>JAAFCF010006596.1:3384552-3520691 GCA_013389785.1 Helicorthomorpha holstii | reverse complement strand
GTTTTTCAGGTTTTTTTATGCAAGGTTTTTCAGGTTTTTTTATGCAAAGTTTTTCAGGTTTTTTTATGCAAGGTTTTTCAAATTTTTTTATGCAAGGTTTTTCAGGTTTTTTTATGCAAGGTTTTTAAGGTTTTTTTATGCAAGGTTTTTAAGGTTTTTTTATGCAAGGTTTTTAAGGTTTTTTATGTAAGGTTTTTCAGGTTTTTATATGTAAGGTTTTCAGGTTTTTTTATGTAAGGTTTTCAGGTGTTCTTGATGGGGTTTGTTAGATTTTTATAAAAGTGAGGTTTTACATGTTTTTTATGCATCATTTTTGGGGGGTTTTCAGATGAGGTTTTTTTAGTGAGGTTTTTCAGGTTTTATATGTGGGGGATTTTCGGTTGGTTATGTGGGGTTTTTTTAATATAGGAGTCTTACAGGTAGGTTTAAGTATGGCTTTTTATGTTTCAATGATGCCAAATTTATGCTTCCTGCACTTTATCCCCTAACCTCCCTCCACACTACTCATGAAAATTACCTCTATTCAGTTTGATATAGGAAAGAAAATTTATTTACCACCTGGATTTGAACCTAGACTCTCCAGCATCCTATAATATTACCCAGCATACTATACCATTACCTATACAATTTATACCATTACCCAATCCACTGTGCTATCCTCTGGTCACAGCAACTCTACACACAAAACACCTACTTATACCACCAAAACTAAATATTATAAAAGACAATTATCACATAGTCTATTATCACGTTTGTCTATTATTGTTTTTTCAATTTTATGTGGGGTTTTTTAGGCAATTGTTTTGTACGACTTTAAATAAGTATTAAAAATTTTAATTGATTTAACTTCAATTAGATATTTTTATAACCAGTAAGATTATTAATATACAGTAGTTTATAAAACAATTCTTAAAGCATACATTTTACCTGCATCTTCAGTTAAGCCATCCAGCAGGAAATATAATTAAATTCTCTATCATGCACAATATCTACCTCATAAATACGGTATTAAAAATTATTGTATTTTGGTAAAGTACATATTTTAATGATTCATTTACAAGTTTTCATCGTTTCATGTCCGTCAATAATTTGAACCGATTTTTTAATGTAGAATTTTTTGAGAAATTTTTTTAATGTGTTCGACAAATTATAATGGCGCCTATACGTACAGCAAAAGAGAAAGATAATTATATACAATTTATATGACATGTGCATTAAAAGATCAAGGAAATGACAAGGATTGGGAGAACGTGGATGTCGATAAATTAAGAGAAAAGTAAAACACAAAATTTGGGAGACAGGGATTACTTTTCAGCACGATCAACGCATTTTTTTTTTGTAAACATACAATTTTTTGAACATTTTCGTATATTATTATTAACACGCGTATTTCAATTATTGAGAAATTCTGTTCTTTTTTTTTAGTTTTGTTTTTTCGTAAATCTATTTACAGTTAGTACACAATTCTCTTGGGGAAAAAAATTTGATTAGCTCAGTAGTTTGTTTTCACCAGTTGAGAAAATCATCGATTTGCTGATTATTTTCATTTTTTTTTGTTAGGTTTTTGTCAAGTATGAAGTCAATAATGAAACTAACTAAATGATGAATGTGAAAACTAAATATTTGAAGTGTGTGCAAAACATGATCATCAAACATTATTTTTACAAACGAAAACAAAAATAAAAATGGTGCATATATATAATCATTATAATCATATATATAATATTATGTATAGGAATAGTAACATGATTATAATTATAATGCTAATGCTGTTCCATATTTTAATGGCAGTTTAATATGTAAAATAGACCCATTTTTCGGTTGTTGTTTTTTTTTTTTTTTTTGTTTCTTTTTGCCTTAACAACAATTGGAAAAAGTTTACACAATTGCGGCACATCGAAAGCACCTACCATTAAATGTACATTTTCAAGAATTGTACAGCTAAATCAATCGAGTGTAAGTTATTTTACTGTATGATATAATTTTACCAAAAAGTCAAAGTATAGCGGTGGGTTTTAAGGAAGGGAGTTGCATGCAAAGTTACCAGTATTTTATGAAATAATCCTATTACAAATTAATTATCTACAATAAATTGCAGTCAACTACTATGTTCTAACATTTTGTTTTTAAATTATTATACACAAGTTTATTTTGCATATGTTTGTAAGGGTATCGATTGGCAAAAACTATCATAGGCATCTTTGTTTAACCAACAACGTAACTTTATATTAGCGAGGCAATTAAATTTTTTCAGAAGCAAATACAACGAATTGTAATAATCTTATTATTATTGGGGTTAAGGTTTGGATGTTTCAGATTTGTTTTGCACGTATCGCCAGCGTTATTACAAGAAGAATCGTTATAACTTTTTTGCGTGATGAAGATTTTGGTAATTATACTTATAACAATAAAGAGATGATGAATATGATAAATGGATGAGCTGATGATGATAACGACCCACTATTTTGTGACTATTATTTTATGAATCAGTACTTGTACAAGTAATGACAATGGTATGTAACGACCTTAAGTGATGCAGTGACAATTAAAAGCAAAAAATAAGTGAGAATGTTGGTTTTGCATGATTTTTTAAACGTTATTACATATGCCACATAAGCATAAAGTTTCTCAAAAATCTACTTTGCATTACATGTACATTAATACATAAATGACTAAGAAAACAAATTAATATTAAAATGCTTTGACAACGCCCTCTCAAGTGTTGCCAACTACCAAGTATTGTTATTAAATGTTTGCTGATACACACAATAAATTCAATTACAGTACTTGATACTCATCTTTTATCACTTTTTGGTTTAAAAACATCTTTCTACGTGCACACATCTATTTTATTGTCACCGATAACTTTGGAAGAATATACACAATGGATACTAAATCTTTCTTGTTCCTAAAAATTAAATTTTCTTTTTGTTTACCAAAAACGCTTTACAATTAAACCTCTAAAAAAGTTGCCAAAGTAAACTACAGTGTTCTGTATAAGCTGATTTTATCTGCATAATTATTATAAGTTATCCATTTATATAAAAATCCCTGATATTTGTTTCTAAATAAGATCAATTATGGTAAAAATTAATTTACTAAGCTGATCAATTTTAAGAAAACAGCGGAATGACAAGCAAAAGAGCTTAAGACTTGATTTTTTTTTTAAATTTTTTTTTGATATATTCTGTATAGATAACAAATGATCGATACAGACTTTACCAAATGTTTAGCTCATTGACCTGTCAAAAACACGCGATTTAACAATAAATCAAGGCATCTAAATTTCCTGTCGTTTTTAAATGATTATTTTGAAAGCAAATATATTTCAGTATAACCTACTGAAATGAATTAAATACTTATTCAGAAGTATAAAAAACTGATAGCTATACCAAAAACAAAGACCTGCATGAAACATCATTAGATTTATAATGCTAATCGCGTTGATCATTTAGAAATGCAACCAATGCTGAGTTAATCCATACCGGCTATACATCGATAGACGAAAAAAATAACGTTGAAAATTAGATAAAACATTTTAGCTATAAATGTTACCTAAATTACCATGGTTTTGGGATCCGAATTAGTGCTGTAAGAGTTAATTCAGCACTGGTTGATATCAAAGAATTCCCTGCGAGAAGATTCGAGGTTTTAGTGTACATAATGATCATGAAAACATTGGCAGCTGCCTATTTGTTTACAAAATATGGATATTTTGAAACTAATCTAAACTGCCACTAAACCAACCAAACAGAAAAAGAAACAATTAAAGTATGTTACAAATTGTCAGTACTGTATATATAAAAATTCTTAAAAATTTTCTTTCTTTAAATTAATTCGGTGATGTTTCAAATCTACAAATGATCATTTATGACCAAATCACAAAAAGAAAAAAATAAACATGATCTGTCTTTGTTTTTAAAGTAATTTCCATGTATGTGTGCCTGCCTTGATTACTTTTTTGTACCATTTCCGTTTAGTTTTGTAACTCCACAATACAAGTTGTTCAATAAACCCTGCCGATATGTTGTACACGCAGGTGTCATTTTAACAATTCCTCATAATAATTATAATCGCCGACTTTTTGACGTTTATAAACTCAAAAAACAAATATAGCTGAAAACCGTGGCTGTCCTGATAAAATATTTAGTTGCATTTCTCATTTGTAGTTCCTAAAGACAATCACCAATGTGAAGTAAACAGTTCCGAGACTTACAGTCGCTTTGATGAATGTAACATTTGAATGAAACGATGTTACTAAGGTGTATTTCTGTCACGACAAATATAGCTTATTGAATGCACAATGAAGGTTTATCAATGTTCTTCAATGTTTCATCTTCAAGCTGTTCCACCGCTTTAAATGCATTTTCACCACGACGGGATGCCGAAACGGGTGTTGCAGTCCAATCGGATTTGGCTGCAAAGTAAAAGTCTTTGAAGGATGTAATAACACGGGCGGAAGAAGCAATGAGAATGTGAAGAATGAAGCATGGCAAACTAACATCCACAAAAATAATTTAATACTTGACTCAAATACTGATGCATCCTTTTAATGGTGTCAAGAAATTTCTTCAAAAAATGAAATCACGTTTGCAGTACAATATAGTTTTAAGATTCAAATAACGCAAGTAAATCGTCACTTGTACTACCGGAACCACTAGTATTACCACTTCCAGTCACTCCAGAAACACTATTAGAACTGGAAGAATTTCCTGAACCAGAGACATTTCCATTAGATCCTAACCCCATGTCAGGTGGATCCAAATACGACAAAAGTTCCATAGGATCGACCACATTGTCAGGCAGCAGCTAAAAATGGGAAATGGGTATTAGCTGACGAGGTAATTACGAAAACCACTCATTAGATTTTACAACACTTACATTTAATCCTTCTTGACCAGCTCCTTCTCCATCTATAACTGCTGCAGGATCAAAATTAAGATCTGATGCTAGATCAGGTGCATGTGGTAATGAGGAGGAAGACGTAGGGGTATTTTCTCCTCCCGAGGAACCATTACTACCAGGAGCACTTGAAATGTCGTTCCCATGATTAGAATTAGGTGGTGGGACACTTGGGGGGCCTCCTGGCGTATGCGGAGTGTGAGGTGTGTGGGGCGTATGAGGAGTGTGTGGACCATGCTGCTGCATCATTTGTTGCTATAACAAATAATTATTGTAAAGCGTGCAATTAAATTAATCACATTTCAATTATGACGTACTACTTGATTACTGCTTTGGTTCATGTTTTGTTGAGGAGAATGGTGAGGTTGCGGTGTTGATGGGTTCATCATCCCTTGAGATGTATTTGAATGTCGTATACCTTGACTCGTTTGGTCAAGATGAGGTAACGGTGGTCCCATCTGATCATTAATAGTCTTTTCCATCGCATTTAATGGATCTATCGCAGATACTGTATCACTTAAATGAGAAAGCGGTCCAAAATCGGTAGCAGGCGAATGGAACTCAAAACCGCTAGATGTAGTTGACGGTGTTGAAGGACCACTAAACGAATTACCATTAGATATACTCGGTCCATTTGGCATTGGACTACTGCTTAAACCTTTAACGTACAAATTAAAAAAGTTACTAATGTCTAATTGACACCTGATTTCATAACTATAGTACATACCCATATCTGGTGGAGGTAAAGAAGGATATGGTGAAAGACCTCCTCCACTCATGTCCCAACTATTCATTGTGGGCATCGTCATGCTATTAGGTGAAATTGCTTTTCCAAATCGTTTCGAACCGCAAGCATCTCCTATAATTAAAAGTTGCATAAGAAAATAATCGCCGAAAGAAAGCATTTTAGTAGCATCGAACCTGTATCTTCCTCTTTGATTGTTGTCTTAAAAGGTACAGCTTTCCAACTAGCAGTAGCATCAATTGTAACCTCGTCTACATCCGAATTATTTAAGTTAGTAAGAATTCCCCACATGTATTGGTCCACCTCTAGTCCTTCTAATAATGCTGATTTACTATAATACATTAAAAACCATTTTATTAAATCTGGACAATTAACTACAAGATTTAAGGTCTTACTTGCAGACAGGACATCTCCATGACCCTCTTTCACAGTTCAGTTGTAAATAGGATTCGAGATCAAAACACTAAAATATCATGCCATCGTTAGAACCAAAAGTTTCATTACAATAATGTTACGTAGATTAATACCTGAACATGCTTGCAATCTTGACCTCGGGCTGGCAGTGTGATTCTTTTAAATGTTATTGGACATTTAAGCGACACTTTAATAGCGGTTTGTTCAACACCGTCTTCACTATTTAATGCATTATTATTTGAAGCTACACCACTGCTAAAGTTTCGTTTGATTTTGTTAATGCAGTGATCAGCTGGTAATAGCCTTTTCCTCAGCAGACCTTGTAAGACAGACCTCACACTAGGTCGATGTACAAGCTGAAGTACAAATAAATGAGACTGCAAAAATGAAAGAAAAAAAAAAGTTGTTTTTATCTCATAAAACTTATCAAAGTTCATAACCGTTTGGTCAAAACTTACACAACAACACGCCGTAACTGTAATTTGAATCGTATTTCTACTTGGTTGGCAAACTTCTTTCAGATACAAAGGTTTATGTGATGTTTTGTTTTCACCCCTGTCGATTGAAAGTGGTGTGGCATTGACACTGACCGTCACCGAAGCTGGCCAGTTTGTATTCATCTGTCTATCTTCATGATGGAAGCATTTTAACTGCAGTTCCAAATCGGGTCTAGTAAGAAATGAAAGAAATGAGTTTATTAGTATGACAAATTAAATTTTTTTAATCTTTTAAATAATTACCTCCATAATAGTGTCTGGTGTACTGTTGGTTTTAAATGGAATACATGGTTACTAACAGCCAGATTATGTTCCAGTCTAAATGGCGGTAACACAATACCATCCCTCACTGGAAATGTGAGACGAAGTTCATCATCTTCTACACGTAAACAAAGTTAGCAAAGTTAGTTTACCATAAAACGGATCAACTTTTAAAATTTCTTTTAAAATAACATACTTTGTAATGGTAATGTAGGTTTAATATCTGGGAAGCTAGGTTTGATGTCCTGATTTGGAGACAGATAAGGTGGAATATTTGATGCTGGTGTTAAAGGTGGTGTTGGGTTGCCGGGGATTGGTGAATGTTGATAATTTAGATTCCTTTGATGCTAATTTAAGAATAATTAAAAGATAATTAAACACTTGATTACAAAACAAATTTCATTTAAAAACTATTTACCTGAAATTCTTGCTGCGTAAACTGATTGTTAAAATGCTGGTTGTACTGATTTTGTTGTGCACCATTCATCTGATTTTGAGGAAAGTACTGATTTTGTTGAGAATTCATGTTCACATTATTTATATAGCCTTGTGGCCTCATTGACGGCCGCATTTGCTGTTGTAATGGAAAATTAGAATTGCCCATGTTTTGTGGATTCGATAAATATTGTGATCTAGCATTTCCATATTGTTGAGAACCTGGATAACCCTGCAATAAATCTCATTGATTACATTAAATTCTTCAGAAATAAAAGTGCGTAAACTCACTTGAACATTATTTTGGTTGTTTGGAACCGGTTGTGATGAATTTGGATACTGACTCTGCCTCTTTTGTTGTATAAATTGCGATGGATTTGATGGGTATGGCGTGGTTCGTCTTTGGGCAGTTGTACCTGGGTACATATTTGGTCCCTGTGTGCCCATTGCATTAGTTTTGCCTCCCATTGGTGCCGTATTCATCATGCCGTTATTATTAATATTGTTCATTGCACCTCCCATATTGTTCATGGGACTCATAGTTGTTGCCATGTTCATACTCATGTTCATGTTCACACTGTTCATTCGCATAGCATTATTCATGGGCATATTCATGTTGGATGGAACTTGAGGACCTCCATATTGCGAAGGATACTGCGGCGTCCTTAATTGTTGCATCTGAAATGTATATAAATTAAGTCAATAAAACATTATCGAACAACATTTATGTACAAGTACCTGATTAAACTGCGTATTCATTGTTACTTCTTGTTGCTGCCTCTCCTGTAAAGCAACAACTGAAGCGGTAGCCGTCGCTGTGGCAGTTGCAGCGGCGGCAGCAAAAGCAGCTGCAGCAATCGTTGACTGCTGAGGTTGAAACTGAGAGTCCGAAGTTGGACCACCACCATGATTGGTGCCAGTGCCCATCATATCACCCATGGAAGACGGTGTCCCAGAGTAACCACTGAAACGAGATAAAGCACCCATAGGTCCGCAGGTCTCGCCATAGGCACTGCAATGCATTCGCAAAGCAAAGAAAAAAAATAAAAATAAAATAAAAATGTGTTTATTATTGTATCTATTCTATGTTTAACTTAAGTTACGACTATTCCTATTTTTATTAAAACAATTACAAAATGCTATTAATATCAGGTACAAATTAAATAAAATGGTTTTGATAATGTTCAGGTTTGTGAGTAGCATGAATTTTTGCATTGAAGTTATTAACGAGTAACGTTACATTCTAAGTTTTGCTAGCGTAAAACGACCTTGATATTTAAATTGTCAGCAACTGTAGCTGTTGAGCCACATAATATTGTATAAAAATTCAATTTCGAATATCTGAAGGTCGATTCGCTTACACTCAAAATGTAAGTCAATAACATGGATTTTCCATATTTTTATTTGTGCTGTATGTGCCAATGTCACATGCAATATCGGTGTCATCATCATTTTTTGGAATAGTATGCCACATGTAAAAAAAACTGATACTTTTCATATTTTAATTAAGATTATCATTAAATTTACCTGTTATAATTCGGCGTCGATTGCCTGTATCCCATTGCTTGGGCATTGTAAGGGGTTTTCCCTGTCCCGTTACTTCCGAAATTTTGCTGTTGGTTATAGGAACCTTGATTAATGCCTGTCTGTGTTGGGTTTGCATTCCCACTAAAACTCGTGTGATTTATAGGAGCAGTCTGACTTGTTGCTGAAACACCCCACACAGTAGTGACCACACTCAAATGCGGCTGAGTTTGTGGCCCCTGGCCTGGTTGAGAATTATGTTGCCAACCCATGGCAGTTGCACCTGAATCACTGTAATTATCAAAACTGTAAAAAAAAAGAAAAAACCAATTATTTATTAAGTTTAAATTAAATCGAATTATATTAGTTTGATAATTAAACAATTAACAAATGTTAAATTATAATATTACGCTCAAATTAAAACAAGATTAATAAGTTGCAAAAATAAAATATGTTCATACAATAACAACGCAAGTTAATTTTTTATGCCAAAATGTCTTTGGCCAAAAATTAATTTTGCTTAGATGAAACTAAGAAATTTTTTTTAACTCTTTTATGTTATTTTCACAATGAATGATGTTGACCCCTTTAGGAAACAATTTTTTTTTTGCAACTTTTTTTCCTGGCTTCCTTATATAAACATTCAACACTTAAACAAAAATAACTATATAAAAATCCGAGATAAATAGAAAGATAGAAACATAAAAGTTGAAGAAAAAAATGTTGAGAGAGCGCGCATGAGAAGAAGAAGGGCAGAATTGTTTTCCGGACGTTAAACCGACGATATGCTCATGTCTAATTTCCTGCATACCAATTGCCACACAGTTGTTGCTTTTCGTATAATTATTGTTCATGAGTGCAATGTATGCGTAGTGATTGAATGAAAGCCATGTTTGTCTTTCCTTC
Source organism: Helicorthomorpha holstii (assembly GCA_013389785.1). NCBI lineage: Eukaryota > Metazoa > Arthropoda > Diplopoda > Polydesmida > Paradoxosomatidae > Helicorthomorpha > Helicorthomorpha holstii. The sequence continues at coordinate 3,511,007 of JAAFCF010006596.1, read as the reverse complement.
GAATACCTAACATACACCCAACCACTAAAATAATACAACCAAAAAAAAAAAAACTACCGTCCACCACATATACATTAAAAAAGGAGTTGGGAGGGATTTTCTTTTGGTCGCAAAAATAAAAATCACCAAAAAAAAAAATTAAAGTGAAAACCTCAAACATAACAAAGTTAAATTTAACCTATAGTTTAATTGAGTAGTACAGTACATGTATTACATTGAGTAATAGGTTTATGTACGACGTGAGCGGTTACGATACAAACATTATGCAACGTTGCACCCTCCCACAGTATTTCTTTGTGTAATAGTACACTGACTATCATCACCATAAGCGGTCGAAAAGTGGAAACGGTAAAAAAAAGTTTTATGTGCACCAGTTGTTTTGTTGATTTTTATTCTTTTATTATGCCCTGTCATTTTCTGACAGCAAATATTTTAATTTCCGTGTACGTGGTCATGTCGACTTGTTCCATCCCATGAGCACACAATTCTACATTCAAATTTTAAGTTATTTTTTACTTTAAATTATCTTGTGTTTACATGTCAATTTCCGCTTTGTCGGTACTTAATAAAATTTATTTAGATTTATACATGTTTTAAAAAATAACAAGTCAATTGATTAATTATGTCCCTATCAGGCAAACCAATATTATATATACTGTAGTAGTTAAATCGTTTCTGGAGTAAAGATACGATCTAGTAAAATCACTATCCTTTCCTTAAAGTGTGCATTATTCATGGTAAAGAGTTTAATACTACAGTACTGTAATTCTACTTGTATGAAACAAAATGTTTAAATGTGGTTTATGATTATCCACAAGTTCACAAGTTCATGTTTTCTAGGAAGATTTCGCATTACGTGAAAATAGAAAAGGGAGGAGATGATTGTGGTGCAGTTTTCACCAAGTTGTTGGCAAATACTGTTTACTTGTGCATATGGGAAGAGCATTACCGTCACCAAGAGCAAAAACTGGTCTAAAAATGTGTGTCCACCTAATACAAATGTTAAGCTACATTCTTGTACAGACGTCGATTGTGTATAGAAATTGTGGTTTCAACATAATGTACAAGTGGACTGCAAAAAATAAAAAAAAGGTCATGTCTTTTGATAAGCGAAGGAGCCAAACAACCCAGCAGGCATTTTTTTATATTCAAGCTAAAGTGAACAGTAACAAAACAACCGCAAGGTTTAAAGTTTGTGAAAGATACTGGACAAGCAAAATAGGAGTCTAAACAAAATTTCATACATTTACGACAACTTTAACAGATCCATACAGGAAGGTAAAAAAAATAACAAGGTGACGTTTTGTTCACTGCCATAAAAGTATTAGCATGACCAAATTAGTAACATTTTGCGTGTGAAAACTCAATAAACTTTATTATTACGTAAGGCCATGTTGAGGTAAGTTTATGATTTCGATACGAGAAAATACTGTATTAAATGACACGCCAAAATGCACCATTTTTATTACAGGTACAATGTTTTGTTAGATTTTTTTTTAAATGCGGAAACAGGTCGCCTAAAAATTGAGGCTATGCACTTCCTATGTGACGCTCTGTATGGCACCAATAACCATGCAAAAAGAGATGAAAGTCGGAGTTAAGCAGTCGGGGGTATAATAGATTGGTGAAAATATTATGCTTAGACGAACAGTGATAATAAAGAGTAAACGTGGGAAGAAAATTCCATTTTATTTTTAATATTAAACCGTATTTAGGAGTGTCATGAAGCCTTACTAGAGTATATTTTAACAAAAAGAAAACATTCAATGTATAACACATCCAAATTACAAATAAAATAATTCTTAGTAATTTTAGAATATTTTTTTGTATGCCTACGATCCTTAAGAAACCACAACAAATAGGTTGACAACTACTGAAGAAAGTCATCGGTCAATCCATGTCATTAGTTAACTGTCAAAAAAGACAATGGTAACAACATAATCAACATGTAATAAATTTAACCAGTGATATGTTCATTTCGACATCGTATTGGGGAATTTATCAACTTTTATTTTTTATGAATGGCAGGAATTGTATAGTGAATTGTTTACTATAGTCTACAAAGCTGAACAGTACATTACATTGCATGAGTACTTATAAGAAAATGACGAAGAGGTGGAAAGTAAAAGATTATAGTGTATGTCGTTCACTTCTTCCATAGCCTTGAAATGTGCTACCTGTAATAGGTGCATTTAGTGCCCACATGAAAGCACCCAACCGTTTTGCTTATGTAAATGGAGGGTGTTCCTGTGCTTCTACTGTCTATATAATATTACAGATGTGACCTTTCGGTGTCTTCTTCAAAAGCGAATTTAAACAGGTTCAAAATTCTTTTGACATACACAAATTAGATTATCTTGCACCACACTACAAACTTTATACTGTACATTATATTGTATATCGGATGGACGGTTAAAAGTTGAAGGGTTCATGAAATGTTCGTCCCACCAATATTTCACAAAAATAATTTTCTGACTATTGTGTTTACTATACAAACGATTCGACAATTATCCACCAGTTAAGATTTTCAATTATAACTGGATTTATGATGCAAAGCAAAAAAAAAAAAACTTCTATTTGACATGCGTTCAAATTTAAATTAATAAGAAGAGAAATTGATGTCTTACAAAATCGAAATAAGATATCGAGAAGGCGTATTAATTGAAAACCATTAATGGAAATGCCAAAATTAATTGTTATGGCTGACATGGTTTAATCTTACTTTATTTTATTTCACAAAACAATGCTTCAGTGTAAATTTCATCAGCATATCAAACTGTACCAAATATCTGTTAGTAAAGCATATTGCGGAAGTATTTTAAAACAAACTTTTTATCCCTAACATGTTTTGATCTTATGTCAAATTAAATGGACAATGAAAACAACAAAACCGCGTTTATAGAATAAGTTATATAGAAAAAATCATAATGGAACGAACAAGCAGTGTTTAAAACAATGATGTACAGATACTGTACAATATATTATAAAAATGTGAATGATAACGATCACATTTTATAAAAATTAAAATAGGCCGAACAATAGTTGTGGGTAGAAAAATGCCGGTAATCGGAAGCAGTTTTCTTAAAATGAATTCAGTGTAGATAGCATGTCCTCATTTTTTTTATCAAAATCTACCAAAAACAAAATTATCATTCAAAAAGCAACAATTAGTATTGTAATAGTTGTGCTCAGACTTTCCAAATGTCATTTAGCTGGTTATTATACTTCTTGACATCATTTTTTATTTAAATTACAACTCAATCGTGTAAATAGTACGTCCTATAATTTGGTGGAAACAAACGATTAAATCGACACCAAAGAATAAATTATCAGAATCACATAGCGTGTAGACGACAATGTTTGTCTATCACTTATTAATTATTATTCTAATCTTGTCACATCTCATTTGTAAATTATGGTTTAGCTATAATCTACAGCATCTTTAATTTCTTACAAAGCAAACACCTTAAAATTAACATTATATTTACTTTCAGGCATATATAACGCTACGACTTACTTTTGTTTTAAACATTGAGCGTCTGATTGATACATCTAGCCGATATTTGTATTTAATTATATTTACCCAACCCTTAGTGTTATGACAGTTTGTTTTTTTAACAGATAAGAAGCAAACTTTATCCAGGAATTCCTGTACATACAGTTTATAACTCCCTGTGGTTTGATTTCAAGGATCTAGTGAAAATTGACACTTTCAACAAGGTAAAAACAATATTTACCTTTGCATTTAACATCAAACTATTTTTGAATCGTTAAATATGTTGCAATCAATGGATGTAATCTGTGCCGACACTGCTGTCAAAAATTTAGCAGAAAAACTCAGCACTACAATTCAAATAAAATCGCCTGCAAATTTACTGAGAACTTCCAAGACTTAAAACCTCAAAAAAAAATGTATGACGTGGAATCTCTTTCAACCCCTGCGCCCTAAACAAACCCCAGGAATACTGTAGCTATTTTTGCAACGACATTTTTGTCTATGCAAGTTCCCAAAATATTTACTACAGAAACATCTAAGTGCAGTATACAGCAATACTCATGTGCAGAGCAGCGATATTTTAAGAATGTGATTTGCAGAATTGCTTTACTTCTTGCTTTTTTACACATTTTTAAAAACTACAGTATTTCAATGCTTTTTGTCACTGCGAAATAACAGCAACACATAACACGTCTAACCATAATAAATGAAACACAGTAATGTTCAATATCTAAATAGTAACAGTTTAACCGATTTCACATTCAATATTAATAAAATATTTTGAGAAGTTGTATTGCAAAATACAGTAACAAGTACAAAACCAGTAAAACTCGGCAATAGAATAGCCAATGGAAAGCTTTGCTTCTGATGAAAAGCGACAAAAAGTGAATGGATAGAGTTTTAAATGAAAGCCAAAGTAGCGGTGTTGTAATGACCATCTGTCACGCAACAGACCTTGCAACGAGAACAAAGTTACAAAAAAATATTGGTACATTTCTAGCAAAGCCATCGTTTAAAGTTCAGGTAATGCAGTATACGACATAGTGGCGGTTTCAATTTATTTAGTAGATGTAATTTTAATTGAAATGTGAAAAATGCGATTTCTCAATTATTTCTATTTTGCTGGCGAGGTTAAATTTATTATTTTAGGATTGCATCATCTATCTGAGCGTGAAATGGTAGAAATGTCAGATGATTGAAGGGATGTAATGATACAGTATAAGCAATGTACAATAGAATTATTTGTTGCTAGTTCAATCAAAGATGAATAAAGATTATGCAGTAGGTACAGTGCATTGTGCAGGTAAAAAATAATTACTGTGCATCCGCTGTATTACGTGTATACATCAACGGATACAAATTAAATGAGATTCTTGATGAAGCGAGTAAGTTCAAGTAGTAAAAGCTTCATTAAATACTGAACTGTAAATGAATCCGAATCCCTTAATCAAGTAAATACGGAGTTAATAAAAATAAAAGTTAAATAAATAGCAGCAGAATTGGTGTTGTATTGCTAGTATAGTTAGTGCTTTCAAACCGATTTTCACATGAAATTCAAAAATAAAAATGATCAGTAAAAATATTCAACAGTTCCGCTTGGGAAATATGAATGAAGCAACAGTTAAGAGTACAAGGACAAACAAAGTCGTCCCCTCCTCCCCCTTGTTTCTGAACAGCCTTCATTTTAGCACGCGTCCTGCGTTAAAACACCACCAGCAGCCCCCAACTAGTCTATCACCTGCCCAACTTTTTTTATTTTATTTTTTCCCTAGCTAAAATAAATTGAGAACAAAGAAAGGCAGCTGGAACTTGACTTAATATGACCATCTTTTTCATGTATACAGTCGCCTAGAATATTAATGCCGTATGAACAAAAAATCTATAATAAATGTCGAAATAACTGCCTTATTTGTTTGCTAACTCAGCTGGCCGTTTCCGCTTGCCCCAAAAGGTTAAACCAAGTCCGAATTAAAAGTTTTCAAAATGTTTAAGGGTGTGTGGAAGGAGAAAAAAATGCTACCACGATTTTAAATCCAGTATAAATTTATAACTCAAGCTCCCAACATTAAAATAGAGAACTACGCAATATTAATTTCAATGAAGGTCTTTTATTTTATTGTGCAAATTGTACAAAATGAATTGGGAGGCTTTTCGCTCACAGTTTCCGTTTTTATGTGGCAACAGCAATGGCGATTACAAGAGAAGACCTTGTTTTTTGATTTGGAAAAGTATTTTATGATGTTTTTCTAGAACGAGACGAATTAGTAAGTTAGTTGGTGTCTGTTTTAATAACTATAGTACAGGGTCACATATTATAGTGAAAGGGCGGAGGAAAGCAAGCTCGTGTGATTTTATAATGAATATTTATGCACTTGATATCACTTTTATTTTTAATTACTTTATCCACAGCTGATAAGAAAAGTGTTTTATAATAATGACAATTGGTGCTCAGCATGTAATATAATACGACTTATCATGACACAATTGAAATTCGTGTCACCAGAGCCTACAGCACCATATAGCTTGTCAATCAAGGCCGTTGTTGTTTATTATCGTTGCTATAAACGCTACAAACACAATGTATATGACAAGTAAGGCCAAGCAGAAAGTTTTAATCGATACCATATCAATACGAAAACTGATGCATTTTTTTTGCTAATTTTAATATTGAATCACTATTGTAGTGAAAATATATTACTAAGTATAGTCTGAAGAGTATGTGTAAAAGTTATAAGTTAATGACAAATTAATGTTACTTTTATAAATTTTTTTGGTAATCATATTTTGAGTTTCATATTCGTTCAAAATGGAACTAAACTGGATAGACACGTGAATGTCTTTTTTGCGTCATTGGGACAGCAGATGGTACAACTGTTGCTGCAAAATCCACACAACACACGACAACTGTTAGTAACGAATCAGTTTTATGCTTTAAATTTAGCACTGCATAAACTGAATAGCAAAACAAGCAATAACATCAAAATTATATAATTACAAGTATTACTATGAAATTTATGAAAAGTTTCTTTAAGAGAAAAACTATTATTGTTCGTTGTAGTTATTTAAACAATCTATTTCATTTAAATTTCAAACTTCTGTACTGTGCTGTAAATGTCTTACTGTGTCAATAATGGTTCTGAATTTTAATGGCGTATATTTCTTTTATAAGAATACAAGACCTTGTCTGGGCTCCAAGTGACAAAAGTTTGCTCATACTTATGCATCATTGCAGCTAAGTTACCTGTTGCTATGATAATGTACCAGACGTTTAACGATTTAATTTAATGCTCTAATAGTCGCTAGCAACAATCCATTAAAGATTCTGATTTCAATCGTTATTTACAAAAAAAAAAAAACAAAGTTTGAATTATTAAAGTTTTCAATCTCAAATTGTTGATTGAAATAAAATCCATTTGTTTTGTTTTTTTAATTAATTTTGAACATATAAAATGGCTAATGTTAACAGAAAAGGCTGATTTCGTAACTTGTAACATGTTTACAGTAACCATACGAGAATCTCTTAGCAACAGTTTGTGTTTAAAGATTGTAATCGAAAAAAAAAACTGCCTTATCGTACGGTATAATAATTGTGCTGATGTGAAGAGCTTGACAATGGAAATAATTTCATACCGTATAGACACCACACAGTAAATAGTTCAAAAAAATATATATTTCTTCGTCGACGTGATCGATATTTTAGAAAGTTGTGTGGATTAGTTTACGTTTTCCATTTTTAGTAAATCTTTCATTTCTAAGCTTTGGATGACGCATGAAAATGATAGCAGCAGACAGAAGTTTTTTATGTAACGTCATAGTGTGCTACCAAATGTTTGAACACCTGTACAAGTCATAATGCATAGACGTTTGGCGCTTAAATTTATATATCTTCCAGTAACCACCTGTTTCAATTTCCGAAATGATGTACAGTATTTAGTTGTGAGCTCTGTAAATCGTTTTACGGCAATATTAACATTATTACGTAATCATTTGTAACTGTTAAATAACTTACAGCAGCCAACACTTAATAGAATGCTTTCTTGCTTATTTGTTGAAATTTTTAATAAATATAAATCGACGATATCAAGTCGTTATACAGTCATTACTGAATGTCTTCTTATGACCAACGATTATTCAGTGCACGTTTTATTTTCATACTTAAAGCCATTTAAATGCATTACTTGAGCTTACTATTAAACATTATAATTAATCAAGCTGTGCAGTATAAACTTTCATGCATTTGCAGCATAAAACGCTTTTATTATCATTATTATTTGAGAATAGATTTACGATTACACGATCGATTTTACTATTGTACATTATACAACTTAAAAAACAGCCAAAAAACCATTATCGGTACGACTTTGTATCGATATGACTTGTAGGCAATAGGCCAACCAAATGTCAGGTAATCACGACAATGCAGTTATTTACTATTTACATTGCAAATGGAATTAAGATAGTTACTGAGTTGGATTTCTACTTGTATTTATAATGGTTTAAGTCTGCCACCACGACAGCTCCCATATAAAAATTATTTTAAACGCCAGAGCCTTGAGTTTCAAGGTGACGTGCATTATGCACCTAAATTCCTTATAACCACTGTCATCTAAACTTGTACAGTTTGACATTTTATCAATCACTTTAAAGTCGAATAAAGCTCAATAGTGTATAATGCAAGACAAAAACAGTTTGTTAAACTATGGTACATTTCCACACAAGATGTTTTTTTTGGCTATAATTAAATGACAAGGAATGTCAGAATGGGACACCAATTTCACTTAGAAATATAAGCAGCTGGATCGGTGACGGGTGTTTAAAAAAAACAAGGAACAACACATCCTATCCCCCTTGCACGCAAAAAAAATAGCTTTAAAATGGGAACCAAAATGGAGTTTTTAGCGGTCTCGATATACAGTACTTACTATACTCTCATCTTCAGAATTTTAACGAGTTTACATGACATGTTCCCCAACTGACATTTTGATTTTTTTTAATATTTTATCGGTGTGCATTTTTACACCAAGATTTAATGTAGCTAGGAACTACAATACAGTATTTTGTATGTCTGGCTTTCCAGTTGGTAGATGAGCGGGGAAAAAATATATGGACAAACTATCTGAATAATTCATATCATTGTCAAAGGTAATCCGCTATTCTAAAAACATCGAAATGAGCAGATAAAAGCAAGCAGTTTGTGTAAAAAAGTAAAGAGTTAGGAGGAAGACGTGAAAAAAAAGCTGTTGCGTAGATGTGTTGCTTTTTGCCCTGTGACTTTCTTTTACTAAAAGCAGAAAAACTATAAACTTAGGATAGGTTTTTTGATTTGAAAGCCTTTATCACATTTAAAACTCATCTCTATATTCGATTTGCGGTGATAAAAAGTGAGCAGGAAAGTAGAACTAAAATTTTTTTTAAAGTTGAACCTTCCATTTTTTCTTACATCCAATTGGCAATTGAGTTTCAGTACTTCAAAAAAAATTAAAATTGACGTTAAATTTTGATAAAAACTTGAGAGAAAATTAACGAATTTCAAAAACTTGTTAAAAAAATTATAAAACGACACATTTACTTTATTCAATGAATCTAAACAAATGTAAACTCTCCAGTATTATTGTTTTATACTGTTATCACACACATTGACCGTGAGCACATTTTCTTTGGATTGTTTGTGATGTAAGCATTTTTTTTCTATTTATCATTAAACCAAGAATTATTTTGATAATGGTTGGCATAAAAAATACAAAACCCACGGTCTCGTCTCGTGAAAAAGACTAGTTTACATTTCTATGAAGAATTCCCACTCGCCAGTACCAAATTCTGCTGTGTAGAAACTAATAAGCTTAATTATTAGGTACTTATCGGATAATATTAAGTTTTTTTTTTCCAACTCAATTACCTCCATTATTAACTTGTATAGCTACTGACGAGACTTGAATTGTAGATATAAATCGAATTAACCTTGATATAATGTTTATCTTAGTTTTCTTTTTAACTGGTTAATATTACACATGAACTTTCTCTCTAGGTTTAACTTGAACAATAAATTTCTAAAGCCGTTTACGCAACGGTATTTATATCTTGACACAACTAATTTTACTAAAACAGGTCATATTACATACGACTAGGATAAAAAACACTGCATCTATTAAAAAATAACTTTTCGTTTTCTTAAGTGGTTTATTTTACAGTGGTCGTTTACATACAGCATTGCATTGTGCAGCTGAATCCCAGCATTGCATTACAATGACGTCAATAACTTTGTTTAAACTTTTTTTTTTGTTTTCGTTTGTGGTACCGGTATTGCATTAATGCTTTGACGTAATAAAGGAGACAATATTTCACTGCAATTTTTTTTATGCTCCTATTTGGTTTCTGAGTTAAGCTAAAATAATTATATTGTATTCAGAGCCTGGTGAAATTAGTTAAATCAAGTGCACATTGAGTAAAAAAGAGAAATAATTTCGTTACATATACTTGAGAAAAGTTTAAATAATAGTTAATTATAACTGATCAAAAATTAGTCACCATTAAAATGATCAAGTTCAAAATAAGAGCAAGTGTGGTTTGCTTAATCAATTTTTAAACGTCTTAACTTCTTAGTTTTATTTACGATATCAAATAACCTGTAATTATAACTTCATTTTCAACCTCTATCTAAATTATGTATTTAAGGCAGTTTTAACTGAATGAAGACTTTTTCTTAGTCAAGGAAGAGAAGATTCACATCCTTGCCTGATAAATCATAAAGATGTTTAGAAAACCGGTAAATAATCATGTAAACTGATAGGAGGCAAATTCGTTGCAAATTTCAACCATTTAAAAAAGAGTGAGCAAATATAAAAGTGAAATTTCGACAAAGCATTCAATAGGCAACTGATATTTCGTATTAGCCTTGTTTATTTGAGAGTTGTATTACAATAAAATCAAGGACAATTATACGAGTAAAATCAAACACAATTGCATGAATAAATGAGATATGCGTATCGGGTTATTTACATATTTACTCCGTTTATTTTTCCGATTTGGTCCGTACAGGTACTACTTAACAGACCATGGAAATGTGTTTAGAGCATGAGGCCATGGTCAACAACTGCAAAACTGTTTACCAACAGTATGCATTGTATTTTTAAGCCAGAAAATACAGCTATCTACTAGTCATAATAATTCATCGATTTGCAAGCTAGTTTCATTTTGAATTTGACATGTTAAGTTAAAGCTAAAACAATCATGGATGTAAGTCGGTTGCATGTGCCAACCCTCGCCCCTTCTCCAATATCCACCCATCCACCCGTCCTCCTTTTATGCATAAACAAATATTTCCTATACACATTGCATGTATGCATTTCATAAGCCAAATTACATTCCATATTTGTTTTCCCTACAAACATTAGCATCACTCAGTTGGGAGGTGTTTTCAAAACCTACTGACCGATATTTGTTAGCTTTTTTTTCTTTCTCTCTCTTTTTCATATAGTATTAGTTTTGCTTCTTCAAAAACCACACAATAAAATGTACGAGAACATCAACTCTTGCTATTAAACGATAAATAAATTGTTCAAAACAGCAAACCCTCTAACTTACTGATTCCTTTAAAGAAATAGCTTTCTGGATGTTGATACTGTACTTTGAATTTAATAGTATTGTAATCTAGACCAGTTTCTTTTAAAACTGAAAGTAATTTAAAAAATCAGCTATTTAAAAAAAAACAAATTCACATTTTTCCTGCATGACTAAGACTCTTAAGTTGGTCGGTTTACTTATACAGTACTGTATCTTACTAAAAAAAATATTGACTCATAACATGCCGTTGCATACATATTTTTACCCTTGCCCCACAAGTCATCACCTTAATGGCCAAATAATATTTGTCTACTAACGAATAATACTCGTATACTAACTTGCATTGCGAAATAATTATTAAAAAAGTCAAGTCAGCCGCTGACTACAACAGTATTTCAGAGTCGAGGCCATTGAATAAAGTGAATTTGTTTTGATGATCAAAATAAAAATATTTCAAAATTAGGTGGTAGACGGTTAAAATTGTGCAATGATTTTGTTAATCTACGTGCAGTGGAGTAAAACCTAATTTGCAATTTAGGTTGGGATGTTGTTGTAGGAGTTGGTGGATCATTGTCTCTTAAAAACTATAATTAAGACTAAGTGTGCTTGTATATAATATTATGTGTTTAGATGTTTTATATGATACGAACCAGTATCCTGCTGTGGATATATACGAAGAAGCAGAAGCATCGTTTGACGCTGAATGAGTACTGTAGTTGGCGTTGGCTGCAGCTGCCGCGGCATATTTTTCAAAGTGAGCAATTGCCGCGTCCACGGCTGATGTTTCGATCATTTCTTCATCTCCGTTCTTATCGTCACAGCATTCGTGATTGGCCGTGTTAATGACAGTGGTGGAAGAAGTGGCATCACCAAGTAAACTAGCTGTATGAGCAGAATTCGTTGACTGAAGGGGCAGGATAGAGGCACCGGATGCAACACCTGATGAATTCATTTGAGTGTGTAGAGGGAGCATGATGCTCGTTGTTGATGTGCTTGTATGGTGTTGATCAAATTTTGACTCTCTATCGTCATCCCTGCACCCGTTTATAATATAGAGGGAGAGAGATTTTAGATAATTTAATTCTTTTATTATTAATAGACTGATTGATTGGTGCAGCGGTGCTTTTCAGTGATAATTATTATTAGATCTAAACATGGGGTAGTAGTGAGCCCACACAAATGTGATTTTTTATTTTAAGTGAATTATAATAAAATGGCTTTTCGGGTGTTTTAACTCTTTACTGAAAACGAATTTACCGTTTAAAACAAAAATCACACAGAGTGCTTAGTATGGAATTGGTGTTCTTGTGTAATGTCAGGTAAGGTATTGTACAAACACAACATAGGTAAACAATTTGTATTGCGACAACACATGTGTGCAGCAGGATAATAATTTAAACATACAAATGAAATGACACTGAGTGGCACCCAAATTCTTAGATCATTTTGTCACAATTCCTGCAACGTGAAACAATTTGAATTCTCAACTCAACAATGAAGAATTGATACTTAATACTCATACAAAATCAAATACAGTAGCTTCAAGTATAATTTTGTTGTTAATATTTCATGAAATACTGTAATTATAGTCAAAGAACCAACTAATTTCAATTGTAAATTTTGAGTTAGTCATATATCTATAATATTCAAGTAATATTTTATTACATAAATTACTTGACAGATCGAGCTGCTTTAAAAAATATTATATTTGCTGAGGTTTTAAAATGTTAGCTATTAATAAGTTATAGTATAAGCATAATAAAGACTGATATTACAATTTACAATAAACAATTTACGATTTGTCGCCATAACATTACCTATCACGATGCCGTGAATAATTCTAACCGATTGCATAATCATGCATAAAATGTACTAAAAATAATCCATTTAAAAAAACAAAAACTATTTTTCAATATGTATCCTGTACACAATTAAATCCATACCCTTTGTATTCCCTATCGATTGTGCAATAATTGTGGCAAAATTTGTCAACAAATTAGAATACCACCCTATTTAGCGTTGGGAGTTATAATGTGATAAAACTGGTTTTTGTAAAACAATTTTAATTTGCAGTCGTTTTACGAGTTTACTTGTATTTAATTAAGCAAATTGAATAAATGAAAAAGATATTTGAAAATGAGAAAAAAATGAATAGGCATGTTTGCGCTGCTAATAAAATGGATACAGTACAGCATATTATTTTAATGTTTACTTTAAGGATAAGATAGCAAAAGTCGCCAGATTGAAAATAGCATACGATAATGGCACTATGCATTAACAATAATTATAATATTGACGCCTAATCTAGAATGACTGATGGAAAAACACTGAATTTGGCGTCAAAATTTGACCGTCAAAACACTTGACATAAAAGGAAGAGCTAATTAGACGATAACTGCGGTGAGTTAACACGTATTCGCGGTTGCCACACGTAAACATTTTAAACGTTTAGGATTTCATGTTTATGATTATGAGCAACACTTATTTCAAAGTCACAAGACTAGATTCTTTAATACATACAGCAAATTAATCACTCTGCTTAGAAACACTGGTCAGTCACTTTTTTTTTTATTCTGGTGGCAAATTCAGCTTGTTCTTACATGGCATATTTTTTTTTCTTTCATTTTCTCAGAAAATTCTTGCTTTAATTTCTGACACATTTCAAAATTGACCTTCTCCCTATCTTTTTAAACTTGTACGAATTGCGATGAGGTTGTTATGGCAAATGTGAGTGACCCTTTTTTCTCTCTCTAACTTGGTAATGTGGTACAGTAGTCGTAAGTAATAGTTGATAGTGGTTTCACTTAGCTAGCCTCCTATTGCATGCCCCATAGCTTTTTTATTGATAAGGGGAATTTTTTTTTTACTTCAACTGCCCTCCCCCTCATCTCTGTTTCGGTTTAAAAGTTTTGTCTGTCTTGAGGAAAATCAAATTGAGAAGGGCAAAGACGAACAACAAAACAAAACAAAAAAAAAAGGGTGGACTTCGCGATATCTGGGTGTTGTGAAGAAAGCAGTGGGATAGCGACTTTGGTTTGTAAATGGAAAGAGAGATGGCTGCTGTGAATGAGGGAAAAAGACGAGGAGAAAAGTGGCCTTTGTAGAAAAACTGTTAACTTAAAAGAATAACTTTGTCCTTCGTCACTTTCTTCTTTCTGTTCTGCAGTAAAATGTGTATTGAGTTTTGTTGCACAGGGGTGAAAACATTGGTAGGTTGCAACTAGGAGGACTTTTTTTTTTTGAATACTAGATCGCTGTTGATGTTTTCAACAACAATCATCAAATTTTTACACGTTCTTGCAAACAGAAGAAAAAAAATCATCCTATAAACAACATACTGTAGAATTTTCATGAAAATCTCTTATTTTAATGAGTGGTATGTTAACAAAAATGTCTCTACTATTAAAAAAGATAATTTACTGATTAATAATGATTTTAATGTTAAGTCAATTTAATAATAATTGCTTGAGTCACACCAAACTTTATGACAAAAATACATGACGAAATTGCATCCTACCATTGACTATTGATACTTGCATTATCGTACATACCGGTACAGTAATGATATCACTTTTCCAAGTTAATGACTTCAAAGATCATAAAAAACTTCGTCACTGCGCCTATTTGTATTAATTACATATGCGTTAGGAGTTTCACCCTTAATATGGCCGGTAAATTCCATCGATTTCCCAAATTAATATTGAAAACGCAAATGATGAAACGATTTTTATTGACAAGAGCGAGAGACAAAAAACAATAGTCGATTGCACAAACAACCAGCCTTCCAATAATAATTCCTCTCGCCATATTAGCACTGTGTATGAACAAGTTTTATAGGTTATTATTCAGGGTTACGCGTTAAGGTCAACGCCAGAGGTCTTGAGAACCCGTGCTACACAATTTTCCATACTTTCCCTCTGTTAATAGTGGAGGCAGAGATTGTTTGGCCGATGGGAAGACGAGAGAGAGGGATAGGTGGGGCATATAAGGCGAGACAGTCCTGGAGGTGGCTAGATGGACATAGGAAGAAAAAGGGAATGGGATGGAAACTCTGGCACGGGTGGCGCGAGATTTGTCTCTGCTTCAGGTTCTCATCCTTGCGGCTGATCCACACCCTTTGTCCCTTCTCCTTTCCCTTACTTATTCATCTTTCAATAGTACTCCATATCCAACCCACCCCCCCTCCAGGGTCCTCCTCCATCTACACTTGAATTTTGTTAGAAACAAAGCTTCTCTTGACACATGGGGTTCAGTCGCGTTAATAGAAAATTTCCCATACTACAAAAATACTGTAATACTCAAGCTCTATTAAGCTGTACAAAAATTGCATCTACAGTAAATGGTTCACATCCCAATTGACCGCTTTTGTGCGTCGGTTACAATCCAAATTTGTCACCAATTCAATTTGTAAATGATACTCTTGTTTAACTTAAATTAGTTAGTTCAAAAGTTTACTGAAGATGAGTACCGATATGCAACATGTGGGTGTTCATTTAGTTAACTTGTTTACTGTACAGTACGTTGAATCCCAATTTTGTCGCAATATTTAAAGCTATTGTGACGTCATTGCTGGTGATGGCATCGTCTGTTTAACGCAGACGTCATAAATGTGTGGGACGTTAACTAAGTTTCATACTTGTATAAATAGTCAAAAATATCATGTTGAATATAAAACGGTAAAGCATTTTATATCAGAATTTTATCAAAGTCGATTTTATTTTGGTACAATGCTGACGATGACTGTAATCTATTCTAATGTATAAATGTTTCATTATTGATTCTGGATATTACTGAAATAACTACAGCATGTCTTCTAACTTTTACATGTCAACCACTCCTTGTTATGGTTTAAGAAAAAGTTTGGTGTATGATCTCAAACAATAATTATTTGAATTAAATGACTATGAATAGTACATAGTTGAGCATGTAAACTTCACTAAACCCGATGATGAAATACTTGGGGTGTTGGATGGTCTGTATTAAATAAATGTACAAACCCTTTTCTTGCCTTTAAAAAGTTTAAATGGTGTCTAGCAAATCTGGGTTGGAGAAAAGGAAATGTTTCCTCACTTCTATTGATAGTTAAAAGACTTCCAAGAAAGACTTTAACGACAATGAACAAAAAAAGATCACAGCGACGTCCATATTTTACTAATGTGCATAGGAATATGAGGGGGTAAAACTATCACAACAAACGAGTTTGAAGGGGGTTATACTGTGTCTAAAACTGTCATGTCCAGGAGGCAATGCCACTAAATAAATTCTAGGACAAATATTTTGTTCCAATTTCAGTCAAATATTTGCCTTTTCACGCGTATTTGCTATTGCTAACATAAATAGGTCTGAATGATAAAATCAAGCAATTAAGTAAAATACAGTGAGTTACTATACAGTTATTTATCTCAAAATAATTATTTTAAAATCTATTAATTCCTTCAATGGTGCCAACAAATTACTGAGTGACAGTGTTAAACGATTCATTAACTAAACAATCATGAAATATTGTTAAATGAGCGCACTTTGTAAGTGATCTACTGTATAGAATGTTAAATTCATGTTACCATAGTGTGAGTATTGGGAACGATGTCAGTTTAAATGATGACAGTGGCTCATTTGGAAAATTTGGACATTTTGTACTGACATCGTACTATAAGCGTCGTTGTTCTTGAACCTAATTGTTAAAGTGACCTCCTCTCTCTCGATCACCCCTCTTCCCCTTTCAAAGTTCAATTAATATGAACACCACGTGAATTATGTTTGTAAAAAGCATGTACAATGTCTCGACACTAACTTCAACATTGAAAACTCATATTTAAACACCATTTATGGTTTTACTAGATATTATACGTTACTATTTCAACTCAGATTTAATGAAGTCTTTATATCAAGTTAGCAGTGTCACATGTCAATCTACTAATGTGTTAAAAACTTAAAATACTAGATATCAATTACTAATTGGTTGCTGTTTATTTCTAATACCGTATCACCCTTTCGCTTATTTTAGTTAACAGTATTTTTTTTTCTTTTCTATAGTCACAGTTTTTATGACATTATTTTACAGCAAATTAAACGGGATTCATAGCACATGTCAACGCCACTTTTAAAATTGAACGATTAATGTAGGTGGTCTGATCTTTTAACATAAATAAGGTTGGTGGTTATCATCGTAACTACAGTATAACAAAAGGCGGTGATTGTTACTTCTGTACTGTAAACTGACGTTGCTAATAAGCAGGAGAGAATGGGATGGCGATAAAGTATAGGGATAATGTTTGAAGGTGGGGGTCAGGGGTGAAGATACTTTTCAGTTTCCACTAAGATGAGTAAATCGTTACTGGAGTCAACTTTTTCACCGTCAAGGTTAAACTGACGTAAGCGAATGCGTCAAAAAATCACATAGGTGCAATGCAACATTAACAAAACAATGATACGACTAAACGGCATTAACTTTTCTTGACGGTTAATTGCACTAATAAAAATTCATAAAAAAGACTCGCCTTTCAAAATAAAGAGAAAGCAATGTGCAATATCTTAGGAGTTAACTACCTTTTTGCATCCCGAATATTCTTATTTTTTGAAAAATAATAAAATAAATTTTGCAATGCAATAGTCACAATTTTATCGTGTGGCAAAAACAGTAAAATTACATGGCAATGACATTAATATTATTATGTGAAATTTCTTTGTATAAATTTAGCACTTTTAACATTGTCAACATGTTTTTGTTGAAAACAGCGTTTCCAAACACATTCATTGTGGTTTACATTACATCAACTCATTCCAAAACAACATACAAATAAAAATAATGTACGACGCGCTGGATATGATGTACATTGTGTTAGATAAAAGTACAGAACTTGTAAAATGATATCGAAGAAAAGAAAAAAAAAGATGTAGGTCTTAACTTTCTAACTTGAAACCAACAATATACAGTAGCTCAGAAAAATGCTACATTTTTAAATGTTCAACACAACATCGTTGGCAAATATTTTAAGAAGGTGAAGACTCTGAGAAGTAACAGTTTTAAAATTAACTTAATAAAGTAAAATAGCAAAGGAATGAATAGTTGAACAGCCCGGTGAAGTGACGATGAACTACACAGCATCTATAAACATGCCACCAAAAAGTTCAGTTACTATTTTAGCCTATTTATTCTGCAACATTAATTTTGTCTTTTAAAGTTGTAAAGAGTTCGACTACTTTTCGTTCCCGAATTTTGGTAAAGGGAAAGAAAGATGTGTTTAACTGCATATTCAGGTCATTTTTTTCCCCCTATTTAGCAAAATCACAGTTTGGCAAGAATTTCAATCCATAAGTAAATCTAAAAAATCAGTTAAGATTTATAATTTTAAACGATTTTCAACGACGCCATCAAAAGTAAAAGAATTTTATTGTAATATTTTTTTTGTAGTAAAGATGAATACGAGGTCATATTAGGAAATGCATTCGCTTATTATGTAATCTATCCACGTATTTATTAAAGTTAATAATACAGTAATGATAATGGTCATTGTGTTCTTAACTGAGTCTTGCCCCACTCTTTTCTTTTTATCTCCAGCCATTTTCACCCGTAAAAACGTCTAGTTTTCAACCTTTATTTTTTTTGTGTGTATGTGCGCGCGACATATAGGGGCAATAATGTCGTTGTAAACAACCTTGAGGAATTTCAACATCGAAATTCCTCTTCGTATGATAAGATTGCAAAGCAAATCTCTATGCCACCAAACCAATACGGCCTCAACAAGTCAACTGTTGCCTGCTTTCATATTTACTTATTTGCTAGTTGAAATTCAATCTTGCTAATACAGTGTGTGTAAAGTGTTATAATTAAGTTTGCCAGACTTAAACGCACCATTTCAATGTGCTGTAATAAGAAGTGAAGAAAATGGGAATAAATTCAAATGTTGCACAAACTTTTGTAGCTTAATGAGACAATTACAGTTGAATAAACAGATTTAAAAATGGTGTTGAACTCGTAGTCATAGGTGACCTGTCACAACCATCCCGTAACGCATGGATGGGGGTAGAAAAGCAAGTTGCACCCCAACTCTTTTGCAATTAAAGGTTGCTTGTGCAACATGGAACGTTAAACGTATGATTCGATTGATCCCCCTTGCAATATATTTATTTTTAAATAAAGATTACTCTTATGTTAACTATAATTTCAAACTAAGACAAAACAGTCGTCAAATTTAGATATAATACGATTGGAGTTAGCCATACAAGTGTACAAATAATCCATAAGGTTAGGACCAATGTAGAATCGACTATAACCAAATTAAACAAATTAACCAAAAAAAAAGCAGCTCAAACTTTTTATAGCAAATTAATAAGCAGGGTTCTCATTGCAAGTTTCGAATTTTTCATACCTATTTTGTATTCCCATAATATAATAATTTAATATGAATTTTGAGTGCAATTTACAAACTAAAATGACATCATGCTGCAATTGTAAAGTAGGACAAAGTAATTGACATGTAAATTTTAAATGCATGGATAATAGCCATTATGAATGTTATGAATGACAGTAATAGCATTCATTATTTAGTCATTTTTAAATTACATAATTCACAAATGAAAAACATTGCACTGAAAATATTGTAATAGCATGATGCAGCAATGTAAAAATTGCCTAGAAAATTCCCCAACTATTTTTGCATTGTTCTCAGCAGTCGACCTTGTGCACCTTGCCTCAGACGTAAGTCGAGTTTATCCACAAATGACGTTAATGGAGGGATTTTTTAAACTTTCTAAATTCTTACCGCCAGAGGTCGGAGCTGCTGCCCGAGGAAATGTTTCAATGACTCTCGGCGTCTACGTTATCTCCCAGTCTCAAGCCAGACTTTTATATTAATACAAAAATCAAACTTATTTTTTGGTTGGGTGTATAAATTAAATTAAATGTTCAATAGCAATGATGACAGTGATATAAGAGAAAGCAATAAGAATTGCTGCAAAAATGCATTGCAAAGAAAAATGGATAGCATAGTCATACGATCGTGCAAATGTATATAATACAGCACAAATAATGGGAGAAATGGTGTTGCAGCACCACGACAAATAAAAGAAAATATACCCAATCACCTCAACGTAAATAATTAATGACTTAGTTAATCGCGATTGAAAGTAATCGATAGAAGTGTAATTTACCTGTCCGTCAACATCCTCATGGTTGACGGTAGCTGATTGTGTGCTCTATACATGCGGTGAACTTTAAGCCGAGAATGGCTTGCAGCACTTCTCCTTACTCAAGACGGCAAACGATCGCTCCTACTACCGTACACGAGAAACGAATTGCCTACCGAAGGTCATAACTGCTAACAACACAATAATATCAAAAAATATAGCCAAGCTCCAGTTAAACCGTATTCGAAAAACCACAATATATAAAATATTTCTTCTTTATATAAACTTGATCATCACTATAATCAAGTTTCAGTTAACACACAACACAAAATAATTCTTTTAGCGGTGAAAAAATGCCAGCAACTTTGTCTTCCAAACGACGCGTCGACGGTGAGAGGAATCGCACTAGCTTGCGGCACCTTTAACGATGAGAGTCGGGAAAACACACTCAATTGATCGGTGTAATCACAACGTAATTCTCGTCAGATATATTGTATCCAGCAAATATATATTTGTAGAATAGAGGATCGATCGAAAAATAATAAATATACTGATGTATCAAATTTTTCAGTGACAAGTTCTTCAGCAATAAAATTTAAGAAATTATAAATTAGCTTGCCAAGTTCCCAATCGGTTAAATACAATCCACATATACGCATACACTTTCAATGAAATTTCCGTATGAAGTACTCGTGCATAGTATTGTTGTGTTGATGAAGTATATTGACTAAGCTAAGTCGATCATTCAAGAACTGTGTTAACACAGCACCGCCATAAACAACCGTAATCATCCACATCCAAAGAGGTCAATGTGTGTAGTATTCGTTTATGCTGCAGTAAAGCACAATAGCCAAGTACAATTGTTCAGCGCAGAGAAGATGTTGTCGGTAATTCGCCCTTTAATATGGACTGAGCCATAAGAGGTGAGATAGGAATATAGCGAGTAGGTATGTGCGCACTACACTAGTCTCGCTCGCACAAGGATAAACCTCATCATCCCCTTTGTACTAGGTTAAGTTGCATTTCCTTCGTAGTCTTACATCTGAATGGATGACTGTAGGGGAGTGAAAGCTTGTTTGCCACCTTATAGACGAGAGGGAATTGGGTGTTGTTTTTTGGGGGGAGAGGTGGAGAGTTTGAGAACAGGGACGTATGATGCTTGATAGTATTCAAGCTAGGCAGTTTGTCTAGGCCGTCATAGTGTAGGCAATAAGCAACCGACAAGGTGAGTGGGATGAATATCAGTAGAGGGTGGGAAAACCTAACCTCTGAGGCTGTGACTGACTAGTGTTATAGTATATTCTCATTTCTCACCCACACAACACCACCAATATACTGTATATGAGAATTAGTCTCTGTGTAAGGGTCTCTCCCCTCACTCTTACTATGAATAGAGTGAACGGGGAGTAACTTCCACGTAGCCTGCTGTTAGCTAGCTGACTGCCTGGCTGATAGCAAGAACGCGTGCACCGACCCAAAGAGAGAGAGAGAGAGAGAAACTGAATAATAGACCAACATGTGGGAAGAGTTTGAGAAAGGAGGAGGAATAAAGGGAACATATGGGTTGAAAGGGGGGAATGGGATCCCTGCATCACCTGCTCTGTTTTAGCTAAGCAAAGTCATCATCACACGATGCACTGTATTTAGCCATTGTAAAATCATATGCGATAATGTAACTTCTGTTGCTAGTTGCCATTACACATTGCATGTACACACTGAACTTTATTGTAAAATCGGGCGTTTGCAAGATTATTTTATTACCTCGAATATTTAATTTTTGTCATATGAATTGATACTTTAAATAAACTCATTACTTTATACTAAAGTCATTTATTTTTCAGTTTACAGCTGTAGCTTGATATGTATCTTGTTAAATGTTACACAAGGACAGATTGATATTTTAATGTAGAAGTCAAAAACTGAATTGTTTCATTAAAAAATGTTTGACATATGAAAGTTACATTTCATTGATGACCTAACCTAAGTGTGCATCTGAAGATGAACTGTTCCTTGAAAGAGACAAATGTACACATTGCAGTATGCTATCATGATGCTTAACCTAACCAGTGGCATATTCAATAGGCCGTAGTCTCCCAATCCAGAGAATTACAAGCCGATTTTCGATGCCGCACGCCCGCACACATGTAACCGTATCAGGCTTTGCAGCTGAGATATTGAAAATGTGCCGATCTTTGTACTAATTTTTGTGTCGTAATGTATGGAATTCAGTAGTCAACCTACGCGTTGATTTGGAGAAGAAATGAATGAGTAAGAAAAAGTGGGGGCGGAAAAGGTGAGAGGGGGCTAATGCCATTCAAAGGTCAAATGGCAACGTAGATTTTTCTTTCAATTAAGTGCAAAACTAAAATAATTTCTATTATGGTCAAATATTCATTTTCAGCAACTTATCAGAAGTAAAAATCATTTCATTTTTAAACTAAAGTTAAATGTCTAAAACTATTCAGTCTAAAGTTATTTTTCATTGTCATCAGATCAGTTATACACACTTTTATACATTGATTTACAGTATTGACTGTATTGTACATTATTTGTTTTTGGTACGCGAGACAACCGTTGACATTGATACAGACTACAGAGCCAGAAACAAAGCAAAAGGAAACGCCATATCCAAAGAAAAAAATATTTTTTAGAAGGGAACAAAATGTTGCGAAAGCTGTTTGGTTTTTGGATAGTTTTTGTGAGGAGGGGGGGAATAAAAAGAGGATGTAGGGGTTGAATGAAAGACTTGTACAGAGAGTAGATATTTAAGGGGGGTGGACACTTTGTAATAGGGAAATGGTGAGAAAGGGACAATACTGACAGTGGTATATGGAGGTGGCAGTGTTACTGTAGACTAGATTCTATAGGAGAAAACGGTCAATGTTCAGGAAGCCTGAGAAGGCAACATGTTAACTTGTAAATGGCATTTAGGAAAGTTTAAGGTTTGTTTAAAGATCAATGATAAAAGAATTTTTTTTAACAATCCTGTTTTTTCCATTGTTTTACTTTACTTTTGGAATTTTCCATCTACCCATTTTTTTTTCTAGAAATTTCTAAAATCCTAACTTTATAGCCAACTAATACAGAAATCTCCAGTCATGAGTAGCCTTAATTAATGCGAAAATATTTTGATTTATATAAAAATTATGCGAATAAAGTGGGTTTTAACTCAAACAAATTGTGTAGCAAGTTATTAGCTTGGGTTTTTGGTACTTTTTGCAGTAAATTAAAAGTTTATACATTTGAAAGCTAACAGCTTGGAAAATAGGTGAACTGCATCAATCGATAGGTGACTATATGGATCAACAAGAGAGCATATTATTATTATAACAGTGATTCGGGTGTTTACTGTGAATCTAAGCTACGTTGGTGAAGTCATGTACACAAAACAACGACTCCACCTCTTTGTTATTTCCTGTTGACAACGCTTGTTTTCATATTCATCAGATTACACATTTTTTTTGTTATTGATTATTGTGAATATGATTAAAATACGCAGGATAAATCATGCCATTTTGGGGCTATAAACATGTTTTGTATTAAACGATTCAATTGTTTTCAAAGCTCAACTTGGTACAGTAAGTGTACTGACTTGGTACTGTATGAAAAAACACAAGAAAAATCATTGAAACTCCACAACTTAGCTTATAATAACTACTGTACTATGATTATGATTAAATTTACATTTAAAAACGCCACTCATCTAACATTAGAAATGTTATTGATAATTCAGTTCTGGTACAGTACAACATAAAGCTCATAAAGCATAATAATAGATAATCTAAAAATCCTGCAGAAACGGTACTGTAATAATTGCCCATAAGCATACCAGTCAAAACAGTTGTTTTAAAGTGGGATTTTAGGAAATCATTAAGTTTTTGGTAATCAACTATAATATTGGAACAAATAACTACAGTATTATTACAATGCTAAGGTAACTGATGATGTATTTTCCAAATTCAGAACTAATTTATTCTAGTTAGTTATTGAATGAATAATTTATTGTTAACTGACATCTTAGTAAAATAATAAGATGACATTTACGAGTAGTATATTTTTACTAAATTGCGTTGTAAAATACGAAGCAGTATAAGTACTGTATATTAGGATGTAACAATCGATCATTATACGTTATTACGTTAAATCTACTCCTGTATATCAGCTGACACCTGCATCCGACGTCATATTATAAGCGTGAACATGCCAACTTAACTAAGCATAGGTAAAAATAAAAATCAATTGTTTTCCTGTGTACACTGTAACAAGACACAGTACTGTACTGGCATTTTGTGGATACACTGTAAGTTACATATCACAAAAATTGAAATGATATCGCATACAGTACATCCTCATTTGAAATAATAAAATTAGTGATTATAATCAGCAAAAAGGCTTTTAAAAAATAACGTACGTGCATGGATAACAATTTTTTTTTAAAAAACGATTAACATTTTATCTGTTACTGTTAACCTAAATTTAATTTTAATAACAAAATTTTGTATAGCTTTCAGTTGAGGAAAGTAGAAGTTAGATACAATATTTTTGTTTATATTGGCTGGAAATCAACTTGAAACAGGTGGTTTTCATAACTATTTTTTGTTTCATGCACACGAATGGTGTGGAGTATAACGTTAAGCAAGTTTTGCACATCTGTTGGAATTTTAAAACGCATTCAAGACTTTACCATTTTACGTCACGTAGAACAAAACTGCATACGTGAATATACATTATACAGTACGATAACATAAATTTTTGAAAGTTTGAATTTTATGATGGCATATTTAGTCACACAAAAAGTTTGATTTCAACAAAGTTAAATGCGTACTGTATCAGCAAAACATCCAAAGTTATTGATAAAGTTCTGGCTTACAAATAACGCCAGCTGTTTAAGTTAACAAAATAAAGTTACGATTTTGTTCAAATATTATTAACATTAACAAATGCAAGTAACTTATATTACCTATAGTGTTTAATTTATTCATAAGTGATCTGTCATCGTTGCAATTTTAATAGATTTTGATATATTTGTTATATGTTTTATTTAATTATTATAAAGATACAGCTGATAATTGAAAAGACCGTTAACTTAACTAGGTGTTGTATTTTTATTATTCTGAGTTATGAAAAAACACCTGTGCGACTTAGTTTCAAAACTTCCATTACATTACGTGATCAGATGCAGGTTTATGTAAACATTTGAAGAAAAAAAAATGAAACTACACTACTGCAATTTGAAAAATATATTCAATAAAAAAGTTGCTTAATCGGTGACATGTACAGTACAGTATGTACTACTGAGCACGCATTGGCGGTTTCCTGCAGATTTGGTGACGTCGTTTTTGCCATTTTTATTTTCTGGAGGTTCTTTAGCAAATTTAGCTCTGCGGTGGCCTGAATATTTAATGCAGGTCAGGCCACTCCCACACTGTTCGGCTGTTTCGAAATATATCATGTGTGTGCTGTGTGCAATACTTGTACATGCCGAGTACATGTACTGTACTTTCTAACTGAAATCGATAACATAAAAAGTAGCAAAGAGGAATGACAGCTATTGTGTTTTGCTGTGTACTTGTGGTGAAGTTAGCTTTAATACTTAATTGTTTAAGCTAACAACTTTGCATATTTAATTTGTAGTAACAACCCGGTGTAACATCAAGATTGAATTTTAAAAGCTAATTTGTTAAGGATTAATTGCTGATTTAATCGTTTTTTTGCAGATCCAAATTATTAAATAAATAAAAAGTTTAAAAGGTTGATGCAATCTTATAAACGAATTTAGTTATAATTATTAAATTTTTGCAAATTTGCTGGGTTTGTGTATGCTATTTTTAATAAGGAAATTTCTTGTGTTTGAATTAAGTTTATAGTTGAAACTGGTTGCCAATGTCAACCTTGGCAGATTCGGTATTGGGTAAGGGAAATGAATTCATTGGGTTAGGATTTGGCAAGATTTCAGAATTCAATAGCTGCTAATCAAAATTTAAAATACTGTACATTAAAAATTTCTTGAAAGTTTAATTCAACAAAAAAATGTAAACTAGTAACATTTGTAAATTGGAGAGACACTGCATTTTCCAATAAACTAACATAATGTATACATTTGTTTCATTTTTGAATGTAAAATTTGTGTTTAGTTAAAAATTAAAATACTGTATGTTGTTATTGATAGAGAAAAAAATTAAATTGTGGTCAAAAAAAGGTTGATACACTAAGATGATACAGTGGATTCCTTGCAGAGTAATAAACTATAGAAAGTTAACTATATCGATTGTCCTATTTTCGTTGGATGTCGCTGAAAGCAGAATAGCCGGGAATTTGTATTAAGTATTGATTTAGTCAAGACAAGTTATTACAAGTATTGCGTCAAATCAATTTCGTGTTTATTCTATTACCAAACATCTCAATCGTTTCGAGTTAGTGCAAATCAAACGACTGCACAGAATAATAAATGTAAAAATTTTTATATTTAAAAAAAATTGTAGTTTTTAAACTTCAAAATTAACAAGTAATTCTTGATTTTACAATTTGGGCAAATATTTTCAATTTCTGTACATTTTAAAACAATTTTTACACTTCTTAATAGTTTCTGTAATTTTAAACATATTTTCGGACATTTTAAACGTGTTGCTTTATTTTAACTCAGCCCTGCAATTTATTAAAAAAAAAAAAAGGTTTTAAATGCAATCAAAGCAGTTACGTGCCGATTTTCTATGGCCTTAAAACTCTCCTTGAACATATACTTGTAAATCACAAATTGACATCTAACACCATTGAGAATCCGTATATACCATAGTGATATGTGTACTTTAAATTTGATTTACATAATGATAGGTAAAGGAAGTGAAAAAAAAGGGTATTGAGCGAGTCATTTGCAGTATAATAATGACACTAGGCTCTGAAAAGGATGAGGGGGTTACGCCCACTCCTACCTGGTTGAAACCAATATTTTCCACACGGTTGTGTTTTCCTTGGTTGTCTCGAATTGGGCGAGACAAATTAGCTTACATGGTAAGGGAATGCAATGTATACAGTAAGCTTATGTGCGCGATTAATGCATTTTGCATTGGTGGCGAGGCTCGTGTGACGTTTTGCTCTTGTCCGCATTCCAACTTATCACATTGCTTTTAATATCAAATAACACATTATTCACTAGCGGATATACCTCATGGCTTTATCATGTTTTTTTGTTTATTTTTCTTGTACAGTACAATAATTTATTCTTGTTTTTCTTTTTATTTAATAAGCTTGAGGACGCAGGAAGGACGCCCTCAAAATAAAACATTGGTACATTTTTTAAGCTGATGTCAAAGAGGTAAACAAAATAATTGAATGTTTGCGAATTAAATCCACTGTACATGTTGATAGTACGACTGCAACTATTAAGTATCAATTGATGTGACTGCACTGTACTGTACTAAGTAATTTCAACGTTAAAAAGGGCAATGACAGCTAATTGTTGTAGTGGACGACTAACATCTGATGACCGCAGGTCAGAAGTTCATGGTCACCAGCGGTTAAGTAGAGCACAGAAGTAAAGTGAGGAACCAACCGATTATCAGTCTTTGATTTGCGTTTAATTTCACAAGGAAAAAGCACGTATGGCATACCAATGTTAAAAGGAAAAGTGTAAATTAACTCACAAGAGGAAAAATTGTAAAACGAAATTTTCAATTGACCCAAATGATTAATTGCGATATCATTATCAATGGCTTTGCTGTGATCAATATCGTTTATACAATCAGGTTATTTAAATGATATTAAATTAAGTCCTTGGTACAATAGAAGTTTTGCTCTTGTAATTCATAAAATTAAAACAGAAGCAAAAGACACATATTAAAACATCATCAAATATGAGACAATTTTCAATGTTGAATTTCTTACAATATGATAAAAATACCTTTTCTAAAATCTTTTAAAAAAAAACTGCCTAAAATTGTTTTAACTCTATACAGGCTATTTTGGATGTACAGTACTTGTATAATTCTGATAACAAACTTCTTTCCTTGTCAAATTAATTATAATTTCTCCGTTGAGTAATGTGAAAGAAACTTTAATTTCTCTTTAGCTCAGGAAATGTTACTTTCAAATAAAAAGTTTCTTGATAAAAACTATTATTTTCTTTGAAATTCGTTAAATGATAAAATCTTTATCCTGTAAGTTACAAGTTAAAATGTAATATAATAATCACATTGCATTATTACTTGTAATTATCAACATATAATGCATTTATTTTTGGTCTACAAAGAATATGTTTAAAGCTATTTATAAAAAGTTGATATTTTAGTTGCTGTTAGATACAGCACAATTACCGATTAAACAAAAATGCAAGAATAATTGATATCAATTATTTAGGAAATCATTTCAAATCGTATGGAGGTATATGAGGAGGCGATCGTGGGTGGGGAAAGTACAAGCACATGAACATTCGCAGTGTACGATGAACTTGGGGGAGGAATGAGGAAGGTTATTTGTTTTGGTCAAGTGAGGAATTCTTATGGGGATGTTTTGCAATTCCACTAATCAGATTACATACGCACGATATACGTGCAAGATGATACTCTTGGTTATGGCTGATACGGGAGCAAGGACGTGCTGTAGGGTTGAATAATAATATTGGTACCAAATGGATTTAGGCGAGGGATCACGGATGAGAGAGAAAGTCAAGAAGAGATAGATATGAAAATTTATGGAGTGTTTAGTTACCTAAGTAGCAATCATTTCCAAACTAATTTAGTAATTGAGTGTAATCACTTTGTAAGGGAAAAGAAAAAAACTTCCCTACAAAACGTTAATTGTGAATTTCAACGAAGAAAAAATAAAAACAAAACTAAAAGAAAAATTTATCAGAATTTTCTAAAAATTAATACAAAGACAAAAATACATAAATATTTTATGTAAAATTATTTAAGATGCAAAGTATGCACTAAAGTTTTTTTAAAATGTGTTTAGTATTAATGAATTAAATTTAATGAGGTTTAAAAAATCTCACTAAAATGCTCTAAAAAGTGAAAAATTGTTTTAGGAATTCAGTAATCAGATCGTAAGGGGAGAAGAAAAAAATGTACAAAAAGTTAATTGCAAATATGAGCGAATAAAACAGATTAAAAATGATAAGGGTAAGCAATTTTTTTGAAAAAAAAAAAAACTTTAACGTCACTCATTTCCGTATTGTAAATTCATGTTTCCAGCTATCATTTGGAGGGTATTACGTATTAATAAGCTTGATGACATCGTTTTAAGTATTATGATTTTGAGCATTTTATAAGCACTATTTGTATAGTCTATTATTTGAACGACATCGTGGAGTGATCCTCAATTATTATTTTCCCTCAACAATGCAGTTCCTCCTCCATCTATTTCCTATTTGCCATAAATTTCGGATTTCAAATAAGCCGTCAAATTATGCCACCTTTAAATAATCTTTTGCGGCTTTTTAACCGCATGTTATACTGATATTTGTAGACTTTTTGTATTTTATAATGAATAGATCTTTCAAATGGCTTTTTTGCATTCGTCCGTGAAGTTGAAACAATATTTATCAACAAAAGCAAGCTCCTGATTTTTTCCACTTTCACTATCATACAACTATAGAAACCCAGTATTTATTGTTTCTATTATTAAAACAATTGATGGCATCTCAAATGAAATTATATCGCCTCTGCTACAAAACATTACACATACAGTACTACACACATTTTAATTGACTAATTTAGCTTCTAGAGCTGCAAATCAAATACTGTCACATATTTTAAAGTTAACAATAAGTGCAAGTGTTTACAACCACATTTAGTCACTAAAAATCAAATTTTATTTTCCCAAAAAAAACCCTCCAGAATCTAAATTGCCAAAAATTTCAAGTAGCCACAACAATTGTGCATCTTAAAACTTTAGCCAATTTTAGTGGTTAAAAGTATATTTTGATGCTACCATCAAACGTAGTACCGGTGTGCTGTAGTCATAAACATTAACATTACGTGACTAGTTATGGCAGTGAAGGTTACCATTTTGTGGTTAATAAAACACACACACAAGACATTGAAAAAAAAAGCACAGTACCAGTTTTAACTAAAACGAACGGATATAGCAGAAAGAGGAATATGCAAAGCCAATGTGCAGATAGGTAAAAGTAAAACTACAAGAAATCTGTGAGCATGAAGTGTATGGGGAGTAAGGGAATGGTGGGGGTGTGCCGGGTGCGACAGATAAACGACCAAAATGTATAAACTAAAAACGAATAAGAGGGCGAGTGTGTGTGTTGGATCGTTGGGGGAGGAAGAGAAGATATTTAGTCGTAGATGAGACTTGTAGAGAATGGGTGGTGATAGTTGGTGTGAATTGTATAAGGAGGGGTAGGGATGGGGGTGGGGTGGTAAACAAGAGGTGAAGGATCTTAACAACATTTAAGCTCAATGTACCTTTTTCCTTCTGTATGTAGTGAGAAAAAGATATAGAAAAGGGGGTGATGGACGAAAAAGAGTAAAGAAAAAGACGTTGAGGAGAATGGAGCTACAGAAAGGTAATATATGAATTATTTTTTAAACTGAGAGAGGAAAAGAAGGAAGATGTCTTGAGAAATTTAACTCGGCCTATCATATGAAGAGGTCGAAGAAAATATTATGGAAAAGGAAGGATGAAGTTTATTTTTTTATTATTAATTTGCACGAATGAAAAACGTGCACTTTTCACTTTAACTTTTTAGATGAGGGGTGTGTTGTAATACTGTTGGGGGTATACAGTAAAGTGCTGTTTTACATTGGAGATGGGGGATATTGACTTCTTTAAAAGCTTATATAGACTTTTTTTTAAAAACATGAGTTTTGTCTTCCTTTATATTATATTTTTTCTCCTTATTAAATTATGCTGTAATATTTTGAAAACATAAGTTTTAGAAATTTTCTGACCAGGTGAAAAGTGGTGGATGAGATGTTGCTTTATTCAGGCAGTGTTTTTATTATCAAGTAGTCAGGTATATTAATGAGCAGCTAACACGTTTGCTAAGTGTAAACTCGCAGGTTATCTTTTAGGTGGTGAGATGATGAGGGGGAATTGCTGCGTGTAAACTAACTTGCTATTAATTTATTGGCTAATTGACAAGCCTTTGTGGTGTATGTTAGTAGTTAGCAAGTCAAACGTAATGCCAATCTATTTTATCTCATAAAATAAGCAGGAAGTTTAGAATATGTTTAACAAAAATTGCATTTTTCCCTCTTTGTATTATTATTTATCCTTGGAACAGTATTTAAATTATGGCGAAAAGTTTAATCATAGTTACCGTAATTAACTAATGTACTGTATAATTATAAATGTGATACAAAGCACATTTTCAGCTGCAAAAAGTGATTATATTGACACTTTTTTTAGAAATTCAAATTACTTCATGATATAACATGCTATCCATATATAGCAATAAAGATAACTTAAGTTTATTTTTGTTAAATTATTAACAAAAAATAAAAATGAATAAAACGATAAGGTCATCGGTAGTGTAATCGAAAATAAAAAACATTTTTAACCTCCAATCTACCTACGTAACCCACTAAATAAATGCTTACATTTTGTTCATACATTTCTGGAATTTAATAATACAACATGTAAAATGCATATAAAGGTTTAAACCATTGTAAACAATTACAACAATTAATAAAATTTCAACTAAAAAAATTTACTACTCTACTTTTATATACAAGAAAATATCCTTTTTATTTTCTACAGTATTTCTACGCAATTAAGTACAGTACAAGTTTACAGTAGTTTTTACGTGAAACTAAAACCCCTCAGTAAACTATTTAACTACCATTATGGCTAATAAGACAGTACTCAAAATTAATTAAATTATTAGTTAAAGATAATTCACTTAATACGCGATAATACATCTCGATTTCACCCGATAACTGAAATCTAAATATCTGATAGTAATAACAATCATTATGGAAGATAATGATGAGGGGCGTCTGGTTATGCAAATTTGATGTTGGAGTGGTATCATTTGCGTAATTAATACAGGAGGCATGCTTCACGACGTGTTATTTACTATCAAAGCTGCTATTATGTTCAACGTCAATAGTGTTTTCATAGTGGGGATAAAAGCACAGTGTATACAACTTTAGAAGCACTTCAAATTGGGACTTTAACCACAAAATGATTGGTTATGACGAGAGAGGGATGGGGGAATGAAGTAATGCATGGGGAGTATATTGGTGTAAGAATTCTCGATCATTCGGTTTAGAAATAGAAATAAAATTATTTTTTTTCTCTCTCTTACTCTCTCACTATTCAAATCCTCATACTTTTATTATGTGAAATAATTTTTTTTTGGGGGGAACTGACAACTGTTTAAATAGATCGAGGCTATAATAGTTTTTATTTACAAAAAAAAATTAAATAGTCAGGTGTTTGTTACAATTTAGACGATAAAATAGTGACATTTAACGCAGTTGGACGTATTGAAAAACAAACTTCTACAAAATAAAATTGTTGATCAAAACGTTTGCTATTAATAATGATATACGAGTGGTTGTGTATTATGGGATATGGCTAACGTATGCAAGTGTAATTTATTGCGTTCATACGACATATGCGTATTATGACGATAATGTCAAAGTCTATGCAACTGCTGTTTTCACTTTTAAGTCATAAAACGTTTTTCAAAATCAATATCTATATCCGTTTGCACATAACTACTCTGTAAAACTAAAACTGACTGCAATAGCTAGAAAAATGTACAAAAAGTTTGGAAAAACTTTTAAAATTTAATATTTACTGTAGAAACTACCAGAAAAGAAAATTAAGTCATATTTAGAGAAAAGGTTGATGTCCACCGAGCTACAAACTGTTAAATTCCGCGCATCATTCTGTCAAGTTTCAACACTTTTAAAGTGGTTATTGGACTACTTTTTTGATAATGAAACGAGGTATACTATGATAATGCAAGTATCTTTTGTATTAAGAAATCGTTTATATGATTGTTAATCATCTTGGAATTCAAATAAAATTCAAGTATTTCTCATTTCAAATGTGTATGTGTTACATGTTCTGTATAAAGATATTTACTCCTTTCTCTTATGTTTCTTTTAGTAGTTAATCTTGTTAATAGAAAAACCTGTTTTAGAAGTGTGGAAAACCAGTTTGATTTTTCTTCTTTATAAAAAGTTTTAAATATTAACGAAAACAAATAAGAAATAGGCATATAAAACTAGTCATACAACACAACAACAATACCCCATGATTGTAACCTGTGTTGTTATGAATGGTATGTGTTATACATGTAAAGAAAAAAAGTTTAAACACAACAAAGTAGTCAACATTTCCACTTCAACAAACTAATTTTTATCTGTTCTAATTACTAAAATTATTGTTAGTTTCTGTTGAGTCAATTCATATCGGTTATCACACATTTCCTTTAAAAAGATTTACAATAATATTTTAATGTGTTTTACTTTTAACACTGTTAAATGGCAAATATTTTGAATAGATTACAATAAATGTTTGGTTTTATTTAGGAATGTTTCACTTATACTGTACCAAAAAACGAAATCTAGTTTTTGGTTGGGCTATATTAACAACTTTTCGACGTCAGCGAAAACATTGCTAAAAAAAAAGTTTAGAAAAAAATTTCTTTGTATTTTAGTGTATAAATATAAAGAGCAAAGCAACTATTCCACTTTTCTGACTGTCACGATTTATGTTTACAGAAATATACGCGTTGTTTATTAAACATAAAAAATAAAAAAGATTGAATTTTTCACTGTTCACTAGTCCTACTTGTTTTCTATGTGTTTTTTTAATGTGAAATTGCAACCTTCTTCTATCCCACCTTTTACACTTGTTGTTTCCCCCCCCCCCCCTTCCATCTCACTCTTCATAGCCCACCCTCTTCCACCCAATCGACATTTTGGCCAGTGAACTCGATCGAGAAAGGAAAAAATAATATCAACTTGCATATTCCTGTATATGTACATGTTTATAAAATTTAATCAACTTTTAAGAGAAAAACTGGACGGAAGTAAATGTGAGATGTAACAAGGGGAACTGACAACTATTTCTATTCAAATAAAACAAACATCATAGCTCATCGACTTTCATCTAAAGGTAAAGTATTTACATGGAAAAAATCTAAAAAAAGTTAACAAATTTAGTATTGTAATAATGATGAGCCAAGATGAGCACCCGGACATAATTTTGCATTTTAACAGCCAAATCTAATCACTAAAAACCAAAGCTTGTGCTTTCCGTTTTAAAGTTAAATTAAAGTTTTCATAGATAAAACCGTATGTCCTGAAAGTTATTTGAAAAAAATTACTATATAATATTTTGTACATAATTTATTTTTGGAGAGTCCAAGGCAATTGCCCCTCGCTTAAAATAATTTGGCCATGACCAAATGAACAGATGGGCAAGCCCTTATTTTGCTAATATATACCCAAACAATTCACCTTTTAAGCTTTGTTATTAAATACTGATTACTATTTCACGTTTATATTTAACATTAACGGTACCGGTAGCAGACAGTCGAAAATAAGTTTATTAATTGCTGCAATGGAGAACTACAATGTTCAGTACGTAGGTGCATCGTACTATCATTTTGGCATTTGTGAAAGTTAAAAATAGAAAGATTGAAAACGAATAAATTAGTAAACTCTCACATACAGTACTCTCTTTCTCTGAATATACTGTACTGAGTGTAGCACAAGGATATGCTAATTTTCCTCTTAAACGAATCTTTAAATACTGTATTCCTATGGTGTTGAGAAGAAAAACCTCTTGCAATCTTTAAGTTTAAATTAATGCATAATTCATCTGTAATTAGTGGCGTTTCTTGTAAAACTATGTGTCAGCGAGTAGTTTTGAAGATGAGGCAATAAAAATCTTATAAAAATCTAATATACTTGATAGATAATTTATCCATCATCATCTCATCACATCAGCATCTTCAGATCCTATCTATATAAATAAACAAATCAGCACTGCACATTCAAATTTATACTGTAAGTTAATGCTTTTACTTACAGTTCTTACTTGGAAGACAGTGTTTAAGTGATATGAAAGATACTATTTCTAATGTAAAAAAAATATTTTACGATGGGCGATGTCGTATAATTAAAATGTGCCACCGTTTTTGACAGGACTCCTGAGTTTCTCTCGCATGTTTTCATTGATGTTACAATGTTAAGCATATTTTTTTTATTCTAGCATCAGTCTCACTAACATTATACTTTGTAGTTAAAGCAAAGTATTTTTAAGCCAATTAATCATTCTTAAAACATCACGCTGGAAACCCCCAGGCCTCCATCCAGCCACCCGAAATACCCACCAAGTAGTTATGCTTGACTGATAGTACGGTGACGGCGTAGAAATGTCTAATAAACACCACTAAACATTAGATTTTTTTCAAATTACAAGTTAAATGTTAAAATGTACAGTAATTTTCAAAATAATTTCTTAAAACACAGAAGTTATTATTATTAGGCTTCTTCAGTTCTAACTTTCCATTAAGGAATCGATTTGGTTTCTCAAAGTTGACAACTATTTTTCCTTTAAAATAAGGCATCTGATAATAGAATTACATTTTGAATTTGAATTATACAAATTAAAGCAAACACTCACATATTTTATGTTGAAATTTGATTAAATAGAGCGCTAAATGTCGTCAATGTTGGCGCCATTGAGCTAATACTAATAATTTATAAAGACAAATATTTTTTGTTGAAAAGTTTGACTTGAATAAATGTATACAATTGTTCATCAATCTTACAAATTAAAAGTGCTTTGATCTAGATTTTTGTGAACTACTTTAATATGAAACGATTCTGATAACATGTTTTGAAAATGATTTTGTTTTTGTAAAATCATAACAAAAAAACCACCACTTGAAAATATGTTTACATTGAAAAACCACAAGCTGAGTCTTGTTTTAAATGTACCAGACTGAAACTATCAATAAATTAAAATTTATAATTTGTGTATGAAATGTTTTCGAAAAGTATGCAAAGCTTATAATAAGAAATAATTTTTATTGAGGAAAACACTTATCTTTGTAGGGAAAAAAAAAATAATTGGCGTCATCGAGAAGGTTGCAGAGGCAATTTTTGAGAACATATCGCCAAACGTCTGCATTTTGCATGACGTCAACAAAATGATTACTGAATGCCCCGAGATTATCAATGCTGTTTGTCGATTACAGTAAAAGTACTATAGACAGCACATTTTTCAAACGTTTTGTTTACCACTTCAAAAAATAACATATCGTGTGCACAGGAAGCCAATATTCACAAAAGTCAACTCTTATACTTGTGTAAAATAACTAAATTAGTACCTAAATTCAAAATTAAATTCTTAACACTGCATTTTTTTTGTATTTTTCCATTACTGGCACGTAGCGATACGCAGTCTACTCGTACGTGTACCAACGGTTGCAAATCACTAGAATATAGATTACTTTACAGTGTACATTGCGTGCAAGTGCTTACGCAATGTTGTTTAATCAAAGTTTCAATTTGATGTTGCATTGCGTGGTTTATCACAAGGCTTGATATTTCTAATAGAGAATATTACACGACATTTATAACATTTTGTTTTGGCTTAATTGAAATACAGTACTTTTCAAGTAAACACGGCGATGGTTTCAAAGCATGGAAACATTTAACAAAAAAAAAAATAGCAGTGTTTTCACCGGTATCATATTCATATAATCGTTCACGTTGTACAACTGCACAGTATCAATTTGGTGCGACAGGATTGCTTAATATAAATTTTGCTGGTTTTTAATTTTTATAACTATAAAAAACGAGGCCAAGGGCAATCGATGGCTATGATTGCACACGGCTCTTTTACGTTTTAGAAAGTCTATATTGTATATCACATAGAAAATGTGGGTATTGGTTATAGATTTTCATATTATGCCGTACTTGTCAGTTACTCACGCAAAAATTCCACTTATTGACTGTCTCTTCCCTTATCCTTATCATAATTAATTGTGGGAAGTTGGCTTTTTCAAATTAATATAACCTTGCATATCAATATTTTTTAATGTTGTATTTTTAGTCTATTATAACTGCTGCTATTTAAAAAAAATCTAAGAAATTAGCTTGTATATTAAGGTTAGATACTGTAAGTTAGTTCACAGTAGTTGTATTACTACTGTATATTAAATTTTTGGCTTTTAGCTATCTATTTTTTTTAGTTTTGACTTTGAGCCAAATAATCGTCCATTTATGACGTTAAATATCCTGGCTACGTGACGCACAATATGCGTTGGCATGATCTTTGTTGAACAATTTCGTCACCTAAATTGTAATTAAAACGCAACTGTGTCGTCATAGAGTGAACGCGTATGATAAGCCATGACAGGTTATTACTGGTACAGTACTAAAAAAAATACTCTATACGCAAGCCCTCAAAAATCACACTAAGAAAATAAATGCATTTACTGTAAATGCCATGAATAATTAGATTTATTTGGTTTCAAAATGACAAATTGCTAATTATTACATGATTTTCCACCATTACATGAAGATGTCAAAAGCTCTAATTAACTTAATAATTTCGACCATTTCAAATCCAGAAAATTATTGACTAAATTTGTAATTTCATAATTGTCATTAAAAACTAAATTTGCAAATAGTAATTAAAAATCAAACTGTTTAGATTTAATCAGTGTTGGCAATCGTTTGTAAATGTGGCATATCAAATTATTAAGCACAATAAGCTTGTACTGTATAAAGCACCAAATTCAGCCATGAGGAACCAATTTTTTGTTTTTCAATAATAATTATTAGTTGCTCTTTCATGATAAATCGAGGACATTTCCTTGGTTTGATTTAATTTTTTTATTAAATAATATAAAAATGCATCCAACTGCTTTATGATAAATAAAAGTATGCAACAACTTAAAAAAAATCGTTTATTATTATGATTATTATTTTTTATAATACCAGATAAAAAAAATGAGATGTACAGAATAAAGGGGGTAAAAAAAGTAAGACAAAGTTGAAACGAAGAAATAAAACATAAAAGATTGTTTACGATTTTATTCTCTGACCTACAAATGGATGATTTGCCCCACAAACTAACTTATAGCGGTTACGTAGCTTATTAAATCTGACGTTTTGGTTAGGCATTTAAAAATGTTACATTGACCACTTTAAGCAACATTACAAAAAGTGGGTTTTATTTTTATAGCACTGAATATTCTCTATTATGTACAGTAAATAAAATACTCAAGAAAGTTGATCGATTTTGTATAAATTGTATTACAGTTTTGTATAATAAACCAAAGCAAGAATGTTTAAATTGGATCAAAATATACTTGTCATAATGTGTTACGTGTTGATATACTGTTTAAGTAACAATTGTAATGCAATGATTAATGCCAATGAATGAAATTCGTGACTACCGCATTTCTTATTTTATACAAAGTTGCATTTAATATTTTTTTGAAGAAAAAAATATCTTATAACGAGTGGTTATCCAGTTAGAAATAAGACTATTTAGTTACAGTGTTTGAAGTTTCTCCTAATTAATCTAATGCAATGGTGGCAATTTTTTTTAAAAAAACTAAAGTCTTAGTAAAGTTGTTAGTAATGCTTTAATTAACTTAGATAATGAAGCAAATACAATACATGGCAAGCAACTTGTTAACTAGTCACACAATGCTGTTAGTTTCTTTTTAAAATACGTTCATTAGTTTGATAAACTTTTTAATCGTGTCTAGTAAAATAAAAATGAAAAAAAAATCTTTTAATTAACTCGTATCATGTCAAAACTCAAATATTATTTCTCTTACGACATGGATTTTATATGCCACTAATATGTTTGGAATTTTAGTTTACCACTTCAACTTTAGAGAATAGTCCATAAACATTTCTATTATCTGCAGTACCAGACGACATTTTTCAAAGTTTAACTCACAATAATTATTTTGAAAAATAATATGAAATTCTAGCAGTTGTACTCATATGAAATTATTTATACGTGTAGCCTACTGTAAATATAGCAACAAAACTTGCTGCGTACTTGTTTTTATTTCATTTCACCTTGCTATATAATAACCTTTCACTTAACTAAAAAACAATATCAGCAAAAAAAAATTGTTTTGTCTCAACAAGATAAATCAACCGTCTAAAATGGTAAAATTCTTGGTTCATAAAATATCTCAATGTCCCTCAGCGCAGCCAGAGCAACAAGTTGTACGTGAAAAGTTGGAATGCAGTTTTCGTTGGACAAAAGCAAAAAAAAAAAAATGAATATACTTTTACAGTATACCTGTATATACAACAATAATAAAAAACTATCAAGTTTAAACACTGTTTAAAAAAATTAAAAGTAACCAAACATTTTAGAATTTCAGTACTCGTATTGATTTGCCACCTAGATGAATTTTTGCTCATTGGTTTTGATTCTTGCCAATACCTGATGGTAGAACATTAAACTGCATATCATTTTGTAACTATGAATATTAAATAAAGTACCTAAAAAAGATAACATTGTAGAGAAACGAGATAATGGATTTCACAAACAATTTCGCTCTGCCAATGACCAATATAGCATATGGCAATGGTAATAAAATTTCCTAACGAGTCAATACTTATTATATACCATTGCTAATCATATGATACTGATTAAAATGATGTGAATTAACATACCATCATGTGTAATAGCAATGCTGTATTTAACAGCATTTGCACAGTATGCTAATTTAATGAGCAATTACTTTGTGTATTACTTAAACATTTAATTTTTTGAAGTTTTATATTCCATTGTAAAGCTATAAAATTCTACTTATAAAGAGTGGTAATTTATAAAACAGTAGAAAGTTGATTTAACTTTAGCTAATAAAAATTAAATACTTTCCATTAAACATCGAAGGTTAAAGGACAATTTTACGAAGCAATAGTATCATTAACTAATAAGAATGCTGTCGACACATAAAGTATGTGTGACTTTGGAATTGCAAGAATAGTCATTGGGGTCAGTGGCACACACAACACACACCAAACTTCTAAACACCAGAAATCAACTGAATTTTTTTTTCGTTCAATTCTACCTAGCCAACAGCCAACCAACCCACTTATTTTTCCAACTCTTGCCCGTCTATACAATTGCGGCCAAAACTAGTTTGCTCAACTCTTTCATTTAATTTCCCCAGCATTCAATTTAATTAATAACCTTACAATGCCCTCGTATAACTTTTTAGCACAACACACAACACAAAGCTTTTGATTTACAAAATTACAACTCAGTTGCTGTTAAAATATCGAATTAAAAATTCCAGCTCGATTTTATTTCAATTTCAAATTGCTCAATTATATTCTTCATTAGAAGTTAGAAATGAATATTAAATTAAATCCACCATACCTCACCCAGGAACACACCTGCGATAATATTGGCTTTTTAAAATTTGATTTTAATTAAAATTCGCACAAACGCCAATCCTTAATTTGAACACATCAATAGAAATCTCATCTTTTATAAATTTGTTTGCCAAATTAAATTGATGTACTATAATAATTAAACTCTAAACTGGTCAAAACAATTTCGGTTTTTAAAAGTAACAAAAATAAAATCGAAAGTAGGAGAAAATGATAAATACAAATACTTGCATTGAACCGAAACAGATTTAAACGTAAACAGGTAAAATCCTTGTTGCGTCATCATTTTAAGTTCAGCTTAAAATGAAAGCTGGAAAATTCTTAAAACTTGTTTTTAAAATAGCACTAGTATAGTACTCAGTAAACTAGAAAAAAGTTTACAATGAACATGTGCCATTTTATTGTGTCGTGTAAAAATGTTTACAAGTTAATAATGCAAAATTAAAGAGTTGGTGATTATTAGTTAATAAAGTTAAAATAGGAGCACAAGTTTTACAATAAAAATTTCTTAAAAAAAGGCAAACACTAATACGTTTAAATATTAATTTCAACATACATTCAAACTGTATAAATAACTCTTTCGGGCTTTAAACATCCTCCATTAACAAATTACGCACTCATAAAAACAAGTGCAGAAAATTTACTGTTAATCTCACTGTATTTAACTTCAGTTGTCTTGCTGCGAAGACATTTCTATCAACTTTGATTTACACTCTTCAACTTTAATGACTTCTTCATTTCGATTAACCTTTGCTAACCTTACAGAAACCCACCCATCGGTTGCCATTTTTGTAACTCGGGTATTCATTATCGACAGAAGGACTCACTGCTTATCTACCTTGTAAACACCCACACATGCTAAATTCTCCATCGCGTAAATGTACTTTACTGACGACCACCGCAGTCGTGCAACTTCAATGTCATCATCAACTCTTAACAGAAAGAGACAGGGATTCACAAAAATAGTATCAAACCCCCCATCAACCAGACCATCGACCTTATATCAGTAAGTCACTGAACATCAGCAATGACCAACATTGCTTTCCATAATTAGTAACCCCCACCAATTCACATGCAGCATTAATAATTAGGTCAAATAAAATAAATTCACAAAGATCATTTTGAGATAAAATACAATATTCAAACCAACTCCGATATCTTAGTTTAAATATCTTTTGAAAGTTTTCTGTCTCCAACTCGCATTATAAAAATAGACTCTGCGTAAGCCCGACCCTATGCAAGTCTGATGAAGTCCCAACTTGATTCCATGTACATTCTAATAATGTTCAATGATGCTGTCTATATAGTCAGCAGTCAGTACTGCTAGCTTAACTGCCTATTGGAGATTCATGTACTCCAACAGAACGCCATAGTAACAGATGTCGACGCATCTTTTAAGAGGAGCAGAGAGATCGATTAATAGACGTACTGTACGTTATTGTATTGAATTCAGACTAAGCTGCTTCAATTTATACTATGTTGCTTAGTAGTCCTTTGCTTCAGGTTACATAGCCAATTGGATCCATTACCGTGTGCTTTCAAAATATTTCCTTTACAATTATAATATTACTAATGCTTGATTGAAAAAATCGAATCTGTCCAATTGTAATACCAACGGCATTGAAACAAATTTTAAAAACAAAACATTTTGACATTTTTTTTCTAAACTATGAGCATAGATAAAATACAATTGCTGTTTTTATCAAAACTTTAGTTATATTTAACCCATTTTAAACACTTTTAAGTAAAATTTTGCACGTTTTAACCAATATTTATTATATTTCTGCTTATCTAAACCGCTTTTGATATAATTGGGAAACCTTTAGTCAATGTTTACCTAACTAGAAGAATTTATTTTTAAAACCTAATATGTTTCTACAGACTACATGGCATTGAAAACAATTCAATAAATATGTGGTATTAATTTGCATTAACAATAACTATAAGTTATACCATGTTATGATGAATGTCTACAATCTAAGAAATAAGCTTGTTAAATGTTATTGCTGT
Source organism: Helicorthomorpha holstii (assembly GCA_013389785.1). NCBI lineage: Eukaryota > Metazoa > Arthropoda > Diplopoda > Polydesmida > Paradoxosomatidae > Helicorthomorpha > Helicorthomorpha holstii. The sequence continues at coordinate 3,468,449 of JAAFCF010006596.1, read as the reverse complement.
AAACCAATCACAGCTCCCAAAATATTTTTGTCATTTAACCTTGAAATCAGCACTGGTCATATATTTTTTGAGCTAAAAATGTTTTTTCAGATTTGGTTATCATTTTGTTTATTTGCAGAGCGGTTTACAACTTTCTGCCTCCTCCAATCTACAGTATAAGTTTATTGCTTATCCGTTTTTATCCTCTAATACAAAATAATCTATCAATAAAAAATAGTGTGAAAAAGTAGTTGACACGTGTTGTATCTGTTAACATTAGTCATTGCACTTTCTCTGGGTTTTAGCGCAATGTTGAAGCAATGCATTGTAACGGCTGCTAAGTAATTACTCGCTTGCACCCGAGCCAATCGAGAGTTAGAGAGCATCATCTCCATAAAACGTGTTTGTTTAGCTTGCGTTATGTTATATGGCATGGGAAATTATATTAACATTTAAAGCCATATCGAGTTACCATGCCCTTCATTGCTAACTTATATGCGCATTGACCTATATACTGAACGGGCAAGTAAAGTGCCAACTTACATGGCGTAACTGGTAGTTAAATTCCATTATCAGTTTTAACCACCCAGTTTTAGTCGTATATTTATGAAAAAAAATATAAAGGAACAATAACATCAAAAATCAATCATATGATGACAAAAATTATAAAGTTTAACCAATGGTTTTTTGAAAATTATTGACGTTGCTTTCAACTATTTAATTGTTTTGGCCAAAATATTGTTACTAGTGCACATTTTAAAACGGTTTAAACGAATTTATATTCTTTTTAAACTCTTATTGATGTGTAGCAAGTACATTTGTCTATTTTTAATGCAGTTTAGACTTTAGATCATTACTGTGAGCCTTTTAGGTCAAGTTTAGATTAATGATATTTTCCCACATATTCCAGACATTTTAGAACTAATTTAATTGCATTTTAGCTGCAAGGACATAAAAAATAAATACGCTTTGCACTTTGCTTAGCCGAATTTAAATAACTGCTCTGTATTGTCAATAATTATTCGACATAATTATAAACAATATTGATATGTTGCAGTTGAGCCTTGTAATAAGACTATATTAATAAAACCCAATATTTATTTTCTGACTTACTGTATAAGCGGGTGAAAGCTTTCAACATACACTATATCGAATTTATTGTTACTCTGATTTTTATCGAGTTACAATTTTCAGGTACATTACATCGAAACAGGAACACTAAAACCTTTAAAAAGATTTGACAATTGAAAGACTTTTTATTGATTTCAATAAATGGACTTTTCGTTGATCACTTCTGATTGCGGAAAAATTCCTCGAAATCGCTTAATAACTCAAAAGACAATTGTACATTGTCAAGTCAAAGATGTTACCAATTTTTGAATTCGATCAATTTTGAGTCAGAATCGGTCAAATCTGACATGCAATAAATAAATCTTAATGTTATTAAGTAATCAACTGTTGATATTTCATTCGACCTTCAAGCTTTAATGCAATTCAACCTATCAATTGCAACTGCTTATAGGATCCAACAAAAACTATTATTTTTTCACAATGTACATATTATAATTTAAAGTCTATGTACTTGTATACGAGTACTGATAGTTTTTTTTTTTCATTTGCTGTATGTATTCGGAGGCCATTGTACTATCAGCCATGCGTTACAAGAGCATCTATACACAGTGTATTAAGCATAGACAAGTTCGTGTTTAATGTTTACAATATGAACACAATGGAATTGTAACGCTTTTACGTATGACTTGCCTTAACTTTTTATTTTCTGTGTGTCGCCCTCATTCCTCTTAACAACCATTATTTTGAGGGCTATTGACGCTTCTGAATTTTGTGTAAATTGTATTTAAGTCATTTAAAAACGTTTAATTAAACAATAACAGTTTTAATCAGATCATTTTACACTTTTAAAACTGTAAAATAATCGCAATTGTTGGCCTTAGTTACAGGATATTCTTAACATTAAATATTAATCTCCTTAGTCTTACGCTTGACTTGTAAAATCAGATTTTAGTTGTTTGACCAAGCATCGTTTATAAATAGCTCAATAATTACAACAATTTGTTTCAAAATATATCTCTACATTTTTTTATATTGATTTCAAATTGGTAGATCGACCTTAAATTATAGTAATTATAGGTATCAATTTTTTGTTTGAAGAAGCATAATTGTTGTACAGTTAAACTCGATGAGGGTTGTGATTACTGAATGTGAAAAGAAATTTAGTCAATCGATTTATTTAAAGACTTAAGTTATCTATGATAACTCCAGTGCACATTACAACAGAGCAACAATGCACCTCCAAATTTCAAGAAAATAAATTACAAAAGTGAGTCCATTTTTATGTGAAATAAGAACCTATGAATGAGGGAAGGAGAGCCTGAGGAAGATGTGGACTGTGGACGGATGAATTAGTGTGGTGGCGACTATTTAAATATTAAGATATGTTTGGTGGTTTATTTTTGTGACCGGTCGAACTACTTGAACAACCGAAGAGGTCGACCCATCCAAATATAAAAAAAAATTGTATGAAAAAACAAGGGTAGAAAGAGAAATACTAAAGGTTGATAGCACTACATATACTGTACAAACCAGACAAAATAAGAATAAGCTTTTATTCATGAATTTTTTATAAGAAAATTCTTTTAGTCTTATAGTTGACCACCTCCATCTTTTCTCTCTCTCACTCCCTCTTCTCCACTGTAACCCTCTACTACAGTACTTTTACCCTTACCCCTATCCTTAGCTTTGCACGACCTGTTTCTACGAGTGGGTGGCCACATTACACTTGTTTCTTCAACATTTCTTTCTCTTCTTTTTAAAAAATATATTAAACAACGAGATCATATTTTTACTTGTATGAAAAAAAAAATAAGTAATTTCAAAAAAATTTTTTTTTTTAACTATTTAGAAATTGGTAACGACTAATTAATTTTTTCAAAGACTCGTTTTAATTTCTTGATAAAAGAAAAAAAAATTGATTATATTTGCAAAACGAATTATTACATTATGTGATGAGTTTGTTAAACTTGTGTTTATTCACCTATTCAAAGTGTGTCTAATTTTTTTTTAAAAAATTCTTTTGTATTATTTAAATTGTTGAATTTCAAAAAAAAAAAAAAAAAGAAAGAAAGAAAGAAATACTGTAAACACAATATTCAGTCACCATCATTTTTTTCAAATTAATTCTTAATTAGTCAAGCAAGTTATTTGAACATAAAAAACATTCTAAAATATCACATTTAAATATAAGAAAAGGTATCACTGTAAACTTGTTAATATACAGTGTGTATAAATAATATTATATATACACCGGTAATTATACTGTATTTAAAAAAAAAGTTCGTCTGCTATACTGTTTTATTTTTTACGAAATAAGATTAGTGGCGTTGATCTCTTGCTCATTTTTTTACTTAAGGGGAATGAGGAATAGATTGAAAAGATGTAATAACACACCGTGATGATATCTTCAATTAATACAAAAAAAATTACATAGTTACAAATGTGACATAAGATTTATAAATATATTTTAAATTGTTACAAATGTCGTTCTGTAAAATTGCAATTGGGCTAAAAAGTTTACTATAATATACAGGGGACTTGCTAAGTGCTTAGCTTCTTCTTACGATTTTATGGTGTCATCATAAGGTAATATTATACTGTCGAATTATATAAAAGGACATTGCACAAACTCATTACCCATTTACCAAATACCCACTATTATGCGTACAACATACCAGTTTGCAATTGTACTATTTGGATGTCAATGTAGCAAAATATTTGGACAATGATTTAACCAATATTAAATGGATCCTATAAATATCTATTTAAAACTGTAACTTAACAAATGTCTTTAATTACGTCTTATTTTCCTAATATACGTCTTATTATACAAATAACAGAAAATGTGCTCATTTTTGTTACTGCAAATAGTATGTTTCTATACAAATTACGTTGTAGGCATTTGATTGGTTTGATTTCTTACTTTTTTCACACTGATTTTTTTATTCTATGGTTTATGATGACGATGATGATGATGATTAGGCGTAAACGAGGAGCCTGTTATCAATATTCATTGCAATGTGTAAGTTATGCACAGTGGGTGAATGAATAGCATGAGGAAGGAAGGAAGGAAGAAAAAGTGAGCAAATAAAACTACAAATAGAAAAATAATAATTGTTAAAAAATAAAATAAAAAAAGCGAAGTGAATTGTTAAAAAATGTTTGAAGTCAACGTATATATGAACAAATTAGCGTTTGCTCCCAATAAACATCCGAGCACACAAGTAGATAAACAAACAGTGATTATTTTCTCTCTTCTTTACATAACAAAACAAGGTTGTAAACTTTTTTCAAAAATATCAAGTGAGATAACATATATAAAAAAATGAAATGGTGAAACTAAAAAATATTTTAATTAATTTCCTACCTTGTTTGTTGTATAGGAGAAACTTTGTTTTGCATCTGCTGGTGCATCGTTTTCGGCTGACTTCCGGGTTCACTTCCTCCTCCACCTCCACCTCCTACTACTACTCCTACTCCACTACCACCACCTCCACTTCCACTACTACTGTTAGTGGTAGCACCACCGCCAGCGGTTCCACCCGCTGCAGCAACTGCTTGTGCTCTAGCTTTTTGATGACGAAGGAGTAACAGCCGACCCAATTCTTCGCACCAAAGCGATAACAATGCTGTTCAAAAAACACAAAAGAAACAAAATATTAATGAAATTCCAATTTGACAGGAAACACCTTTTAAAAAAAAGAGTTAAACTCGCATATATACGCTTGTTTGATGAGAGTTTTATTTTTATGTGAAAAAAGCAATTTAAAAACAAGTTTGGCTAATGATTTTTTAAATGAGCTTGGTTTAAACTTTTAATTGTATACGGTACATTGGATGATGGACGTTTGGCAAACAAAACGGCAAACTCAATCTTATCTTTATAATCATTGTACGGTAGTTAACTGATTTTAACTTGTAATACAAAACTCGTAGGAAATAATTATGTAGCAAGCTAATATTTAATTTATGAAATTTTTATTTATATGCATGAGTGAATGGTTGTCAACCAAAGTGACGCAGCTGTTAAGACGTCACTGGTTAGCAAGAAAGTCAATCCCAAATAATCGAAAACTGAACAAATGTTACAAAATAAATTTAACATGAGTAAAAACCTGAGTAATTGAAATTACCTTACACATAAACAGTATTTATAATCCAACAAACAATATTTATATTTCAATGTCAAAATAAATGACTTTATATATTTGCAAAAGCTCCTTAATTAAACTACACAAATCTAGTTTAATGGTTAATAAAACTTATAAATCTAAACAACTGAAGGATGAATCGAAAAACATAGTTCCCCAATAAACATAAACATCCTCGCATTAACATCATAAGTGCGAACGAGAATTGTCCACCCTGCCTAACCAGTAAGTAGGGTGTCCTACATTTACAAATCCTAACAATGGTCTTCCTCTTAAAATCGAGGACATACGACGGAAATGGCCGTGATGAGTTGGGCTAAACAGCACGAGGTCGCAGGAAAAAATTATTATGGCTGTAAATTTTAATACTGTACTGTAATGTATGGTACTGCTATGTGGTTAAGCTGCAATACAGAATGTGTTGAAAAATTAAATTGGTGGAAAAGGACTTGTTTACTTACACTATTGTTTAATAAAATTATTGCATTATCACGACGTCATACGTGTAACAATCTTTAACAAAATTATTACAACTCTTTAATTATTATGTAGAACTCATGAAAATTCGCACAGCCACTATCACTGTGCCAATTTCTCGTTTAAAATGTATAAAAAATGTACACAGCAATAATTATTTAGATAATGTGTTTATGTTGTGATATTTTTTAAGTATTTGATTTAATTGGATTTTTTATTGTGACAACCCTTTATCATTGATAAATGACTGTCTGGTTTAGTTTTAAAAAAAAAAAAAAACTTTTTGCGTTTATTATTTTTTTCTTCACTTTATAATTGAATCACTTATTTCAGAAACAACCTATCGTCAAAAAATCCAAAATTGAGATAATGACATATTCATATAGAGTTTTGCTCGCTGAACAGTTTAGTGAAAAAAAAAAGTTATGTTTTCCACTTGGTTTGGCTTTGGCGGCCGACCAAACAAATGGGTTTGTTGCAGAAACCACTCAAGTGCAGGTATATAGCGACTTTCTGCAGTAAAAATTGAGGAAAAGTTGTCATGCTACCATTGATAGATAATGCTACTAACAGTGCGTTTATACAAATTACACAAGGTGCCTTAACTTTCCTAAACAACTTATCCTAATTAAAAAAATTTCAATTAATAAGAAAAATTAGATATTAAAAAGATGTCAAAACTACATTAGTGAATATGTTGAGTTTTATAACCTGATTACACAGTGGCCTGAATGTGCTGAAGATTCGGATGTATAGTATACGAAAATAGGGTCTTATTCTTTAATTTAGCCAGGTTTAGTTTGAAAGTTGTTGACGTTAAGTTGGTAAACAATGTTTAAACATTGTCTTATTTTATATAGAGTTACTTTCTGACAGTTCATTGCATGGCAGTGTGTACGTACTGTATGTGCCAACAACATTGGTTTGAAGATGTTTAATTTTATGCGTTTTGAATGTCGCAAAAAATAAAGAAAAACTTAGTATAATGTAAGAAATGTTGATTTTAGTCATTTAATAATAATTTTCATGTACCCATTTAAAAGTAAACAAAACTAAATACTCAGCAATTGCGATGATTTACTGCAGAAAGTCACTATGTTAAGATTTACTGCAGAAAGTCACTAAGTAAAAAAATTTCAACAATTTATTTAAAATTCCCGATGAACCTTTTTAGTTATTTAACTATACAGACATGATTGGCACATCATAACACACGTCCCCAATTTTTTTACAGCAAATATAACGGCAATTAAAGAAAATAAACAGTTTTTATCGATTATCTCAAAACTAGATTTTGTTGACTTGGTTGGTTTCTGAAATAAGCGATTCAATTTACTTACAAGAACTTAATTTTATTTAAAATTTTTAAAGAGGGTCATATGAGGTCATCTCAATTATATGCAACTGTTCAGGTACAAAAAAAAAAAAAAGAAATTTCGGTTTCTTTCTGTCTGTCCCAAATTTTTAAATTTTATTTTTCAAACTAGAAAAGATGTAATTTTGTGCTGTGATTTAATAACATTAGATTCTCAGAGTAAGAAACAATTCGTAGAAAACTTCACGCATTTATAGTTGTCAAAGGACGTTTAGCAAAATAAAATACAACAAAGAATTAAAAATGACTATTTAAAGACCTGACCTTTTTGAGCTGTTATTATTTAAAGAAAAATAAACGTATACATTTTTGCATTATGTGCATTGAACACTGCAAAACATTCCACATGATAAAAGTAACATACTCGAGTCACCACAAGACTCAATTTCACAATACAAAAACAACTCGTTGAACCAACTAATTTGTCCTTTTTATTTTATTGTGAACATTTGACTTATCCATTTGTTAAAAGAGTGACAATAGAATGACCTTTAAGAACTTATTACCTGTATAGGACATTTTTAGTGAACTGTTATACTTTACAAGTTTGTCAAGTTATAATTATTCTTTTACCGGGACGTTGGTAATTTAACAACTTTCACTTACCGAATCTATCAGTAGCCTTTATTATGTTAACCTAATTATAATTAATAATTACAGTAGTTAAGAAAATTAGCCGATTAAAAATGGAAGTAAGACAACCCACAACTGCGTTTTCGTTATTACAAGTCTCGATCAGATTTATAGTTTGACAATATCAATGTACACATGTCCATACCCTACATTGTATTGTGAGAATTCAAACAACTGTGTCAACATACATTTAATACTTTTGCTGTCAATATATTACGGTCACTTGAATTTGTAATGTTATTTTAGTCTTCTACAATGACGATTTACAAGCTTATTGACTTGCTGTATTAATTGGTTAATTATGTGAAAGATAATCCACAGTTATTTGTCGAATAAGGCTTATCAGAAAAATTGACAATTTCGTTTTTGAAATCTTTTAAACCTTAATAACAGATGTTATAATAATTACCGTGTCTATTGTTATCTTCTCAGTGGTATTACATTGAAATAAACTCTTAATTATCTAGAAAATTAACCCCTGTTTTACATACATGACATTCATTTGTAAACAACTGCCGCTTGAAATGATTGAACGGTTTACAAATATCCGAGACAGCTAATGGAGTGTCTCAATGTCGCCAAACATTTCAAGAAAACTCTTTGGCCAATTAATTATCCGACTAATTGATTGGTTCTAATTTCAATTTGTCTATATAATTAGCTTATATTATACCACTGATCAACGAAAGTAAAAGTCGCACTTGTTTAAAATAAAAACACGTTCAATTATCCCATTAAAATTTCTTTTTAAAACACCTTTAAACACGTAATATAGGCAGTGCTTAAAGAAAACTAAATTGTTATTGCTATACACTTTATACGCTTCTTGTAAAGCTTCTTATTTTGTAATCAACAATAAATCACAACAATGTTGTCCAGTACGTCTTCAGCATAATAGCAATAATTTATTTCACAACAACTAAAATCCAAAATTCAAAGAATTACACTTAAAACTACCATCTATTTAACTCCACCATCACTTTCACATTCAGTGACACTTCTAAGAATAGACTTAAAGAAGAATCATATTTTTTGTTTCTATTTTTAACTTTCAATATGCAAGCTAATTAATACTTACTACATTAATGAATTTAGATTAAAGAATTACTGTATATTCTTGAGATGCAAAAATATTTCCATTTTTAAAATGATGTACTAAATCGTCTGTGTTTATACAGTAATAAACTTAATACTTCGTGTGTTAAAATGTTGAAAATTTCAAAACAAGATTAAAGGAATTCGTAGTGTTTACAAAATTTTCTTCAGTTTATGCACATAATGCACTTGAATGAGACAGTGAGGAGAGTTCACCATTTTTCTTTTGACTGGTTTTGTAAATTGTGATGAGTGGATAAGGTGGGGCAGACGATAGTGGTTAAAGAAAGAAGGCGGGGGTGTGAGGTATGCCAAATTGAAGTAGAGTTTAGAGTAAGAATTAGGCATTTGGTACTTGTACTAGTGGGATGACAAGTTGTTAGAGAGGTCTGAGGTCAAGAAGGTGAAATGAAACGAGATTCAATCCCCTTTTATTTCTTACAGTTGACCCTCCTCTAGCTTGCATTTTACTAAGAAAAAGATCTTCATTCCTCTTACGTCTCTTTTTTTTCTTCTTCTTCCAACTTCCACATCTCTTTGACACCAACCTCCCTATTTTACAATCATCTTCCATTCTAAGATTCTCTTTGCCTTTGCCCATTGCTTAGTGTTATATAACTCTCTGCTGAATTGATTTGCTCGCTCCCATAAACTCTCCTCCACCCCCTCTACTCTCATCGTGTGTCCAAGCAGCGCTATTTTGATTAATAGTCTCTGTCAAACCCAACCGGTATAAAAGAAAACGTGTATTTAAGAAAAATATCCATGTAGGAGGCAAAGTTTCATACTGTAACGCTTTCATTGTAAGAGAGACTTATTTTTTTTTTTAATTCTTTTTTGGTAAGCAGAGAAATTTTTATTTTGTCTGACCATTTTTCTGTAGTTTTTGTTTCCCCTACCTTTGACAGAACCTGCCATGAACTCCGCCTAATTCGAGAAAATTTTGAACCAAAAATTTATTAGTACTGCAGCAAGAAATCACAACAGACATACAATTGGCGTGTTTGTTCCCCAGGAGTTCAAGTTTAAGGTCATCTTAACTCCCTAAGTGTTATATTACCAAGTTTTTCATGAGACACTATTGGCTAGTTGGAAATAAAAGTTGCGAAATACAGTATGTGTGCAATTTTCCATCAAATTTGCCTACCGTTTTCTGTTCAGCATTTAGATTTTAGAAATCATGTTCAGTTTTTATAAATACCAATGTTATGTTCAGTAAGTTTAATTAACTAAACTTAAAAAATGTTTGTATGGCAAACTAGGGGATATTATGAAAAAACCGTATTTTTAACTAATAAAATATAATTTTCTGAAATGCTATTAAATTGACAATTACATTAAAATAAATGATTAGACCTTGCAATCTAATATAAAAAGCAAGCCTTCCGTGATGACTAATTTAATAGCAAAATTGCAGTACCACCCAAAAACTACAGTTCTGTACTTTCCTTGCAGTTCTGTTCAAACTGGCTAAAGTACATTTTTCCTGTTGGACAAGACTGTTAAATTTCCCCAAATAAATACTACCGCACACATTAAGTTGTTTATAATTACTTAATATACTTCAAGTTAATTATGGTTGTATATCAGTTTGAGTTAAAACAATTCTTTCTTTTTCAAAACTTTCCATTTCATTGTTAAAAACGATACTAAAAAGGCATTTAAACCATAATAAAAATCAAGCATTCCAGGCGTTTACAGTACAGTATATTGAGTGAGCGGCAAAAAAGCTTTCTTTTTGTTATTTACTGTTAATGTCTTCAAATTGTGTTAAAAGGGGCAATTAATGTCATTGTCTTGGTTATTGAAACAATCAAAAGCGTCAGGAAAAAGCAGCGGAAGATTTCGTAAACACACCATTGTAACGCTACCCATAATACAGTAGATAGTTTTTCAAGAGAATTACAGTATTGTGTTTTTAAGTAGATTGCTATTGTTTTATTATGAGGCAGAATAAAAAGTCGATGCGTCAATGTTTGTGGATATAATACAATGTAGGTGTTAAAACATACATAATAAACAATTATTGCGAAACTCGTCCTGTGTCACTTTAAATTTAAGTAAAAAAAAACTAAAATAAACAATCTCTTTAATCCGATAAACAGGAAAAATGAGTGAATCAATCAGTAAATTTAAAAATATTTCCATTGATCATTTAGGGAGTTATGTATGGTTACACACAGTTCACATCCAAAATATTGAATTAAAGCAATTGTAAAGCTGAAGTCATGCTTATTGACTGTAATATCACTGCAAACCTTGAAATCTAAGCTTTAACTGTGTTTACATTTCAAAACAAGTTTCAGCTTTTATAACCACTTATTTACTGTATGTTTCTCAAATTTGTAAGCATTTTGGCTAAACTTGGGAAGGGTGGAAAGCAGAGGGATTTAAAAAAGCAAGGACGTTCCAGTATTCACGTAGCCTTGAAAGATTTTTGAACTTAAAATGAGGCCACAGTACCACTGTCAGTGATAAGTTATAATAAGACAACAACAAACTCAATAACAGCAAAAAGACAACATTTTTGACAGTGCAATGGTACCATACCAGAATGGATACTTGGGAAAACAAGGAGGAAAAAAGATTGGAACTTGAAAACCAAGTTGAAAAGTAGGGTGAGGAGGTGATTGTCAGATGGGTAATAGGAGGTAGGGTTATTGTTATGAGGGGTTAAACATATAAGAATCGAAGATTCACAGTTGAAAATGACTCATACAAACACGTATTAACGCTGGAATATATTCAACTCCCCAAAAATTTAACCCTCACTTTTTTATAATACCTCTTTTACCCCCTCGTTTTCTAACTACCCCACTGTATAAAACCTTTAACCGAAAATGACAGAAATCTCTCTGTCTCCCCAATCCATCCTCTTTCACATCGAAAGCCACCAACACCACCATATTTTTATTTTTGCCTATAACTAAAGTTATATATAACCTAATACGAGTATAAAGGAGGGGCTAATGTTTTCAATTTATTGCAGACACCCTCTACTTTTCTCTCAATACCCCACTATCCCTTTCTCTTCCTCATCTCATAGTATTTTCGATCGCTTTGATTCATCCGATTTTTCTCCCCCTTATGATCCTCATCCCCAATTTTTCGTGTATTCATTTCTCAAAACAGCACTCAATTCGTAATACACAGTCAGCGGATGCTTTAGGTTTTCATTGTGAAAATAGTCAACGCGGATTTTCCACTGAATGATAACGGAAACACGAGTATAAGAAAACTAACTTTTATATTATCTTTTCTTTTACTGTATTAGGTTGCAAACAAATATTTAATAATGAGATACGCAAAGTATGATCATACCCACTCTAAAAGTAAAGAAGTTATGAGATACATGATGACAAATCCAAGTTGATTATCGAATTGTAAGCTTGTACTTGAAGCTTGTGTATACCTAGGGAGACGCCGTTGACTATTAATAAAGTAGAAAATATAATAAATCGATGGCTAATAACTATCTTCGACTATCCACATGCACGCCATGGCTTTCTCTTGCTCTACTTTGTACTTTTGAAGATTGATTTTGTCGTTTTTAGCGAGTAAGAAAATTATTGCAGGAGGAAAATCAAATCAATACAAAGAGGGAGAGCGTAATACTCAAATGGCAACAAATAGGGTTAGAAAAAAAAAGATGAGAGGTAATTATCAAAATATTTGATAAATAACTAGTAATAATTTCTTAATTAAAATGTAATACTGTTCTGTCAGACAGGACTACAGTTGCTCCAGATTACTGAAAATGTATGCCAAATATAACCAATTAAAAACGATGAGAAATTGATAACCAGTTAGGTTAACGGTATTCAGTATCTTCCTGTTTGAATATACTGTACAGTGAGCCCCTTACAAAAAAACCACTAAATCACGTTAAATAATTAATAGTTTAATTTAATTTCTGGTTTTGGCTTCAATTCATTAACGTTATTTATTACATTGTACTTTGCACTTTCCCAGTAATGAAAGAGCCATAGTCGTTTATTTATCCGCCCTCAGTTCCTCTCACCCATCGTTATTTTTATTTCCCTACACTTTACTTGATTATTGTCATTTTATCTTTTAGAAATTGGATAAGGAAATATGTTATTGAATAGCCATAAACGCTAAACAGCAAAGTAGTTGACTTGTAAATTGAGTGTGTCGCTTATTTGTCGAAATGTTTGGGTGATGTTATTTTTATCTGCTCAAGGAATGTTCCAATCAGTAAAAAGACTTTCCTCTTTCCATGGCTTGTTTTATTTTAAAAACTTTGGTTTGTCCCAAGTCCATTCATCCAGAAATGTTGTATTTTTTGTTCCCTAAATTCTATCTTGTGCTAAATCTGGGTTTGTACTTTGTATGTGTTTCTTGAAGACGAGAGAGGGAGGAAAAGAAAAATAGGGATGGTTATTTTAACTCCCTTTTCTTTACCGAGGCTTTTTTCTTCGTCTTATTTTGCTCTCATGTGTGCATATATTTATACGGTTCCTAAATTCTATAAACAAGGAATATAGAAGGATCGTTTGTAGAAACGGTTTTAAAGTAGTGAAAAACCACTCAATCCAACACTTGCTTTTCAACTGTGTATTCATTGAAAACCAAATCTTTGATGCGGCCAAACGAGTAATAAGAAAAGTGGAAGAGATGTAGCATGCATAAAGTTTAACAAGAGGGGTTAAGTTTTGAGGGGTGAACTATAAGGGAAGCTTGAATTAAAAGAAAAGAGGGGGGGGGGGGGGAGAAAGAGAGAGGATAAGGTCGAAATTAAGAAAAGGGAGGGGTTATCTACAGTTGTGACTGCTTCTAAATCGAAATAGAAAAATCTTGCAATTTTTTTTAGCTTTCATTTTACTGTCAAACTCGTTTGCCAAAAAAAGGAAAAAAAGAATAAGCTAGGCGTCTCGAATAAACGAGACTTTTGGACTTGAATAACACTCCTAGACAAACTTAAAAAGCTCTGTTTGTGAGCCTTACAAATAGAAAACAGTAAAAAAAACCGAGATAGACAGAACTGTCTTGAATTTTTAATGTAATCGTATGCATTGCGTCTATTTAACACAATTCATTCATGTGATTTTACTAGTCATTTTAGACTTGATGGAATAGCATTCATGCAACGACACCAAAATCGAATTTTCAGAGCTCAGAGTTTGGCTGTTATTAAATTAAACTTAGTTTTCATAACACAAACAAAGCAAGGTTTTTCAGTTTAGTTTTCAAGCCACACATTTAAGTACACTGTAGTTATCAACACAAAAGCACATGATCAGACAGATTTGTCTTCATGACAAAGCACTATCAATTTCCTATTCTGGAGATTTATGACATTCAAAATTAGTACAGTAATTTAGAATTGATTTTTAAATCGAAATCTTACAGAGACACCAGTTTAAGGCTACTGCACTGTAGCAAATTTAGCATTACTGGGAACTTGGCAAGCTGTTTGTGCTGGGCATTCTGACAGCATTCGGGTTAACAGTTTGTTAAGTATCAGACTCTATGAGAAACAATGCATTTTCAACGTCATTCCATATACATTGCTTCTCATAAACCCCGATGTTTCCAAACGGCTGACCCGAATTGAAATGGACAGTCTTGACTACAAAGTTTATTCGATAAAACATTTAATAGGGAAATTAGAAATAAGCTGACATGTCAAGTCTGTTAACTTCAGTGTAATCAACTGTTGTTTTTTGTTTCATTTACTGCAAATGGATGATGATACTGTGCCAATTTGTTCACGAATGCAGACTGTAAATTAGAGATGGGGTAGAAAGTTATACTTATACTGTTACACAGTATCTGGTGAAATTAGGCGAGACTCATCATTTTACACACTACTTTAACGCTACTTTTCCCTTTAAGCTGCTGCCAAATGACCACTTAATCGAAAATCTTTCAATCACTTAACCCCCTACCCTACCTATCCCCTTTGTAATTTATTACGCCTATCTTAAAATAAGTATCTTTTCCTTTCTTTGTATTGAAAACTAAAAGCCGAACCAAATTGAGCAACATTTAAAGAATAACTAAACTGCTAATAGAAATACAGTAGTCAAATATTACTGATGGTCAATAGTTACAGTTTACTAGAAATCCAATAGTTTTCACCAAAAAAAATCACCCAAAAGATTTCCCAACTCAACAAGCAAGCAAAAAAAAAAATTTTTTTTGTCATTATAAAGACGTCCCTAAAAAGAAATTGGTCACCTTTTAAGTTTTTCTGCTATTCAGGTTACCCAAAAAAATGTCGGAGAAAAAATAAGCTTACATGTACAAGGAACAGTTTCTGCTGTGTGTCGGAACTGTAGAAACAAATTATAAAAATGGGATAAATTCTTTTATCACACAAATAAAGGGAAGTGAATAAAAATTTAAAGAAGTTGTAGTGGACGTGCATCTGACCAGTGAATGAGGGAAAGGAGGGGGGAAAGGTTCAAATGTTTCATTTAACTGTCAGGAGACTGCAGAATTTAGCCCCAACAAAAAATTGGATAAAAATAAGAAAGATTTTGGTTGGAAGGAATAACAGATCAACACACAAAGCAATTTTTACACGAAGAAAAATATTAAGAGAGCGAATGAAGCTGAAGTTAAGTTAGTTGTAATATGAAACAACATTTTCTAAAGATGGTCAAGTATAAGAGAGAGAGAGACAAGTATTTTTAAAACATCCCACCCCTCAATCACACAAGTATGACTATGAAGAAGAGATTGGAACTTGGAAGACAGGAGAAGAAAGTTTAGGTTTATGATTTGTGAACCCTCACGCAGTGTGTGTGTGTTTTTAAATGCATAATTTTTTTATATGAGCTCTAGGGGAGGGAGGGGGGAGGAAGGGAAATACTTCCCCTTACTTACTTACTCCTCCCCCACCTCAATACACTACCACAATTTCTTACTTATAAAGCTTTGCTTTTTTACGTGACCGAATATACAATTGGCTAGCGGGCAAATGCCAACATCATCATAGCCTGATACACAGGTGAGCATTTAAATAACAAGGTGGGAGAAAGAGAGTGAAAATAAAAGGGCAATAATACTTTTCTTACAGTACATTTTGCAATAAGAGGTTTGAGAAGGATGGGAGGGAGAGCGAAAAAGACGCAAGTTAAAGGTAAAAACAAGAGGGACTAGTCAGTAAATGGTGACAAACAAGTTCTTTGCCGAATTTTACATTTAATGTATTTTGATTTTTACATTTTAAAAAAAGCAGGAATTAATATGGTAGATTTTCTTGTTTTTTTTTTTTAAGTAGCCAATATAAACAACGATTTTGAGTAGTATTTAGCTTTAAATGGAGTTGTTAAAAGTAGCCAAACATTTTCAACTGGTTCTAAAACAATCTCTCTAAAAATCGTAAATGTACTAATTGAGAACTAATATTTTAGAGCTTCCTTTATAATTATGCTAAGTTTAGCTTATGTTTTTAATTTTTAATGGCACCACTAACAAGATTGCTCCTGGGGCTCGGCTAAATAAAGTATCTTCTAATGAGTGCATTTAATGTTGTGATTCATTATTGTATTTGCCACCTGTAATTTATTATGGCTTCCGTTTTACAAGAGTGTGACAGATAATCGAGTCCATTTTAAAATGCTTATTTTTCCAGTTTTGCTTTACATGTGTAAAATACAATGATTTACAAATTTAACTACAGTATTTTCAAGTGACCAATCAACCTAATTTCTAATTTTGTACTTGTGTTGATATGGATAACTAGTCCCAGAGCACCCTAATGTCAAAATTTGTAAAGTGGGGGTGTGTGTATTTTAATGGTGGTTGACAATAAATAGAAACAAGGTCGCCGACAGGAGAAGATTGCAAATAGGTATCGACATGTTTTTTTTATGATTTTCTTTCTTCAGTCTTCACCTTCTTTCAAAAAGCAAGAAAAAAAAAGCTTTTCTTTGACACCCAGCCTGTTTTCCTCACCCATTAACTTAACCTGAGCCGCTTTTGAGCACCTTTTTCTGTTTTTTCAACATCACCACCTCACTTCTCCACCCTCAATTCATCTCTCTTCGGGTCTCTTTAATACAGGTTTTAAATACAGTGTACATCCATAACAAACATGCGATTTGCCAGCTTCCTTTAGTTTTTGTTGCTGGTGGCTCCTTGCATATACAGGTACCTAAGCAATACAAGGTAATAGCCCCCTCCTCTTCGTTTGGACACCACACAATGTGTAATGGTAGTGAAGGAGGGGCGTGTAAAAGGGGCAATAGAAAAAAAAAGTTTGTACAGTATCTTGAAACTCTAAACACCTTTGCTATTTGAGGCCGCACACGTGTAACAAGAGAGTAGGTAAAAGCCATTGAGAAGTGAGTTTAGGTAAATTTAAGTGGGTCTAGTATTGTTGTATGTTGTTGTTGGTGGTAGTGGCAGTGATGGCCAACAGGTGGCACATGAAAAGAAAAAAACTGTGGAATTTATTGGCATGCTCTGGTTTTACAGGTTATTGTATTATTTTATTCCTTATTTCTAGATCTACCATTTCGGTCAAAGATACTGGAACTTACAAGCAGCAATGATCAAAACAATAAAAATACATAACAAAAAGATTAAAATGTGACGTTTTCCTATTGTATTAAGAAAATTGCTCAAATCATATTTTGACGTTAATTTGACATTTTGAATAGATGTTCAATGTCATATTTCCATAGTAGACAACACTGATTTGTGCTGCATTATCTCGTTTTATTATAGCTAGTAAATGCGAGTATGCGATGCAATATTTTAAACCTGGAAAATTCTTGGTTTAATGGTTAAATAAATGCCATTTAATTTGATAGCTCAAGTAAATCAGAGCAACACGACGCGACGTTCAAAGTTTCCTCATAAAAATATGGAAAAGTACTGAGTTCACCTTTTGAATCATAAAAAAAATAGAAAAAAAAAGTTTTTGAGTAACTTTATGAAGTCAAAAGAATGTCAAATGCTCAACATGAATATAACAGAAAAACCATATATTTTGTTTTGAAAACTTAATCCAAATTCTTGTACTTCAACTTATCCCCAATATTCGTCAACAATTCGGCAGTTTAAATGTGATATGGTTTTTAGGTGTGGTTTTTAGAAATATATGCATATAGTGATTTATATATAAAAAGGTTTTTAAAAACAATATGAAAAACATTTCTGTTAAGTACATGTATTTGTTTTTAATTTTCTTATTTGACGTTATAATGACACAGCTGCAAAAGTTTCAAAACTAAGCTAACTTGCTTTTACAAGGCAATAATTTTGTCAAAAAAAGTCAAAATATGATAATGTTTTTTTTTTGTACTAAACATACTGTACATTTAGAAAATAATATCAAGTGTATTTAAACATACTATATAAAGTATCGTAGTGTTTATAATTTTTAAATGCTTATTGCACCTGGAAATACTGTAGAAAGACAAACGCTAACCTGATTGGCAAAAAAGCACAAAAAAAAGAAAAAAACCTACAGGTGTTTTTCCATACGAAGTTAATATTTAATAAAAAAACTAAATAAAAGTAAAATGTTGAAGTGGGTGAAATAAATATATCTATTATTGCTGTTGAACAAAACAAGGCTTTTTGACGTTTAACGTTTAGTTTAATTTTTTTTTCTTCATAATAATAATAATAGCAAGTGTTTATCTCCAACTACACTGTACATCAGCATGTTTTTTGTGTGTCATTTTTTAATGGTGTAGACTTTTTCCCTCAAAACTTTTCTGACTTTATCACATATATACTGTATTTTTTATGTATAATAATTCCCCATAAATAAAAAAGCTGTATAATATGTGTGAACATTATGGTACGGCGTGGCGGTCATATACAATATATATAAAACTTCTTTGTTTTTTTTGCTATGACTCCCTCTCATCATTTTACATTCCATTTTATTTTCTTTTTAAATAAATGTCTAGGCTAACAAAAAGATGAGGTAATTGTAAGTGTGTGTGTGTATGTATGTGTGGGGTAAAAGTAACCTTGATCTTTTCTTTTAACTTAAGCATTTCTCTTTTCGGGGAAATGCATATAAATAATTTAGTAAAGGTGAATGTATGTTAGTCAAACGCAAGAAGGAGAGTGGAAAGCAAGTGATGTCGCCAGATTCCAGTTTTGTATACGTCAACACAATACTCACATTATTTATTAAATCTGAATTACATGAACTGGTAAATGTCACCAGTCTCACTAAACAGGAGCAACCTGAATAAATGATTAAAGATGCTCTTACACCCCTTACTATAATATACCTGTTGTCAAACTACTTTTTTTAAAAAAAAATTAGCACAGTAGTCAAATTCTAAATAAAGCTCTTCATTTCACCCCCAAATTATGTATAACAGCAAGTAAAAAATTGATTTTTGTATTCCTATAGAAGAAATGGCTGTTGAAATTGTTTATACTGTATTTAAATTTCATCATTGTGAAGGTCGTCAATTTCATTTCTTTTAAACAACAAGTTATTTATTTGCAGTGTGTTAATTCAAAAATCTTTTAATTTTCTTTATTTAAATTTTACAATGTTAAG
Source organism: Helicorthomorpha holstii (assembly GCA_013389785.1). Taxonomy (NCBI): domain Eukaryota; kingdom Metazoa; phylum Arthropoda; class Diplopoda; order Polydesmida; family Paradoxosomatidae; genus Helicorthomorpha; species Helicorthomorpha holstii. The sequence continues at coordinate 3,449,158 of JAAFCF010006596.1, read as the reverse complement.
GTAAAAAATGACTAAGTAGAATCAGTGAAAAAGGTTTTCAGCAATGGAAAATGTCTGAGTAAGATGAGTGTCGGCGTCTTTGTAAGCTATGACCAATTAAAATGAAATCTAGACAGAAAATTGCCGGAAACGATGTTAATTTTTGCGTCATTTTATAGACATTGGTGTTGATTTCTAAACGCTTCAAGATTTAACTTAATCATCGTTATTAAAACAAAAACCTTGGATGACTTACTTCAGCTTTTGGTACAATATTCTATACAAACAGTACCATTAAAAAAATATATATTTTATATAGAAAGATTAGCAACTTAACATAATCGTTTCATATCATAAAATGATCAACTTCGCAAGTTAAGTTTCCATTTTCTTATACTTTAAAATTAATTAAACTCTTTGGCTTTTGAATGAAGCTTATCGGGTTTCTAGACTTTAGTAACACATCTTTGGTTGCTAAGTAGACCACACTACTCACAAAAGAAAAAAAATGTTCAAACCAATAAAAAAATCCCGTGAAGAAAACGTGAGTGATTTGCTGCATTTTCTAATATACTGTATCAGACTCCCCTTATAAAATAGTGATCGAATTTGGATGCGGATATGAGCAATTTTTTTTTCCTTTGGTACGTGTGTAAAAAAAGTATTTGAGTGAAAAAAGTGAGGTGTAGATGGCGCAACATACAGTGTGTTAAATTTGAGACGTAACCATGACGACCTACACATTGGCGAGATTTGAAATCGCATCACATAATGAATGCCTTGTGTGTGTGCGTCTGAAGATGTTTTCAGGAGGGGGAGAGGGTGGGAGGAGGGAGAAGAGAGCCGGAGAAAATGAAGGGGGTGGGTAATCGAGAGAGTAGAGAAAGAGTGCGTTGAGTAAAAGTGTGAAAATGGACTTTTCTTTCTTGAAGACGAAATGGCACCCGCTAAAAATCGATTTTGGCGGCTCTTTTTAGCAGACTGTCAATGTAAAAGATGCTATTGCTATAGTATTGGCGTGTAATGCCGTTGTGAATATTGTGCACATCCTTTCGCTCATCTCTATTTCAGTGTGTTTCAATGATGAAAAGAATTTTCCTTTATTACACACATCTTCACTGTAGGAACTGTACATTACCAAGTGGGATTTTCCCATAAAAAAAAGACAACTTGGCTTGAAAACTAAAGTAATAATCAATTTTGAACTGGCATTACAGCAGTTGATAGAAGAAATTCAATTGCTGAACCCAGATAATTTTATTGATAAAACATATGCAATTATGAAAAACAATACTTCTAGCAAAAAAATTCAAATGGATCCTCAGAAAAAACAACCATGGTGGAACTCAGAACTTCAACAAACAAAACACCAATTGAGAAATCTATATAAAACCTATCCATATGATGAAGGTAACATTGGAAACTGTAATGCATATAAGGAACTAAAAAGCCATTACAAAAATCTCATAATGGTGAACAAAAAACAATATTATGATATAGAATTCAGCAAAAAAAATTTTGACATCTGGAAGTTCCTGAAAAAGTTCCACAGACAACATCAACCTAAAAATGAACTAACAAAAGAAAATGCAGACAATTTTGCAGAGTTCTTTGGTAATCTAGCAAAACCCAGTAATGTTAATGTGACTAATGATAACAAAAATTTAAAATGTTTTGAATTTCCTCATATGACTCTAGCAGATTTCAACAGTATATTGGCAAAGCTTGAATTGGAGACATCTCCTGGGCCATCTGGGATCAATGTTTCTTTTCTAAGAAGTTGGCCTGAAAACTTAAAACTTAAACTAATTGATTTTTATAATAGACTAATTGACACAGGTGACTACCCAGCTGTCTGGAAATCAGCAAAGATTGTTCCAATTTATAAGGGACAGGGCCCCATTAATTTACCAGAGAACTATCGCCCTATTGCATTGATCAATGTTGAAGCCAGAATTTTCGATAAATTCCTACAGGAAAAGCTGGGTGGTCATCTGGAGGCTTTGGGAGTGTTCCCAAAATGCCAATACGGCTTTAGACCAAATTGTTCAACTAACTTATGTCTAGAAGATTTGCATGATGAAATAAAAAAAATATATGTAAAAGGCAAACAAGTGATGCTGGCAGCCTTAGATATACAGAAGGCTTTTGATTCGTTAACAACAGAGCAAATTTTAAAGGCCCTCAGTAAGTCTAAATTATCCAAAAATGCATATTTGATCTTAAGAAATTTTCTTACAAATCGTGGGCTGTTCATTGGGGATAAAGAAAATAGCTCAAAATTGTGGAGACTTGAGGGAGGAGTCCCCCAGGGTTCTGCTTTGGCCCCTCTCCTGTATATCTTGGCAACAGCATCTCTGGTGGACCTGCCCCTAGGGGCTCACAGACTGTTTATCTATGCTGATGATATAATATTGCTGTATATTACAAATGGAGACAACTGCAATGATGTTAAAAAAGTAATTGATAATGATATAGGGATCATCTCTCGATGGTTTAGTGAGAATAAAATGCAATTGAATGTTAAAAAAACCAAACTCTGGGGAGCAGGAACTGGCCATTTTTTGGAAATGATAAAAAATGAAGACTGGGTAATACAGGGTGCACATGTAGAACTGAATGAAGTAATCAAAATCCTGGGAGTTTGGTTTGACAGTAAACTAAATTTTAATTATCATGTTTCTTATGTATGTGCCAAAATCAAAAAATTATACTATTTTTTCCGTAAAATAAGGTATATTGCTAATGAAAAATGTAAAGTGCTACTTATAAAATCAAAAGTCTACCCACTGTTCACTTATGGTATTGCAGCATGGATCCCAATATTGCAAAAAAGTCGATCTGAGATCTATCGAGCTGTAAATAGCATGATTAGAGCAGTTTTTAATGTGCCTTGGAAAACACATATGACTGACTGGTATGAAAAATTAGGGTTGTTAAAACCTCTACAAGAGATAAATAGAAGGTTGGTGATGAGAGTTCACACAAAAGTGCGTTCTCACCCTGACTCATTCACTGTTAGAAAATATTGTGATTCATGTGCAAATACAAGATCTTGCAGTTCAATTCAAATGGTTGAACAAATGGTAACAAAATCCCGATTTGATCCAAGCAATCTTTTGGCAAAAGTCTGGAATTGTTTTAATGATGAAATGAAAAATTTAACTTTGTTTTGTTGTAGAAATGAAAAATTATGTAAACATTTTAAAAAACAGACATTTGTATTTCAACTTAAAATTGTGGAATGCATGTAAAGAGATGAATTTATTATTTATTTATCCATATCACTGTTGGACTGCCCAAATCTGGGTGTAAATGAAATAAAATAAAATAAAAATAAATAAAATAAGTGTGCTATTCGATAGGATAGGAAAGCTTTATATATTCCAGCATAATATAGGTCATGGCCTTTCTAACCTTATTTGTTTCACGTTTATATCCGATAAACTAGTGAAAAGGTTAGAAATAGGGAAAAAAGTAGAAACACTAAAGATCAATTTGACAATGTGTTTAACCAAACCGTCTTTTAGTCGCATTAATGAATATCGAATTTAAGGAATTCATAAACACATCAGCGGATCATTTTGATTAACTTAATTCTTAAATTTTACAAGAATCGATTTCTATAGCTTTCAGTTTAGAAATTTAAGTAACAAGTATTAAAACCCAATGATCACATATAACGACACTGACATCCTCTGATTAACAATTAATAAGCTAGAAACTAATTACCTCATCTGTAAGTCGTTTTTTTTTTGTCATAATAAACTTTAATATGATTTTATTGCTATTTTTAGTAATGATAATGGCTTTATCAAATCATTAAATTTGTTGCAGACGTCTGAAGTTATTCTTTTTATAGTTAAGAATCGTAATTGTATTGCTATTATAAAAATATTAGTAAACATTTGTTAATAAAATAGCAATTGGTGGAAAAAAATGGCAATAAATTTGACGGTAGAGACAGATATCGAGTTTTATAGCTTAATAATCAATCAGCTGAAATCAAACACTATGAAGCACAAAAAATGATATTTCTCTTTTGATTTTTAGTCCGATCTCCAATAACCCTAAAATCACGTCTAGTTCCATCAACGTCAAAACGATGTATGTAATTTGGAAGCAATATTATTCACTTAAAACGTGACTTTATCCCCATTTTTATCTTTTTGCTCACATCGAGAAAGATAAAAAAGCCTCGACTGTTATAATTCCCTCATCTTATGTTTCTTCGTCTTTTTTCTTTAAAAACCCATCTCACTTTTCTTCAGTTGTTATAAACACATCACAAAACACATACACAAAACTATTGATTTTTTATTCCCATCCAAACTAAACCAAACCCAAGCTCATCCTTATTTTTTTATACTTGGGAATATAGCAGAGACTCAGAGAGACGATTTTTTCTCTCTCCCATTTTTACTAGAGAGCATTCGTAATTTTTTTCATCTTTCCTCTCTCTTTTTTTCCTATCTGACTTTATATAAAGTGTATATATCTCTCTCATTTTCTATTCTGTATTACACACATTCTCCACTGTATTTTTCCCTTTTTCCACAAGCTTATGTGTAATGTGTTTTACTCTTTTCCAATTATCCCAACCCGAAAGTTAACGACATCCTATCGTTTGCTCAACACAAAGAATCCCAAGACACAAAACGATAACCTCGCACATATTCGTTCCAATCCTACACCAACTTAATTAATAGCAGACGATTTCTTAAAATTCATTCTCTTTCTCTCACTCTTCCCCATCCCTCCTCCTATCCACCCCCATATATCCACTACACTCAACTAGCTTTATCTTTTTATACATTTTCATCTCCCTCCTGTATCAAAGTGAATTTAAACTACAGAATTATATATAAGTATTCTGTACATACCCACACTGTCATCTTTATTAACGATCGTGTATTCAAATGAAAAGATTCACTTCTTAAACAACCACATTAGTAAATTCAGAGTTCAGTCCATAAGTGAGTTTGTGCCATACTCTTTTAACCCCTCTTATGCCCATTACATGTAACAAATGTAAAGAAAAAAAAATTCAATCAAACTTTATAATAAAAATTAAAACTGATTATGCTAATTTGGCAATTACTTCAGTCTAAAAATCTAGATATTTTCTGGACAAATTAAACTTCCTCAAATAACTTTCTAACAAGCACAAACTCGGTACTGTACATTGATAAATGACAAGTACTCGTAATACATGATGTAAAAACATCAAAAACTTTTTAATATTGATTTATTGTAATCTTTCTAAAACGACGGGGGAATATTTTCAGTTACGCTATTTTAGAAGCCATCATATTAATTATGTTTAAATAATACGTTATGTATCATTTTTATAACAATAACAACAAAAAATGGTGTATATAGCTGACAACTGCATTTATATCAGTGTCCTAATTTTGTATATCATGTAAATCTAGTAAATAAAAGTGACAAGAGGCGCCATAACCTGTGTCCCTTTTTTTGTTGTTGTTCCTACACAGCGTCATTTGAATGGCGTGGCCCTATTTGCAAGATATTAATTATCATGATGAGGTTGTTGCTTTGGCTCTGAAGTCGCGTGAGCAAAGTAGAAACATACAATACAGTATAATAATGATTTATATTGAAACCAGGCGGCTGCTTTATATAATGTTTAAGCATCTATACATAATATGTGTGTGCGTTGCTTACAGGCTCAAAAAAACATGGAGCAAATCAATGATGAACGTAAACCTTTAACGTTTATATTCATGTAATGTACAAACCTGGTACTGTAAATGTAATGCGTTGAACTATTTTTGCGTGGACGAATACAGTAATACTCTCACCCAACCACCCATTCTCTTCACCCCTAGTTTCCCGTTTTTGACATATTAATGGAATATTGGACTGGCTATAAAAAGTAGTCACGTCATCGGTAACGTCATTACACTGTATGTATTTGATACATAAAATGTTCAAATTAATAGAATTTGTCACGCCTGACCTTTTTCTTACACAGTGACTTCAAAAGTTACTACACTAACTCTATAAGAGCACAGTGCATAAAACGCCATGTATTTCAAATGACATTGAAAATATATGGTGTTCAATATACTCTTCACTCATCGTTTAGGTGGGTTTGAGAATAATAAAAGTTTTAATTGCAGTTTCTGCCACAAGCATACAATTTGTACCTAGAATTTCAATTTTAAAGCTCAGGTTTGAGTCTCAAACCAACAATTAAAAAATAAGTTATTCACATTATGCAATTAAATAACTATTGATAACTAAATAATTACCCATCTTAAAATAACACAAAACATAATTTCAGTAAAGTTTGTATAACCCTATAAGTAAGCTAATGTTTTTGTGTAGAAATCTTAGAAAACTTCTTATTAGAATTTGTATCACGTTTACCAATGGTTATGTTGTTGCCCCTTTTATAAATTAAATCTCCCCTCATCTCTCGCCAACCACTCCCATTCCCTTTTATTTCTTCTGATAAGTCAGCTTCAACCATTATAGTTTCAAACTTACAGTATTTACACAGCAGAAGTTAGTTTAGAAACGGCTACACATACTGTAAATACAGAACTGTACATTACAAAAAAACAACTTTTAGAAATTGGTATAGGATGGTTAAAAAAACTAATTTTTTTTTTATTTTGATAAGTTTTAATATAGTCATTTTAGTGTATTGACAATTTTCTATTTCATCATTTTCTCCACATTAACCCCCACCTCGTTTCTGATATTTAAATAAACAAATTAATCTGCCAAATGAGAGAAAACTTCAAATATCGATTTCTCTTCCCACTTATCACTCAATCCCAACATTCGCCTTTTTAGCATATATTAATTAACTTCATTATTAATATTGATAAGAAATTTTTAAACACGAATAATATTAAACACGACATCCGACAGAATTGACTCCGAAACTGTTTAATTAAAAAATGCCATCAGCTACCAAATACACTACAGTACATAATTCATATTAAGCCACATATTTCATAGATTTTTAAAATACAATTTAAAAAAAGCACAAATTTAGTGAATATGAAAAATATTTCTCGAGTTTGAAATTAATTAAAACAACTACAATTCGTTTTACACGTTTAATAAAATTCTCATTAGAAAATTACTCAAATAATTAATAAAATTTATTTGATGTGAAACACTATACAGTAATAAGAAGAGAGAAAAAACGTCGTCTGCTACTTTTGAGAAAGAGAAGAGGGAGAAATAAACACGTCGTTTTGATTAAAAGAGTGTAGTTAATTGTGATGAAGTCTATTAATTATTAAGCAGCGGTGACATTTTTGTATTTTATGTGGAATTCAATATGACACAGGGATTAATGTGTTAAAATTACACTATACGACTGTGCACACGTATAGAAATTCCATTCATTCCCAAATTATAATTGGATTCATGTCAATATACCCTACCTATACTTGTACTTGCAAGTAGAAAGCGTAAAATGTCAAAGTTGAATTTTGAAAATGTCGACAATATTTAATTAAAAAAAAGAGGAATTATGATAAAAAAACAGAAACGATAATCCAATCTTAATTTGTCCCCCTAAGTACAGTCTCAGTCACTTCACAAGTTTATTAAACTTTTGCAGTAAGAAAAGTTGTTAGTTTAGTTTGTGTCTTATCTTTCCTGCGAGTTATTACAACGTAATTATAAAATTAAGCTCTAACTGCTAAATAAATAATAATTATCACACAAATTACTATAAATAAACACAGTGTGTATGAATAAGAGTTAAACCCTCAACTGCATTACGCAACAACAAACCCATTAAAATAATTTTTCTTAGCTTATATGAAATCACAAATACAGTAGATACTGTACGTCATATCGAAAGATAAAAACAAATATTTTTTTTCTGTAATCTTTGTGTGTATTATAGTGAATATCCGATGTGAATGTAGTGTGCAGAAGTATTAAAGTGTGTGAGGGGTTTTCGCGCTTCTTCGCTGCCATAAAATTGGTGTAAGACAATGAAATCAAAGCGCTGAAGGGTGAACAATCACAAAAAAAAATTATATATAAAACTGAACTGTTGAATTTGTCGATTTGAGCATGAGGCAGAGTTGACTGAGAGAAAGACAGAAAAAAAAAGCAAAAGATAAAACAGCTGGAAGATAAAATCGATTTTCAAACCACCACCATTCACATACAGCGGTGATCAAAATATTAAGAATTCACTCGAAAAATTATTTTCGCTCAATTCCCCAATAAAAAAAAACGTTCATTTTTTAAACTATTTCAAAAATCAACACTATAATTGAAGATAAACAATAACTCTGTTTAAAAATAACTAATTTTGATTTTCATTACAGTAAACTTGATTTATAATAAGCTCAAATATTCTCGACAATAAAATGCAATTTTATTATTAAAATTTGATTTTTAAGACATTTTATAAAATAAAAATGCAATGTACTGTATATGGTAATACTTTTCATGTGTTTAAAATAATAAAAGTAAAGCATTTGATCATGAAATTTTTTTCCCCCAAAAACATGTGACAGAATAGTTATTTATTCATGAAATCTAATATTGTTTCTAATAGCTACATTTAATTAAAAACGAAAACAGCTCCATTATCGAGATTAAGTTTTGATTTTTTAGTCTCTCAATTTTGACTATAAAATAAGTAACCAAGCGATTTCAACTTATTTCAGCTATTTTATTGATCACTAGTGTATATGTGGTGTTGGAGCAAGCAATGAGCATACGATCCATTTTTCCAAGAGATGATTTGGCTGATGATGGAGGAGGAAGATGAGATGAGACACTACCCGCTTCAATGCCTTTTTCCTACGAGTCTACTGATGTAAAAGTGAAAGGAAAGAGATTTGGGGGAACTTGAAAGAAGGAAGGGACACACATATACAGTATACACATACTTTCATCATATTGTCCGCGCTAAATCGTATACATCAGTAGTCAAATAAGAGATGATTAGCGATAAACACCAATTTTAACATTGTCCATTTCCGCCTTGTTCAACAACAATTCCTCTTTCCATGTCGACTCAAAATCTCTTTCAATTATTCACTAATGCTGGGAATTTGTACGTATACGCGTTAAATTTATTTCATTTTAGCATTATGAACATTACACTTTGCATATTTTACACCAGATTTGCTTTATTCAAAGGGATTACACACTAATTTGATATGGACTTAAAAATTATTGACACTTTAAAGCTCAATGATCGTTCTAATTGTTTAATTGATAAAATTAATAGGAATTCCACCCCATTGAAGATTACTGTATGTAATACAAGCTTAATACGACCCGAGAGAATTTTTTAATGCAAATCTCGTCATAAATTTTACAAACTTAATATATGAATAATAAAACATCATTACATTAGTCAAAATTGAGTAGCTTCTATTTTGTTATTAATTGAATGATTTGCAAATTTAGTTAGGTAAAACTTTCTAAATAACTAGTTAACTATTACTAACAATTGTTAAAAGAATTGAGATTTTAAAATGTTAGGAAGAGTAACAAGGCTTGAAACTTTTCCAAACTAATCACAAAACAAATTGAGCAACTTGAAATACACCAATGAGTAAGTCCTCGTACATCTTTAAACGATTCTACACACATGAGAAAACTTTGCCGAATTCATCCACAAAAGAAAAGCCGAAGGGAAGTGAGAAAAAGCGGTGACAATTGTAAGTATGTGTATGCATTTACAGTATGTATAGTACCCCATAACGCGGAATTAAATTATTGCATTTGTTGTCAAGACAAATTACTTCTGCAGTGCCACCACATACTGAAATACTGTAATCCACATACACATGTTCATATGTACTGTATATTAACGACATTTCCACTTCAAATAACTTAAATAAATCCTTCCTACTCGCCATAACTTTTATTCAAATTACATAAACAGTGGCCAACATACAGAAAACAAAAACCCTTTATAGACTTAAGTAATTATCGGTATTGTTTGGAGTAGAAATTTCTCAAAATACTCTTTACACTTCATTAAGCATTCATAAACTCAAGGCTACAAATCAAGAGTAGAAGAGACATGTGTCCTATTCAAGACACCAAAACTCGATATTAAATAACTTGTGTTACTAAATATTCACTTTAAGTTAAAAGAAAAATTCATTTCGTAAGTTTATTTAAAAAAAAAGTCTAATAAAGTGTGTGTTATGATAACTACTAAATATTTCCTAATTTAATCAAATGTTTATTTCGTTTACACACATCATATTCGCAAATCTCTATTGATTTGTCTTTGTTCAGATGCCATTCGGATGTTGTTACAAAAATAGTAAAAAGAAACACACACACGTACATTTTAATTTTAGTGTCTAAGTGCAAAAAAGCGGAGACAGTGAGTTAGAATGCAATCTAAAAATCCAGGCTTGTGTAAAAGAGTTGAAGAGTTGGTTGGGGTGTGGGGGAAGGGAGAAGGGGGAGAAAAAGAAAGAAGAGTTGCATGGTTTTGTTGTGACGTTGAATAAGGGAGGTGGTGATGGTGGTTGGTGGGAGGCTGAATAAATGGAATTGGCTTGCATGATAGTAAAAGAAAGAGAGCTAGATAGAGGGATGTGGAGGGATGAAAATAGAAAGGCGGTGTGGTGAAACATTTTATATATGTGTGTGTGAGGATAAGCTTGAATAACACGGGGATCGTTGGATGGTTGAGGATGGAGTTTGTTGGGTTGGTATGGGTGGGGTGGGGGGAGAGAAAAAGATGCGATGGGAATATGTGAATTGTATGTATGCGTATACATAAACGGCAAAGACTTGCACAGTAGTTGACAGCTATATTCGCACGGCGTTATTTTATAAGCAACAGCAATGTATATGTATAGAGAGAAAGCTTTGTTGCATATTGTATACAAGTATAGTTTTATACGACGTATATATTGGCGTAAAGCTAGAACGCAACAGTAAACGAATGGAGAAAGCAACATTATTTATTGTATTATGCGTAGCGTAGAAGACGAGGCATATTGGATCAATACGCCCTCTACATTCGCTCAGCTTCTATGTGTTTTTCGGATCCACACATCCATGAAATCGTAAATACAAGGCGAGAGAAAAATATCCACCACCGTTTCACTAGGTTATATCATAAACGTAAAAACTAGCAAAATACTGTAGTGCAAAAGCGTGGTGTGATTAACAAAAGGGACACGAAAAAAAATCTACTTAATTTTTATTTTTCTTATTTGTGCAGTGCATATAACGCTGAAGTAATTTCCTTTAATTGTTAGTGACGTTTATATATTCACTAATATGTCAATTCATGCAATAGACTTTGGTTTCACCCTTTCATTTCAGAACTTAGAAAATGAAATTGTTTGAGGTTTTACTTACAGCAGTGTGTTAGCTGTTCATAGTCGACCAATAGATACTCAGAATAACGTTAATCCAGATATTGTTTCCAAAAATACAAAACTTATTTAAGAATTTGAAATTTTAAAAACACAAATGAACGTTAACTTGCAAATGTAATTTTCGTGCTTTACTGTATAATGTAACGTGCAAATATTTTCTGCTAAGCTGATTTCAGCCAGTGCACTTATATTTAGGGAGTTGATATTGATAACTATATGTTTATGTAATGATAATCATTAATCAACAGCTATGGCAAATAAGTAAATGGGAAATAAAAAAAGTTTGCGGGTGTGCAATAATACTAATGAGCATCAACCACCATACCATCCCATCCCATACACCCATTAAACATTAACCCAAATAAAGTAGGAAAGAGGCATTTTGATAAACAAAGAGGGCGTGTTTTGCGACTTTTTGACAGCTGACTTAACTTCGAAAGTAAAACTGACATCAACAAGACTGATTTTATATCGATGATTTTACTGAATTATCACAGGTCACACCACTGATTGGAAAAGGTTAAACTTGGGGTTGTAAGGTGGGGAGAGGTATGATAATAATAATAATGAGGGATTGAGGGGTGTATAACCAGGTATACACATAAAGGTTGTTATGGATCAGCAAGGCGTACTTCCTATTCATTTTCATTAGCCACTTGTAAGGTGTTTTTCAAAAGTGCATACTGCATAGCAAAGCTGCTTTTGTGTATATCACTACTCGTATATTGATTATGGAGATGATAGAAAAATCGACATAACAATAAAACTCACACTGATAAAACGCAATAAATAGTAAAAAGCAAGTAAAAGCAAACAATGGCAATTTTAATAGGAGGGGGATGTGCTGTATATTAGACATTTTGCTGAAAAATATAAAGGGGTTTTAACTGTAAGGGGTTGGTAAGTTGGTTCTAATGTTTCTCATCGGAAAAACATATTTCATTATGTCGTTGGTTAAAAATGTGATGTCAACCATGCAAAATGGAGTTCCTCTTCAACGAATTCCTTTTTACCAGCTTTTTCTCGATAATATTATCATGCATTTTAGCTTTTTAAACAATCACTACATTATTAAGCTCATTTTATACACACATTGCGTTACTTAGTTTGCATAGCAATAGAGCTTTACATATTATAAAAAAAAACCATTTTATAGAAAAATTTGACTTTTTCATCGATTTTCTTTTATGTTGGGTTCACAATTAATAAAACAAGTTGGAAGTTACTTTGGCAAAGCAAAATAAATTCAATTTTTAAAATTATACAATGTAATTAATTTGATTGGCCATCAATTTTTCTTGGACAAATAAATATAATAAACTTTAGTATTGTGTAATACATATAAACAATTTTTGTTGCTGAGCGACAATGAAAACAAACAAAAAAAAAACTATAAGCTCATGCCCTGAATAAAAATTATTTTAGTAAATAATTTAAAAAGTAAAACTGGCATATACATGTATGTTGTAAGCTGAATGACATCTTCCATTTTAAAAATATAGCAATTCCTGTATTGTAAAGAGATGAACGCCTTTTTTTGCTAATGGAGTTTCGCGTAATATAAATAAGTTCAGATAAATGTGATTATCTGTGTTGTGTTAAAAGTGTGCTTTAGTTAGTCTGTTTTTTTAGTTTCTATTTTTAAATCAGCTTTTCTCAGTATTTCTATAGCTGCATTTGTATCAATCTAAATTTGTCGTTTCAGCGAATATGGCAAAAATCGCAACTGAGAAAATGCAGATCGGAAATGATGCTGAGTTGGGAGGAAGGCGGGACGATAAGATTCAAAGAAACACAGAAAAACAAACGACCTGTCATTTCAATTACAGAAATATTTTTTATATTTGATTTACATCGAAATTATTTCGCCGTATAAGGCATGTGATACAAAACCTGCTGTAAGGTTTAAGACATACCTGGACTTTATCAAGAATTTCTTAAAACAATTCAAGTATATAACTTGGATTCGCAAAATATTGTCATTTATATAGTAATGGTTATGAATTTATTTAACAGCTATTATTTGCTTATAAATTGACCTCTTCACTATTTACATTCATCATTTTGTAGCTAGAAATGCTGAATTCACAGCTATATTTTGTTATGAACCATTATTAAAATAACACTTTGATAGCACCTTTCTTAGTTATTTCCTTATTACTATAATACTATTCATCTGATTTTATCCGACTCTTAGATCGACGATGACCTGATAAACAATGTGAAATTTAAGTTGGTTTTGTATTATTAATGGCTAAGCCGTGTAGTGTAATTACAGGGGTTGCATTTTTTAAACAGACTTCTAATACGTGTCTTATACTGTATAAAACCACGGTACTCAACATTACAAGCATCAAAAATTGGATTCATCATTTAAAACAACACTAACTTTCAATTTTGTACTTTAAAGAGCTATATGCAATTGTAAACATTTAGTAAAATAAGTTATTCTGTCATTACAGTACCATATTTAATATCAGATTATATGAATACTAACGTTAAGAAAAAGGTTTAAATTTATTAAAAACTTTTTCTATACTTTACTAAGTAGCTAAAAACCCCATTGCAACTTTTTTTTTTCCGAGGTTGCATTCGATTGTTATTTAGTTAATGTTGCTGTTAGTGGGGCTAAGCAACGTCTTTTATCTCAGGAGTGCTATTAGCCGTAAATGAAGCAAAGATGAGTTGCAAAAACAGGGGGCAGAGGTTGGAGGAAACGACAGGAAAAAAAATAATGGCTACCACTAAAAATCTCAACGTTCTTAGTGGTCACAGTCATCATCGTAATCAACGTACTTTTCCGCTTTTGTAGTGAGCATTACGTCACTATATCGTCTTCAATGGCCACTAACTCCCGTAGGCACCTTCATAGTAATTGTAATTGCAATTGCAGCGATTGTACAGTACAGTACTCTTTTCTCTTACTTAGTAACAGAGTGGACAACGCGTGGTCAACGCCAATATGTGATCGACATACAAAAGCAGTCCGAGCCTAAGCACCCCCATTCTCGCTCGACTACTTTGTGTGTAAAGAAATATGGTTGGTTAACTTTGATCCGATTAGATCTGTTGGACAACCGACTGTTGTCGATTATTTATATCTCTTTTTGCTGGCCCCTTTGTCAACTGATGATACATTACATTACAGCACATCACATTCATTCAGAGTACGTCTTTTCACATAAACGTAACATTATTTAACGTTAATCGTTTCAATTAGATACAGTAATAGCAAGTTCTTTAAGATTTTATACTGTATTACAACATTATACAATATTTGAAATTCAACTATAAAGAAAAGCAGTTGAAAAGAAGCCATCCTAGCTATCAAATTAGAATTTTTTTTGCGACATTAATTTTTATAAGGAAAATTAAACAACTTTAAACTCAAGTTAACATAATTTAATTGTTTAAAAATTTTCTTTGCACTGAATAACCATCTGTAAAAATATTGCAAAAGCTCAATTGTATCGTTGCGTCACTTCTTATTTTTAAATAACTTTTTATTAAAAAAAAAAAAAAAAAAAGATAGTCGTGTAGGCAGTTTTTTTTAAATTCTTGTCAAAATTATCCACAAAATATGGTTTTCTCAAGCAAAACGTTACACGACAAATGCGTTGAAAATAGTAATCTAAATGTTGGCACATGAAGTGATGAAAGTACACTTTTGTATAATTTTATTACAATTTTATGCATTTTTAAATATATTTTTAGTATTTTTTTTACCACCACTCAATTGAAATAAACTACTACCTAAAAGATCACACTTTTACACAAAATCATTTGCAATAAAACAATATAAAGTTGCTCTAAATTAAAGCCGGATAATATGACAACAATTAAAGCTGAATAATTTATTACTTATAAAACATCCTTAAAGAAATGACTTTTACTTAATTTCTCACCGTGAAGAACAACACTCTTTACATAAACACCTTCTTCTTATCTATTTTGCTTACGTAAAATATCTCCAACATTTCTATCACTCTGGTTTTGTTTTTTTTTTTTAAATGAAAACTTATCGTATAACTTGGTGTAATTATGAAATCGACCAATGATGGTAAAGACATCCAATTTTCTATTTTTAGTTACATCCCCTTAAGCGTTTTCAACCTCATCCCTCTCGATTACCCCCTCATCAGCTTCATTTTAATTTAGAGTATTAACACATAAACACGCATGCGCATTTTTAATACCGAAATAGCGTTGTACATGCGCAATTACGACTACGGCGACGGTCGTTGTGACGGCTCTTTACTAAATAAGTAAACGAACACTGGCAATGATGAATGCGCCTACAATACTTTTATGTACAGTATACTGTACATACTCTTGTCTAATACAGTCAGTAGATGCTCGTTTATGTACATAAAATGAGATCGATTTCTGGTTGATCGATAACTTGTTGGGAAGTTTTGTTAAAGACAAGAAAACTAAGCTACAATTTTTTTATTTCTGTAAAACTAGAGAGAAAGTGCGTGTGTGACATTGCTACTGCTGATGTTGTTCTCATCTTAATACAGATTGAGCTTATTACGAGCGTGAAATGAAAGTGAAAAATTGTTTATACGGTATGATGTAAACTTTGAAAGCTTCACGAGAATATTAAGCAAAGAAGTATTTCACGCATGCGCAAACTAATTAATTATTAATTAAGAAATTTAAAGAAGTTTTTGGTACTGCAAAGTTAATTTTTATTTAAACTATAATATGCTTTGGCCATTAAAGTTACTTAGCATCTAGAAATAGGCCCTATAAATAAATATTTTAGTCGTTAAATTTAAACTAATAACTTAAAATGTGATTTAAAATTTTAAAACAAAAATTTTATTTTCGATTTTAATGACCAGAATTTTAAACAACAAACCGAGACACAAAAAAAAAACCGAAGAGCAAAACACTATAAAGCTTGATTAAGTTAGATTAAAAAATCGGTATCCAAGAAGTACAAATCTGGCTTTCCCTAAATCTACAGTATATACTTTTTTTGAGCATTTTTTGAGCAATTTATTAATGGAGTAATTTACTAAAATCATTAAGTTCGAATTGGCAGCAATTGTATGACTCATTTGTAAGGAAAAGTCTAAAAAAAATGTTTTGACACATTTTCTTTAGCACATTAGAAAAAAAAGAGTTTAAAATTGGAAATTCATACAAGTGTTACAAATTAAACTACTTTCACAATTGGTAGACGCATACATTTATTCAGGTTAACTTTATTTCAAAACACACGTATCACTGAAGTCAATTTAACGCAACCTAGAAGTCACTTTTTTCGTTGAACAAATATTCACATTATCAAAGCTCTTAAATTTCATTCAAAAAATTTAAAAATATAGCTGCTTATTATTGGTTACTAATACCCACTTTAACCTAATATACAAACTTCTTTTGTTAGTTAAAAGTTAAATTTTTGAGCAAAATGTGTCAACATCATGATGCATTCATTGATATACAGTATGTTTTGATTGATTCCTGTTTATTTTACGTAGAACTTGAACATATGATCAATATGGGATTGCAATGCAACCGTTAATCGATTTGTCTGAGATGGAAGATTTCCTAGCATCAGCGTTTGGTTATTATTCTAAGAAAAATAAGTTTGAAGTAAACGTCTTGGAAAAATGACAAATAATATTAAAAACATGACTTTTATAAAGAAAAGTAACTGAAAGCTTTAAGCTACTGTATGTAATACGATTGAAATTGTTCGACATACGGATAACTTTAAATATTGCTTTCAACCATTATGAAAGCTATTTAAATTCTGTTTTGAATACTTAAAAGTCTAGATTTTCCATCATTTCATTACATTTGAGAAATTCAATTTTTTATTACAATATACTCTAATAAGGTCTGTTAAGATGCACCTTTTAAAGTTATTAGAAATAAAAGCAACAAAAGATCTTAAATTGAGTATTTGTTAGTTTAATTTAGATAAACTCGTAAAACTTCCCAAGTACTGGTCTCAATTGAACCAAATAATTAGAAATTTTTCATGGTTTTTCTAATTAATGTTCAGGTTTTCAAAATAACAAGTGTTAATTGCCGAAAATAGTTCAAAATAGCGCCGTGCACAAATACCGTAATTTGAACATGTCAGAAAGCAGTGGAAACATTTTCTTGTAATTTTTCTCTTTGTAATAAAAAAAACTTAAATGAGTGCGTAAACACATAAAATAATAGTATTCGTGACTATAAAGAGAAAATGAAAAATAGGAAACGAACACAAGTCAACTATGAACATGGTCGTAGATATCGGTCGCCCTATTCTCACGGTACACAAGTAGCACGGTACTCACCGGGATGTCACCCTTCCCTCCCCCCCACCTCCCCCACCCTCCCCCCCCCCCCCTCCCTCATCAAATCTCTGCTTTTCTAGTAAATGCATTTTCTTATTCACGACTTTTAAGACAGTTCATTTCCACGTCTCTCAAATGCTAATTATTGTAATAAGTAGACACAGCCACAGACACAGTTTGATACCAATAAATCCACATGTTTATCACTCAGTGCATTACACACGTTACTTTTGTCACGTAAACTTCGAATCTCAAAAGACTAAAAAGTCATTGTGACGTTTTTGTTTACAACTTCAAACAAAAGATTTGGTCACAATGACATAATCATTGTCACCAGATAATAAAGTTACTTAAAAACAAAATACTATGCTACGGTAATACTGCCTTCCTAAACCAAGACCAAATTATAGTTCATAAAATAGTAATAACAAAATCTAACTAGCTACAACGACACTTATGTCAACCTAAAGTTTTTACTAAACTTACAAATTGTAAGCATCTTTCAACATTTTGTGAAAATGCCAAAGGCACTTGACTAAAAACTAATTTTACCACCGATATAACTATTTCGATATATTGATATAAAAACGTAAAGTAGTGTAATTTGACACTGTTTTCCACTCACTTCACTACTTTAAATGTATTAGATGTAATGATTTGTGTACTCAATTGCATCGGTTTACGCGCCTCAAGGGATCCATAATTCCATAGGAGTCCTTAGTTTCAACTTAGACTTAAAAGAACTCTTCTTGCAACTTTACCAGTACAGTATATCACAACAGAGTGGTTCCTTCCTCCATATTCGTTTGCAACTACAGCATTTCGTTCTGATCTAAATAACGTTTCTAATAAACTTACTAAAAACCAAAGTGCAAGTAGCAAGCCTTTCCAGCGAATGCAATACCGCGAAATAGGTTGAAGTGACTCCGTGCTTATAAAGTTCGCGATATTGTACGCGCTTAAATAATACGAATCGAAAATCAATTTATTCGTACGTTTTTTTTCTTCATACTTACAGTAACTATTTTTTTCTTAATCGGTTTTGTAAACACGAAAATATGCGTTGAACGACACCTAAAACTAGAACTCTATACAATTCACCCATAAACCATGTCTATATGATTTGCTTGCACTTTTAACAAATTCCAGTCATTCTAAGATTTTTTGTTTGCATTTTCTTACAGATCAGTTCATGACTGTTCCCTCGACAAATCATATTGGCTTACATCCTATCTGAATCTTTACGCCAAACCCAGCAGCCTATCTGCATAACCACAATATCTTGGGCTTTATAATAAATATATGCTTTAAATTTGGATACATGAAAAAGAGACTGTCAGGATTTCCAGTTACTTTTAAAAATGGCATATACATTTGCTGTAATATTTGTACTATTTTTGTTTAGAAAAATTCTGGAGTGGTTGAAACATTGGATGTTAACAAAAAAATATTCCATAAAATTGAAACGTTGCTTATTTTACATTTTGGATATAAAAAATACAAGAAAGAACGGTTGCTTAGCATCGATATTAGTTATCGGACAGTAGGTTGTACTTTATATTTGAAACCGGAGAGAAATCCAACTGAGTTTAAAATGCAGCTCTTCACAATCGTTTGAATCTCAAAGAGCAAATACAAGTACAGTACATGGTACTTGGTTATTTATAATACTTGTAGGAAAAGATATTTTCTGAAATGTTACCAGCAAACACAAAGTTGAAATCGATATAATAGCAATAACTTCATGTAAGCAAAATTATTACAGTGCTTTGTATGCTGGCGTGTAAATACTTTGCAAATTTTTCTATCTACTTCAAACACAGTTATAAGTTGCATGGCCACGTTCATAAATCATATCAATTCCATTTTGATGGAACAATTCAGTCACTGGCTCGTTTTAAGCCACTTTTACTTCCGTATTTTAGAAAATTCTAATGAAGTTTCACATTTTTTTGTCAAGTTCGTGTATTTTAGACCCAATTTATTACTTTAAAACAAAGCTTATACCGTAAAATTACGTAATTGGTGTATTTTTGTAAGCTAATAAAGCTATAACGCAATTGCTCTACAATACTTACTACATTGACTTTTAATATAACGAAGTGAACATGACAAAGTTGGTATCATTGACCTCAAGTCACTTTGAAATGGTTGCTGAAAAGTTCATCTGTACTACACCGTTACTTAAATCTTTGTTCAAGTTCGCGTGATTTTATTTTTTAAACTTCATTATAAAAGAGTTGCCTTTTTGTAAGCGATAATAAGGTTAATAATATATTTGAGCTATGGAAGTTTGGCAAGCAAGACAAGCCAGACTGACCGGATACCAGCATTGACCTTGTAAAAAAATCGAGATAACATTATCCGGTGACTATAAAAACAAAACAATGCACACAGAATTCGCATTCATTCAATAAATACAAAATGTTATACAGTATATCCACTAATACACTTAAAATTCTTTATTAAATTAACAATTAGTAGTCAATTGCAAGTGGGGCCTTTCATAATCTTACAGCAAATTACTCAATATATTAATTCTTTACAAGAAAAACTGTTGCATATGCAGTAATAGTAAGTTGCAGCTCAGCATTGTATTAAAAATTAAAACGTGACTTAAGTACTGTATTATTATTAACCTTAATTTAAACACAAAAATAAAATAAACGGATTCACTTGCCCGAAGACTTTTCTAGCATCTCATTGCAACAACTCATTAATATATTAAATTACCCTTTCAATTTACATTATCTTATTTACTCTATCATATACATATAATACATCAAAATTATAATAGTTGCTACTTAGATAAACATTAGTGAATTTAAGTTTTGGGTTCTGTAATCACAGTTAAATCAACTAAATTTAAATTATTTAAGCTTATAAATATAAAATGGCAAATATATCAGTAAGTGTGAAATAGACAAAGATACTAACACCATCATTGTTAAAAAAAATTTGAAGACAATCAATTTAACTCTCACAAAATCAGATTTAAATCTACTAACTTAGTTACTGAGTGTTCGGAACTAAATCGTTAGAAACTTGGTTTCTAACGATTTAGTTCCGAACACTCAGTAACTTATTGTAACATAAAATGACTTAATTGGTATTAAGACGTTGAGCATTACTTAACGTTACGAATTTACTAAAGAATTAATTCTTTTTATAAACATTTTGATGTTTAATAAAACACGTCTAATAGATCAATTTTAAGCCACTAATTGGAAACATAAATGATGTTGTTAAGCATCGTAAATAGTTATTTTGACAGAAATCAAGATTGTCCATCCATCCATCCATCTGTCACTGGCTCATTCATTCACAAACCCAGCCGTTTCACGACCTCTGCTGACCTCTTTCTTCAATCCTTACATTTTACTAGTCTAATGGCGACAATGTTGTTGAACAGAGAAAAGAACTTAATAGTCCGTGAATGAATGAGGTCGACTAAGTGAAACATGTAGGTCATCGCCCATACCAAACACACTGCATCAGTATCATGCATGTACAGCAGCACTTCAATGTGTACAAGACCATTCATTTTTATTTTATAACTCGTAACAAATTTAAATGCTCATTTCAAAACAAAACATTTGCATTAAGAAAAAAGTCCAGCTTGCTAATATTTTATTTAATAAACGCCTCAATAAAGTTAAGAATAGGTCGTTCCACTACCAAGTTACACAATTTAAACAAACCACGTGTTTCCTGCATGTTTTGAATACTAGTCTAAACTGCTTAACTTATTGTCATCCATTTTCTCATCACAAATAATAAATTTGTTATGAATTCTCAAGTCTAAATAAAAGACATTGACATGCTCCGACTAGATACACATATCAATCAAAACAAGTTGTACATTTAAATAAGTTAGTTTAAACTCACCTGATAAGCTACCTTTCCACCACCTGATTGATTAACACGACTAATCTTCAAAAAAAAAATTTATTTTTTTGAAATTTCGCGCTTAAATTCTTCCTGATGGTCACAATAGTTTCTAAACCACACAGATTTTAAAACTGCTCACTTAAATGACTTCTAATCTACAAAAACGTCATTATAAATTGCTGTTATTAACGACAGCCATTGTAAAACTTAGTCCACTGTACTATTTGCAACAATACAAACTGCAGATCATCATCATCTTCATTTAGCATCATCAGTTGTGTGTTTTCATATGGCTGATGAAAACATACACACCCCTGTCTCCCACTCTCACCACCCCTTTACTTACTCATTGCTTTGTAAACCGTGCAAATTCAAACTCCTTTTGCCCTAGCTAGCATAAATGATTCCCAAACGCTGATTGGCTAAGCAGCTGCTGCAAATTTACTCAAGAGTTGTGATTCCTCCATCCCAATTTTTGCACTTTATTCTTGATAAAAGAGTAAGAGAGGCGCGTTAAGCCGTGAAAACACGATTCTCAACAACTTGTTTACAAAGCTTGACATTTTAATATGTCTATTACGCATCAAGCCCTCACACGTACAGCAAAACATCAACATAATTATTAATCACTTCTAAAATTCATTTTCAATCTCAATCATGTTTATTAAAACTTCTAACAACGCTTTTAAAGATGTTACAAAAAAAAAACAGTTATCATAATTAAATATTGACACTAGTTAAAGTACCTAACTTACATCTTTTACTTCAAGTTTTTGACTATTAATTTAAAACAATTGACTGAAACAGCGTTGAAGCTGCAGTACTTATTTAAGTTTTTTTCTCCTTTCTTTTCTTTCTTTTATTTTTTCTCCCAAATGCAACGTAAATAAGTTGCAGAGTCAATTTATTGCCAAGCTATTTGCACGTTTGTAAGAGCACAAGTCGGGTCTTTTCTGCTTAGCTTTTTCTCCCAGGGTTTTGCCTAGACAAAGGTGTATGCCTGTACATTGTAGAGTTTGTGAAATAGATTTAAGAGATGGCAAATGGTAGAGCCGCGACGGTTTTCAGTTCTCTCGATCGTCGCCCTCATTCACTATCAATATGCGTAGAGAGACTCAGCCTCCCTCCCTGTCTCTCTTTCTTCTCTCCCCCCCCCCCAACACCCTTACTCCGTTTGTAGATATTAGTTTTACCATATTTTTCTTTTCTCCATCGTGCGCGGTTTGCATCAAGAGATCGACGCAAGAGAAGACGCGAAGGAAAGAAAGATAGGATGGAATAAGTTGAGATGGGATACAAGCAGACGAATAGAGAGAGACTGTTGAGAGGGAATAAGAGGTGGTGGGATGGTGTATCTGAGGGATGCTAAAAGATGCAATGTAGAAGGAATGAGAAAATGGATTTGTGAGATGGGGTAGATTGATGAGGGATGGGAACATATCGAATAAAAAATAGAATAGAAAAGTGCAGCAAAAAAATATTCTATGAAAGAGAAATACAGTATCTGTATTCATTTTATAGGCTCTCGTCTGATGTTGGTTAGAGCGGTGTATCTTATTTATACTCAGCTTACAAAAAGCTTGGCTTGTGACTGAGCTGCTACTTTCACTTTTTGTTACAGCTTTTCTATTACATTACTTAAATCAGTGGTTGCCAATCTTTTTTGTTTCATTTTGGAAATTTTGACTCGAATAGTTCATTATACTGGAAATGACGGTGGCTCCACAATTCGGTGTTTTTGCCAAATTAATGCTGATAAAAGTATCACTTTTTAAATGCAACTAAACACCTTATGCCAATTTTAATGCATATTTTGACAATAATTTTTAAGTTGCATTATTACTAGAAACTTTAAGAAAACCCCCATGAGCTAAGATGCTCAGGTCAGGTTGACAACCACTGACCTACAGTGATTTTTATAACATAGCATAACATTCAATTCGTAGTTGTATTATTAAAACTAATTTGCAACTAAAGCACTCCGTAGTTAGCTGTTTAAACTACTGTACAAATAAAATCGCGTGATTACACATTCTAGTTTGTTTGTAGACTTGTATTTTTGCCGTTAACGATAACATATCAGCAGATAGAAATAAACACATGTCATTTGAATAACTTAAAGCCAAGTCAACATACACACTATTTATTACTTTTCAATTGAAGTTTTAATACCGGTCATTTTATACTTTGACAACAATTAATTGAACAAAAAACAAACATGATTCTTTTCCATCAACAAAATTGCTAGTTAATTTAAGTGTAGTCAATTTTTTTCCTGCTAATCATCGATTTGACACCGGATAACTGGATCACGTAGTCAATCAAATCAATTGAAATGTAATGATTACACTTATTGCGTCGATATCAATTAACTTGTCAAGTGCTTCAAATAATAAAATAAAATAAATGAGAAATAGAGAATAATGTGCGTGTGTTTGAATAAGGGTAACCGCCCTTGTTACAACCAACCAACAGTGTAAAAACCTTTAGTTTTTTTTCATCAATATGAAATGCAAGCAGACGGTTAAGTGAATGAAACTTTTTGTACTGTATTTGTATTTTGTATGGATGTTTCAATATTAGACTGTACATTGAAAATGTATAGCGCGTAGTGTCGTGTCTGTTGATGGGCGTTTTCTCCCCCTTGTGGCGGCAACAGTCTCTTGCGCAGCGCCACTATCAGCCAGTATTCGTCTGCGCAGCAAACCCCAAAATCGATAATGGTGCCAAATAGAAAACACAAAAGCAGAGGTTGTGTGTGAGAGGCAAATCTGAGTGGAAAATCCGTGTACATATACACATTTCCCATATAACATGGGACGCATATAAGATAGTAAAATGAATGAAGAGGGGTTAGTGGGTGGGGTGAGGAGTTTTGATATTATATTGAAGTTGGGGTTATTCCATCTAGATACAGCGGATGAATCTATTTATTTATTCCAAAGGGGTGTTTCACATGGGACAATAATTATTGTTACTCTGCATGAAAAGCATCAAAAAACACAAAAAAATGTTAAAAAAAAAAAAAAAAATTAAAAACAGAAAATGTGTCTAACCTCTTTCACTTTAAATAAAAGTAATAAAAAATTTAGCATTTAGCACGCTAAATAATCGGTCAAACCTCGATTTAATTTGTTGCAACTCTTTACTAAAATGAAGTTTCATTTTATTCCCCTTTTTAAGAAAAAGTAAACCAAAATAATTGTTAATTTGCATACATAAAAGTTATCCGGGTCGATCAAGTGTTAAAAGTTTAATGTGATAACACAGCAGCTGCAATATTATTGAACAAATAATTCCAGTTAGGATTCGTATTTGAAACGTTTTGGTCCCCCCTGCCCCCCTTTTACTTTTTTTTTTACAACTCTTTGATTTTCTTAAACATGTACGAATACAGTGTTTGAATGTGAATGTTGTAATCGGTGGCCACGCAACAGGTTTAGTATTTGGGTCACAATCAATGCAAAAGTATGCGTTTACGTGGAGGAAATAAGGTTTTATTTGCAACAATGTTTTGCACCCCACCCCATTTCTATTTTGAAATAATGATAAAAAATTATTAAAATGTAAAAGTAAACGTGACAGATGAGTTTTAGCGTTATCGAGATTGCAAATACAATGTAAATGTACGTTTATCTACAGGAAAAAAAAATTCTAAACTTGCATAAAAAATCTTGAAATTTTTTGATAAGAAAATGCTTGGCTTGCGTTGTGCAACGCCATTATGAAATAATTATTATGAATTTTGCCCATCAAATGTGGGACAATTTTAATAAAAATTAATAATAAAAGCTAAGTTTGTTTACTGAAAAAATTAAGTACAATAGGCTGTTTCGTGCAAAAATCATTAAAATAAGCTATTGTAAGATAATTGAAAAGCAGTATTGTTTTTTAAAACACACAAATTGACAGTTTATATCTTAAAATAATCCAATTATTAAGCATCGAATATTAAAGCTTAACTTTTTAGCTTTGAAATAAATTGTTTTGATAATATTTTATCAAAACAAACACGTTTTTTATAATATATTTTAAATGATGAATTATTGCAACGTCGGTATGACACTATTAATTACAAACCCATTAGCCACATAAATATTTAAATAAACTTATTTAAAATGCTTTACAAACATGATGATTGCGATTGCACTACTGTGAGTTGTATTTTTAAGTTGCTAATCGCATAATTTACACTTCAATGCAAACGTAATTAAATGTATTTGTGACTTCAAAATGCATTAAATCGGCAATTAAATTGACAATTCCATCTAATAATTATCTGATTTATACAGAACTGTAAACGGAAAGCTTTTTGATATACTATTATTTGTTTTAATTTTACAGTAAAAAAAGTAAAAGTTACTGTATATGACTTTACATTTTCAATAATTAAAACAATAGGTGTTAACGTATTTACTGTAAGTAATTTCATTTTATGTTATTTTAAAGAAATTTGGCACACCCTTCATTTCTAAAGATGATTTTACAACCAGATATAATGGACATAATTTATGACAAATATTATGTAAATTGCTAAAACTTGCCAAGTTTTAATAAAAAATAAATAAAAAAAACCTTGATTAAAAACTAACGAGCAGTAATAGTATTAAAGTAGTTGACTTAAGAAATTGTCAATTTGTTAGTACAATGATATCCAATTTGAAAGTGCAGCAACCCTAACGCCAAGTAGGGAGTAACCTCAGCAATTAAGTTACCGAATTTAAAAGCGACGTCACCTCGTCAAGTACCAGCGTAACCATCGCTTCAGTCACTAGAGCATTAATAAGAAATTGAGCTCAAACAAATTACAAAAGTTTGTTATTGCTATAAAAAATGGGGAAGTAAGCTTAGCTCTTAACTTTGACAATTTACTTTTCTTACAGTTTGCAATAATTAGCTCTCATTTGGCTAACAAGTAGTTGTCACGTTTAGTTAACGCAGTGATTCCCAAAGTGGTCTATATCGACCCCCTGGGGTCGATTTGGACCTGCAAGGGGTCCATGACAGTTAAAAAAAAAATTGGGGGTCCATGAAATAAAAATGGGGGTCGACGATAGTGGACCTTATATAAGTAGGTTGTGACTTTAATTTTGGCATTCCATGAATGGAATAGTACACCTACACTGATAGTACCTATTTAATTACATTCAGGGCCGGAAAAAAGCGGGTGCAGTGCGTGCGGCGCATTCAACTCCGCACTTTGAGAGGCCCTGTGGCCTACGAAAATGAATTTTTTGTATGTAAAAAAATTTTTTTTTAAGAATTATTGAAAAAAATTTTTTTCAATTCTTCGGCTCCGCAAAAAGTCATTCCGGCCCTGAAGCAAGGTCTACCCAAAACCGAAAAAACTTGGGCAAGGGGTCTACAAGACCGCAAAAACGTGGTAAAGGGGTCTACGAGACCGAAAAAACGTGGTAAAGGGGTCTACGAAGCAAAAAAGTTTGGGAACCTCTGAGTTAACGCAATCGAAATTATACAGATAAATTTACAAAAAGATGAAAAAATATAATTTCATAAAAAAAAATGGTTACGATATTAAATTACACTGTTGGGAAATTAATACAAGTGACCATTCAATAGTTGTTATTGTTGCATTGAGTTTTAGTTTAAAAAATATTCAAAATGTTTAACTAAAACGAAGATAATTATGCAAATGGGAGGGGCCTGTGGTTTGAGTAACGTGACGAGACATAAAAACTGCATAGAATGATTGTGTCATAACTGGAAATTCTGCCATGTCAATTGCTTTTGATGTGGTTTATTTCAACTGCCAGATGTCTTTTCACCAGCAATGATTGTTCACAAACTGATTTTTATCGACAGCAGAGAAAACATGTCATTGTAATCAAATACAATCAACAAATACCCTTTAAAAAACCCCGAAATAATGGCTAATACGACGTCAGCTTTGTTATTTGTATACAGTCTAAATCTAAAATCATCTTTTCAATAGTTTCCTATGTCATGCAAAAATCTTGCATTTTTCCTTAAATATATAAAAAAAACTCAGTTAAATTTCAGAAATGCAGACGGTATGTTTCCACCGTCACACACACCAAATACCTTATAAAAAATTAAAATGAAAAAATAATTTAAAGCTCACCTTATTATTTGCTCCATTATTAAACCGTACAAACGTCATGGTAGTGAAGATATATTACAAATATTAGATGAAAAAAAACTGTTTTCTTACCTGCAAAAAAATTAAATTAAGTTGAAATTTTTTTAAAAATATTTAAATGTCAAATACATTATTTTTGCTGTATTCATTACATCAATTATTAAAACAAGCAATTAAGTAGAGGTAAATGTTATCTCATGTAAACTTATCTTTTAATAGCGTGCATTATAAAATAATAAATTAAGATTAAAAAAATGTAATTGCTTTCAAAACACTGTATACCTGGTACATTTTATATGTTAGACTTCTTACAGTAGCAACGCTTTTAATAACAAATCTTAAATTTTTTTTAATAAACTAGTATTGTATAATTAAATGAAGTAAAAAAAAAAACGCAAACCAAAAAAACTGTCTGAAAACAAGTTATAAACAAAAGCAAATTTGCCCATAGCAAAATACTGCACAGTGTATTTCAAGTTTTAGAAAGAAATTCTGTACATTTTAAACCAACAATAATGCCCATTTAATATCAGCTGTATAATTGAGTGCAAAACAATTTGAAAGAAGTTTTCATTTAACAGGTGGGTTTACCGTTTCAGCAATGATAACAATGTTATTATACAATTCAATACAAGTATTCGAAGAAAAATAATGAAAATAAAAATTTTCAAACAATTGCACTGATAAGCAGTAAAACGAGGGCATATTATGCGCAACTAGTTGTGACTAGAAAAAACAAATTCAAATATTTAAAAGAAAAAAAAGGAAATTTGCAAGCAGTTAAAACTTGTTAAAAACCACTTGTCTCAATTGAAAATAAAGTACAGTATATCACTTTAAAAGTTTAATGCAACAGATAATTAACCTTTTTTTAAAAGTTAAAACCATTTAAAAATTTTGGTACATTTTTAATTTTTAATGCAAAAAATGGACAAATACCGGTAATACTAGTAATGAAAATTAATTGGTTAAAATACAAAAAAAAAAAAAAACTGATTTTAAAATGTCCTAGTTTCACTGTTTAACAAATTTCTATCCACGCCCAAAACTCATACAGTAATACATTTTATTTTTGTTTAAAAATCTGAGTATTTCCCCGTAAAAGGATTATTTTTATTTTGATCTTATCGATGACCTGACATTTAAACTTTTTAGTCAGACGAGAGTTGTTTCAGATTTTTCTTTGTTTTTTCCTCACATACTTTTAGGGTAAATACTGAAGTCGATTTACGTTTACGTCGTTGGGTTGATTTGTTGCTTAATGATCCAATTCAAATATCAGACAGCCAGTAGTAGTTTTGCCCTCTGTCTAACAATTCCTATACATTTCAGTAGAGCTCTACCGGTATATTATGCTACAGTATGTGTGCTTCAATCATCAACATAAAATACAAATATTATACTCAATAAACACAACAAAAAAAAATATAAAAGCAGGAGTTTAAATGCCAAGTTATGCTACTTGATTTTAGAAATTCAAACAAAATAGTGCATATCAAATGCGCAACATTAGATAGAATTTGTCTTTAATCGTTTAACTAACAGTCATATCGAATTTATTAAACGCAAAATTTTAATAACAGTATAAAATCTCATATAGTGATCATAAAAACAAATTAGTTGTTTAATAAGCTTTAAAAAAACTGGTGTATTACAGCCCTACAATTACAAAAGTAAATTGGCTAACGAGTTTCCATTATTAAAACACTTTATATTATGTGAAGATGAATGGGAGAAAAGTGAGCGTTAAAAATTCATTATTATCAAGAAAATAAGCTAATGAATTCTAAATCAGAGTTTTTAAAAGCTTCCTTTTGTTTACTTTCTAATGTTTTTTTTATGTACATCAAATAAGTAAACGCCATTATGCTATGCTTTATTATCCTGTTTCATTACAGACTTGATTTTATTCATTTTTTGTTGAATATTTCATAAGACTTAATTGTAGTCAAATGATTTTTTGAATCAGTTACAGTGCTTGTTATCATCGTTTATTAAATTACTACAGACCTATTAAGCAAAAGTAAGCTGTCAAATGATTATTATTATAGTGATAATGAAGATGAAGATAAATAACCGTTATTAATCAAGTTTGATCAATTTCACACCCGTCTACCTGTATTGAACAGCGTAATCAAACACCGCAATTGGGCGTAACTGCAAATAACCGCAAAAGTAACGAGGCAAATAGAAAAAAGACCAAAAATCAACACTTTTATTCATTTTAAACAAAACATGCTGTATTTCCCACACGACTACAATTATTTTGTTTTTCAAAACAATATTTCAAGTGCTACTTTTATTTTGTCAGCTAAATTTAAAAACAAGTTAACCATTTTTCCGACTTAATCTAGTTTAAAAGAAAGAAAAAGGGTTTCTTTTAAGAAAAATTTAGATCGATTTTGCGTTCAAGAAAAAAAACCTAAATGATTAGCAACTATTGTTATTTAGAATTTGGCCTTATTTTAATGCAACTTGTATTGCGTAGTCTTTGCACCATTTTGTTTATCAACACACACAACCTAATTTAAAACCTTTCAGGGCCACAACCCCCCTCCTAAACTTACACATACCACCCACTAAAAAAACAAATTTCAGCACAGTCTAATAGTATAGCTTTAATAGTTCTTTCATGTTCATAGTTATGGTAGTATAAAGTTAGAAAACAAAAATCTGGAATTTGCTTCGGTCCTATTTTATTATTTTTTAAGTTAGAAGTATCAATAATCAACCAACTTATTAGTTATTAATGAGCCACTGCAAGTCAGTAAATATGCTTATTAATTCGTGTCGTAAAAATAGGAAAATATTTAAACGAATTTGGCGATGAAGAGAAAATATTTTCTTAATTTATTTTTGACATCTGTTACCACAAACACACGATGATGTCTTTTGCATTTGTCGCAAAGATGAGAAGACATAATAATAAGTGAAATTTGACGGTGACAAATGCTTTGAGATATTATTACATACAGCGCTATCGTAAGGGTTGGCAACCAATTGGAAGACGACGATATTTTGCGATGCTAAAATATTTAATACGTTGTCATTCTGGGTTGGACCGAATCCGATTATTTGAAATGAGTTAAGTAGGGGGAGGAAGTAACAGTCTGTCATATCGACATTAGAATATCTGAATGCCAAATAATTAAGCTTACCAAAAATATACATTTCAAACAGCTCATAAGTTGCTATTTAATAAGATTTATTATTTCTTAAAAAAGAAAAAAAAACTAAGCGCAAAAAATGAAATATTATCGTAAACGACAAATAAAAACAGATTTAACTGTAATCAACCCGCAAGTTCCACAAGTGTTCAATTGACAGGTTTTAAAATCGACTAATTGTGCTTAAATTATGCAACCCTTAAAATGACACTTCACTGCAAAGCCCTTGACAATGGAAGCAATAAAAAGTGTCTCAAATTAAACTACGATGCCCTTGTAAACAACACAAACGTTTCCGATGCAAAATAAAATCACTTATAAATATTTAATGTGAAATTGACCTGAGAACTTGTTAAATAAATAAATACTGGTATTGATTTAATTTAAAAATTGATTTCAAAATAAATGATCATTTATTTGTTGAAAAGAAAAATCCTGAAATGAGGCATGAATATAAATTTAAAAATGGGCATTTATTTTGTGTGGATAGTGATGGAGATTCCCCCGTCTCTTTCTGACTTTATCTTTTTTTATTATTCTTCTTTTGCCGAATCCGTGATAGAAGAGATGTGAGAATAAAGAAGATTTGGTGGTGGTAAATGGTGATGATGAAAAGGGGTTAAAGGGAATTGAGAAAAGAATAGCATGAAAAGTGAGTGGGCAAAGGGGAAGACGGTTTCCATGGAATAAATGTCATCCAATGACAGATTGCTGTTTGCACTACCATTATCATGTGAACATAGAGAGTAAGTTGGGAGGGAGAGATGTTTGGTAGAAACGTACTGACCAAATTGGACAAAGACCGTGTAGGGTGGATTGTTGAAGGGCAGAGTGTTGACGCACTCTTTTACCATTGAGTCATATATTCCGATTAACAAACAACAAACAAAACTGTAAACATAGAAGCATTTGATAATGTTTGGCTGTGTGAGATAAGCAAAGAATTAATGGCCTACAACAACATTATCAACAAACAAGCCATTTAAAATTTATATATTTAAATCAATTTTCTAAAAGCCATAACAAACAGCCTAATTATAATAAAACACTGATTAATATACAATTAACACATTAAAAACTTATAAAACACGAATCGTTGGTACTGCATAACTTAACACTAGTTATGATTTGTTTAATTAAAGTCTCAATTTAATAATCAATAAATTATGCAGCTTTCACATACGTCGCTAAAATATTTTTTGTCAACATGATTATTTAATAAAAATAAACTAATACAATAATTGGGATAAATTTATTTTAAATTGATATAAAGTTACACGTTGAGTTTATTTAGTATTTTGTGATTTATAGTTACAAAGTGCGTCCATAAATGCCATCATATACAAGTGCAAGTGTTTACAATTGTAAATATCAAGTAGTTTTAAAGTCTTAACCTTATGTGCTACTTATTATACTATTTTGTATATTTGCCAATGTGATTAAGGAATTTTGACGTGCGTGTTTGCGGTTAGGTCAAGGTTTTGATGTTTATATATTTTGTTGTTAAAAAAAGTTCAGACTTAAAAACTTTAAGAAAACTTAATTATACAGTATATTAAAATAAAAAGTGTTTCTTGTAAACCATTTGGTGAAACTTTCATTTCATATTTATACTTGTATTATGGCATGATAAATTAAACCTTTAATTAGTATTGTTGCCACGTGTATTTAACATGCTCAAATAATAAATTGTATGAAAATTCACTATGTTACATGTATGAAGTGCTCAAAAATTGTGTTAAGGATATCAATCTATAAAAATAATTTATATAAAAGCGAAAATATGTAGGCAATTTTGTTAGCTTATAATTAAAAGTTTGGTTGAACCGATCTTAATGAATTTTTCCCTATACTGTACATATTGGCCGTTGTTAAGTTTCCTTTCAATATACCATAGTTAGATTTCGGACAAGTTTGTCGTCATGTTCAAATACCCCAAATTAAAGAACTTGCTATTATCTATCTGCTAAAGCCTAATTTCAGTAACTATATTGCCCAGTTTAAAATATAGCCAAAATACCATAAAAAGTTATGTAAATTCCTAAAACTATACTAAACTAAACTTTTTATGACACTAAATTTGCAGTATGAAAAAAACAGTGATCAGTTTTCCAGTGATTCATTTATTCTAAAAAATCTGAAAACTAAATTTTAACTTAAACATCGTATTAAAATTTGACTTTAATTGACTAAATCAATAATCTTTAAGACATCAAATCTTATTCCTAACAGATAGATTTTCTTGTACTAAATAAACGTTGTGCAATGTGGTTATTTTAAGTTTAACTTGACTTTCAAGACACAAAATCTAACACTGAACCAATTTTAAAATGCAGTAAAAGTTTGTTGCTAAGACACTAAAGTTTTTACTGGTGCCAGATATCGAGACACAAGTACAATTTTAGTGTTTACCAAATTGCCATACCGTATGTGCTATTTTTTTCTGATGATCAACAACTTACAAACAATGAGTTTATATAACGCAGCAAATCTTCAGTAAATCATTTGCTAACGGCTCGGACAATTAATGACAACTTGTTCTCAATGTAATGTTACGTATAGTCCACGACGACTTGTATACATCAATTCAGCCTTGGAATATGCATATGTTAAATGGCAACAGACTCAGTGTCCCTTAACGTTAAAGTTTATTGTGCAGTATAAATATTGTTATGTAGAATGTGCTCTCATTTTTTTCCTCATTTAGGTCGATTGTCACTATTCTAATTTAGGACTGACCTCGTTTATATGGATGCTACAGTGACGCTGAGAGTTGCATATACTGTAACTTATAGCCAACTCATGCATAACTAAACAGCATTCCCCCATATCCCCCCTCAACTCCACTCCCTTTACACTTTCTTACTTGTTGATATAAGTTTTTGTTGGCTGCAATTTGGTTTCTATTTTAAATTCGGTCACATATCGTATCATCTGGGTTTGACTTATCAGTAATAACTTACGCAAGTATTCTGTATAGTTTTTTTTAAAAAAAGAAAGTAAACGGTATACAAGTTAATAAAAATATTTTAAAAGAAACATGGCAAACTCGTTATAAAATTTTAAAAGAGTGGTTAAAAAAAGTTATGTATAAACAAAAATTTGTCTTAAAATAAATGTGTTGCTGGGGATTTTATTTTTACAGTCCGTTTGATAAGGGTCGTCGCCAGACATGTTGTGTTATTGTTTTAACAAAGATTATTTTGTTTCTTTTCAAATTTATTTTTTAAAGTTTCAAAGTTGTTTAAAACGATTAGAAATCTGACAATAAAGAAAAATGTCTATTTTAAAACGAAGTCTCCTGGCTCTGACAGATGAAGAGCTTTCACTTTAGGAAATCAACAAAAACAAGCGTAAAAGTAGTCAAACAACATTATTTATGAGATTCTTTACATTATTTTGAAAACCATCTATTATTTTATTTAAACAGATTTTGCGGAATAGCCCTTAAATCATTGTATTATAAGTTACGTTGAAATAACAATTACGTTAATTATTTCTACTGTAGCTTTAAATTGCTGCATAAATTTGTAGTTTAATGAATATAAAATTAACGAACCTTAATTACCAAACAAAATTTGTTAAATTAGGTTAAACAATAAACTATAAATCAACTTTTTCCTGAATTCATAATTTAATGAATCTGACAATTTAATTGAGATCTAAATTTGAGAAATTGCACTAAAATTTGATGTAAAACGGTTATAAACATTGTATCATGATATATTGTAGGTTAACATGTTGTAAAATATGTTGTTTATTTGAATAACTGCAAGTGTCGATATAATAGTCGTTTGACGTGAAATTTCACCTTAAGCCGGATCAAATTTCTATAAGACAAATTGATTTCTAAATATTTTTTCAAAGTTGAATGACAAATAGCACATTTTCCATCTCTATCTGTGGAGATGATGAAAGAGGCTATTTTAGGGTGTTTTATTGATGGATGATGAGGTTATAGAAATTGTACGAGGGACAAAATATGATGAAAGAAATAAAAATAAAAAAGAGGAGACTTAGATTTTTACCGTGCAATTGTATAGAATGTGAATACATGTACAGTGCTATTATAATGGAGAGAGAGGAATGGGAATGTTGAGATCTTTTTTTATACATGTAAATATAGTGTACAGTACAGCATATACTGGTATAGCTAAACGTGTGTTTACGATTTGCCCACTTTTACTTTCCCATGGAAAAAAATACACGCAGAACGAGAGAGCAGATGGGACAAAAATCAGAAAGGGAAGTTGGTGAAAATGGGATGGCTGAGAGTTGAGTGAGGGACCAATGCTTATTGTCTTATTAAACTTTACATGTAAGGACACCCTTATTATTATCCAGAAAAAAGCAGCACCCATCCACCACCCACACCCTTTCATTTTTCGTCTATAAATTTATATGTATACAGATGCTCTTTCCATCTACATCAGCCTCTATGCGATGGGGCCAGGGATTTTCAGGAGGTCCTTTTGTCTCTTCTTTTGTTCAATTATGCGTCATGAGTCTATCGAGAATACATAGCGTCATCACTACAACCCACCCTTAACAACAACCCTCCTAAAAAGTTGGCAGGACAGATAGAAAAGTCCCCTAAACATTTGCATGAAAAGCGAGAGAGAGGAAGGTGATGGGAAGAAAAATTGATTCATTGAGTGAATGCTAAACTCTGCATATACGGTACTACTTACTACAGGATCCAAAATAGTTTTTATTTTATTTTGGAGAGGGTTGTGGTGGGGGTGGGTTGAATGGATAAGTGATGGGACGTTGAGAGGAGTGAAGGTTAAAAGAGATGATGGAAAAATAGAAAGTTTTACGTGAGGTCGCAGTGTGTTGGTCTTCCTTCCCATTTTCAGTAAGCCACGTGTGCTGATGAAAAAAAAAATAAAAGAAAAAAAAACAGCACAAAGTTTGAGGATTTTTTGAATATAGAAGTCCAGGGTAACACCCTGAAATGTATGGGATACGTTTAGAGATGATGGTGAAAGATGGACGTCGTTCCAATTTGACGCTAATCACAGCCGCCAATCACGAATACTCATCTTTCCACCCCCTTTCTCTTTTCAGTCTTTTACCTATTATTTTTTTAAAATATAATTTACAATGTATGATGTCATTGTGATGTACAAGT
Source organism: Helicorthomorpha holstii (assembly GCA_013389785.1). Taxonomy (NCBI): domain Eukaryota; kingdom Metazoa; phylum Arthropoda; class Diplopoda; order Polydesmida; family Paradoxosomatidae; genus Helicorthomorpha; species Helicorthomorpha holstii. The sequence continues at coordinate 3,413,189 of JAAFCF010006596.1, read as the reverse complement.
TTAGGTATGGTAATAATAAAAAAAAAAGCTGGCGCATTTGACAATTGAAATTAGTCATTGGTACATTGCAGACTATTTTGCTACAAAAGTCAGAGCATTTGACGAAAATTAAATAAAAACCATTTTTAAAACAAGGATTTAAAAATCAAAACGTCATGAACTTTTTTTTTTTAAAAAAGTTGATGACGTTTTGATTTTTAGGGCACTTGATAGAAGCTGCCATTAGTCACCGACTATTCATTAATCATTGCTTGTACATTTTGGCTATTTCACTCTTTAAATTTCAAAAACCAAAAACCACTATCATATCGATGTGGCTTGCACCTTTATCTCAGACTGTAAAGAATGACCAGGACTTACAAGACATGCACTCATCATGAACTACAAATCTTTTTGATAAATTATTTTGTCCTAGTAAGCTTTTCAAATTTACAACATAAAACTATACAGAAATTTCAGAAATTATAAAACAAAAATAACTAAAAATATCGCACGTTTACAAATGTTTTCGTTGTAGTTACATTAACTTGAGTTTAAATTTATTTTTAGTAACTTTCAAGAAAAATTTCCGAAAACAATATTGCAAAATTTTAAAGTGAATGCGTCACTGAAACAAACAAAATTACGAATGCTGTCGCTGTGTAATTCAAAAACATATACCAGTAACGGTATGAAAATAATATTATTTTACACAAAATTGACAACAGCATACTTAACAGTTAACATTCAATATGACATCATTCGATATTATTGAATTTTGAAACGGTAATGTACGTCATAAATACTAAGATTTACATACAGTACAACTTAAAAATAAGAAATACATTTTTTATAGGTAAAAATTATATAATGCAAAGTATGTCAAAATTCTTATAATACGATGGTACCAATTTTGAGTCTTTTTATCATCAACAAAGCCGCCATTTATGAAAATTTTCTGTATGCCATCGTGTTCTATTCGCAATTTTTGAATACAAACTGATAAAAGTAATGTATTCTAGTACTTAAAATACATCAGTTTCGTACTTTCGTGCTAACTTAGTGTAGAGCCAAGGTAAAACAGTTTCACTAATGATCCCAAAAGTCAGCTAAATAAGAAATGAAGAAAAAGCTGACATATTTGTGTATACCGTATAATGCATGTATGCCATAAGCAGAGAATGCATCTAAAAATCTACATATGAAAGAAGAAATTTTCCTGAAAAAGTTGCTAGAAAACCGAAAACGCATTGAGAAATATTTTTTCGAGAGAGGAAGTGAACGATTCCCCGGTTCCATTATGCAAATAGGAAAGAAAAAGAGAGCAAACGCATTATACTTTATATATACACATTATACCGGTATAAATATATGCAATGTCAAAAGATGATGATGGAGATCCAAAGGATTCAATTTGTCGTAATTAGATATAAAATCCAGTTATAACCAACAATAAGCTATTGACCGTTATTCAAAGTATGTTTAATGCAATCCAAACACATAATTTATAACACTTGACATAAGGTACCCGGTTAGCTTTGAATAAATGACATCACTTGACATTTTATTACACATTTACCTACAGTACACTCTACAACCCAACGTATAAATTCAGATTTAAATAAGATGTAAGAAAAAGAGGAAGAAATAGAAACCTTAAAAATTTATGAGCTCGTTGTATTTGGAATTTAGTTTTTGAAAAGAAAAAACACACAAAAAAAATAAAATGTACGTGTGTCATGTTGAAATGTATCACATTTTCTCTTGGAGTTCCCCTTAATATCTACAGTACATTATAACTGAGAGATAGTTGACATATTACATGAAATATCTGTTTGAGCGTCTAAAAATTGTTATTTCTATGCAGGGATATACGATGTGTGTTGTAGGGTTGGGAATTAAAGCAAGAAAAAAAAGGAGGAGGGAGAAATGAAGATTTTTTAAAGGGAAGTGTAGTGTACGTCTTGTCTATACGATTATTACGTGTACATATAAATGTGTTCACGGTTGTTGGCTTGTAATCATTTTGCAGTCACGACATTTATTTCTTTTTCTAGCTATATAACTTATTTGCATAGATGCGATTTCTGATGATTTACACTGATGACTTTGAGGCATATACTCTAGCTTCCCCCAACTGCAACTTTTGCAAAAATAATGTTGAAAATGACTGACTAGTATCGTAGTACGTTGCCATTGTTTGAGAAAAAAAGCGCAGTGTAGTGATGGGTGGTAGTTGCTTTTTATGCGGTTTCTTTGTTGCATATTTTGACATTTGATAAACCATACAAACAATGATAATAAAAATTCGTAATGGAGAAAATGGCGATGCAAACAATAACACTACTTCAATCACCAGAAACAGACATTTAAAACAAATTTAATAAAATTACTAAAATAGTGATCGAATTGCAAAACTGAAAACTACAACATTAACTAATAATTCAGTCATTAGGTATCAAAATCAAAATGCAATTACTAAAAACGAAAATTGGGTGTTCCCTCTTCTAGTGACTCTGCAGGAATTCGTCATTTAAGCAATTCAGTACGGTAATTAAAGTTTAGATAGGAACATCCAGTAAAATAGGTGTTTTACTAGTGGACATTTCGTTTTCTTATTTAAAAATAGAGCATGAACTTTGATAAATAGCCAAGAAGGAAAATTACGACGTTTTGTGTTAATGTACAGCTAAGTTGGTGTGTTATCCGATCGGTTTTATCTGATTTATCGATCGATTTTAATATGGCTAGGCGTCTCAGTAAATAGTGTTTTGTGTATCCATCCCACCCACCTGCTTGTTGTATAAGAACTAATCAACTCAGGAAAACTCTTTCTCGGTTCTCTCTTTTGCTCATAGTAATACTGTAGTAAGAAAGCTATATAGAAACAGTTCACGCTTTTTTATTTTTTGGAAGTAGCTACAGAGAAGAAGATGAAGAAAATTGCTCAACAGGCAAGTAACTTATAAACCAAAGCAAAAAAACAAGAAAGAAAAAGAAAATGCACATACACAGATGGATACACAGCATATACTGTACTATACTCATACGTATACAAGTAGTGTAGTGTGCTTGCAGTATATTTAAGTATTGGTCCAGTTGCAGAAAGATAACCGCAGAGGATTTTGCATCGATCCAATTTCAAAGATGCTTCTCTATCCGACGCCCACTGCATATACAGTACATTCTCCATTGTAGCAGACTGAGACTATAAAAGTAGAGTTGGACACAACGGATACGCACAGTACTGCATAATGTGTATATACGTTTTTACTTTTCTTTAACTGTATTTGACCGATTAGTATTCAGTGGAAGTCATTTTACCACGTAAACTTCATGGCTTTTTTATACCTCGTATATTGGAAAGAATTTTAACGTTTGGGATACTTTTTTTTTGCCCTTAAAAGAAACTTTTTCGTGTACTTAAACTGCGCAGAAACTGAACATACAACGACAGTAAACTTGGATTACTAACTTTAGAAATTCGCTTTTAAGCTAAAAAACCATTTCTGAGAAACTAAATACAATACAGTGAATTTTCGTTAACACGAAGTCGACGGGACCGAGATTTTTCTTCGTGTTAACGGGGTTTTGTGTTAACGAACACATGCAAAATCTAATATATAATGGCCAAAATGACATTTTCTAGAGTAAATCATATTGAGACTCACTATTTACATCATATTTGAATCATTATTTACATCATAAGTGATACCAAATTTAAATTTAAAAATATTATGCATTTTGTGCATTCATATGCATGTATGCATTCCAGAAAAAACAACAAAATTTGAAATTTTTTTATAAAAACAAACAAACAATTTATTGAATTTGTATTTGTTTTTATAAAAACATTAAAACTTATCAAAATATTGATTTTCTATACAATTTCGCCGACGATAAATGAAATTTTTCATTTGGAGAAGCAAAATTTGTTTGTGTAAACGCGGTTTTACTTCGTGTTAACGAACAAAAAATGTATGGGAAAGCCTATACTGTAGTTCGGGACCGCAATGTTGCTTCGTGTTAACGAGAAATTTGTGCTAACGGCGTTCGTGTTAACGAGAATCCACTGTATTTGAATTTCTAAAATAGATTTTTATTTCTTGAATTATTAAGAGATAATTTGTTTTCGAGTGAGAAAAAACAGAAAAAATCGTATGAAACTTATTATTAACAAAAAAAATATTTTTAGATAATTTCTTAATAAATATTGTAAAACAAAGTGGATTTTAAAATTGAACCACAATTAATTTGTAATTGCCATGTAATGTTACTTTTGTTGCACTATCAGTACTACACACAATTCCCTACTTAATAATTGATGAAATGCTGTCTAGTGTATCAGTCTCTGACAAAATTAATTAAATTTAAAAAAGCAAGGAGCCAGTGCTTGTTATTATTGCCCTTTATTTATACCGTAAGTAAAAAAAACTATTTGAGCTTTCACTGGCCGTATAAGTAACTGCTACGCAACACGATAACCACACATCGTAAACGTCTGTTTGCGAATATGGAAACAGGAACAAAAAATATAGTCACAGTACACAAGTTTAGTAAAAAAAATAAACCTACATAAGAGCTTTTATAGTTTGGTAACACCCACGCGCATACACAAAGTATGCACGCATGCGCGTGAGTTATTATTGCCAAAACTTTTCACGATTGAAAATGGACATTAGCTTTTTATTATTAACCGTATTTTTTCCTCTTTCGTTTACAACGACAGTAAAGGTGTAGTAAGAAGAAAAAAAAGTACAAGATGTACATAAAGTTTCCAGACAATTTTAAAAATTCGGAGAAAAATTCAAATAAAATGATTAATTGTTAGATTTAAGTCCATAAATACATCAAAAATACTAAAAATTTCACACACAAAAACAAACTATTAGATGTAAAAAAAATACCAGTTTTAAAAGTATAAAATTAAACTAGCAGTTAGTTATTCAGAGTTTGGTCTAAAACTATACATTTCAATGAGTTGGACACCAATTTGTGGCCATACAAAGTTTTAAAAAAATTGTAAAATAAACTTTAATATCTACTACTGATTTATATTAAATTACAGTATTAATCTTAACGATTTTACTTTCTTGATGAATTTTCTATGAATTTTTGAAATTGTCAAAAGACTTTAGGAACAACCCCTGCATGTAGAGCACATACAGTGAGATATTCACATAGCAAAGTCACGTAATATATTTGAAATATATCGACAAGAATACTGTAGTATATAGTGAAAAGTATAGTATGGGCACCAAGAACCGTAAACGACAAACTCGATCGCCGATTTTTGTGACTGGAATCACAAATCTTATTCTTTTTTTTTCTCCCATAAAAAAATCCATCGATCTGGAGTGTTTGTATACAGTATTGCTATTTGAGTTGTTTTTTCATTGCTCAAAATAAGTTCCTCCTCCTTTTTTCCGAACTTGCAAATACTGTTTATATTTTTATTTTATTTTTTTCTCAAAAGATATATGTATATTTTGTATTGAAAAATGTATGTGTGTGGAAGAAATATCATTTTCTACTTTTTTTTCTTCTTCTTCTTTTTGCTCATCGAAAAGAAAACGACGAAAACTCATTTTATCAAGGAAAAAATTTTTCCTCTTTTATTTATTCTCGCCAAAAATATTACACTGTAAACAAACCACGTGAAAAGTCTTAAATTATTAGCTTTGACGGTTTTGAAGGGGCGTAAAAGCGTATGAAAAGAAAAAGGAGTAAACCCATCTCACTCCCCTTTCCCCCCATCCGTTCAAAATATTTTTGGACGAATTTTATGATTAGATGTCGCTGCTTTTTTGAAGAATAAAACCGATTTTACTCCAAACGACGACGCCAAAGAGTCACATCTTAAAATTTATGGTGTGTGTATGTGCCTTGGATGTGTACATAACGTATATTAAGCTCGATTTATCAGACCGATATTTCGTATGGTTTTTTTATAAACATATTCAACAGCAGAAACCATTAGATCTTCCAAAAACTGCACATTTTACACTCAAAAGTAAACCTTGAAATGAAAAAAGAAATTTACTTGGCAAAATAAGTTCCTGTTAATAATTTGCTTAAAAAATCAGATTTCATACCATTTTAACCAACCAATTAATGGGTTGTAATTTCAAGTTTAATGTAATGAACCTTAAAAATGTTAATGTTGAATTTGTAAAAAAATATTCTGATGTATTTTACAATTCGAGTTGAAAAATTGCCATGTTATTAAATTAATTTCCGCATAATAAAATGTACACCATCAATGGCTGTCAAATAAAATAAATGAATTTTTAAATTCAGCTTGCTAATTTGAATTAGTGCGTTAAACAAGTGGTTGAATTTCTAATGTAAACAAATTATTCCACTATTTAGATAGAAACTTCAATCATAAGAGTAATTTCAGTGAGCGACAGCTTATTTGAAAAAACTGCTTAGTAATTACAGTGTTGCGTAAGACGTGGCTACATGTCTTTAATTGCTATTGTTGCAAAGTCAAAATAAGTGAGAAGACTATAAAAGAAAAAAATAAATAAAAATAAAATACTAATTAGGCTATAATAACACGTAAACTTTCAGACTCTTTGAACTCTTATGTAATTGGCATCTGAGTAGGAAAACAAAATGCCAAGCCTTTCGCAATCCGTGTTCACTATAAACTTAAACTTCAGTTATGTGTATCTCAAACATGAATTTTTTTTTTATTTGTTCATAAAGTTAAATTAGTTTCAATGAGAACTTTTAGTTTACAATTTACAATTGAGTGAGCGAGATAGAAAGGTAAAAAAGCAATTTGATATGTTTAGTTAGAAAAGTCGATGACCTCCACACCTTACGCAAGTCTCTCGTTCAACTTTTGCTATTCTAAGGTTTACAAAGGATTAAATGATACACAAGCTTACATTATGGTAGCAACATACTATACTTTTTTTTATTTTTTTTTTTTTGAAAGTCATTTGGTGTGTATGTTAAACTAAACGTACTTCTTTTAATAACTCCCATTTTTTTAAAGGTCGCAGTTGGCAGAATAAAATAGCATTCATTCAATAAGTATTTACGGAAGTGGCTTTACAATGTTTGTAATAATAATTGCAAATGGCATTTTATTTCACTATGCTATTATAGATGTCAAATTTCCACATTTTTTAGTTATCTTTACTATGAATACTGTACAAGTTAATAATGACTAATGATTATTTTAACACTTCACAATCGTTAGTCGAAAATTTTCATTAAAAATTTACATAAATTTTATTTTTAAATTACAGCAACTTAAAAAGTAACAACTAATACAAGCCACTAAAAAGTTTTAAAGTATTTTATAATACTAGTCGATAATGTTCTCACTTTTTATGGCTATCTTTATTATCGGTTATAACTAACCAGTTATCTATAATGGACCTTTAATAACTCATAAATTATTACTTGTTGAAATCGTTCAAATGGATGAGTTAAAAAAAATTTAAGTTAATATCGTAATACAGTATAATTAAATTAGAATGAGTTTTTTAAAAATAAAAATGAGAGTATTTGAATATATAATGTAGATTAAGACGAGCAACTGTAATTAGCTATGAACTAATTTAACGTTTTAGAAACAATTTTAATTTGGCACATAATTATGAATTGCTATGCTAAATACCAAATTATAAAGTAACAATTAACTACAATGAAAATCACTTTATACTTTACACACTAGCATTCAATTGATCAATACTTTGCATATAAATTACTCGAATTATTTTAACCATAAATTAATTAAGTTGAAAATATGCAAAATAAAAATGAGATTTTGAGAGCAACTTTTAAAATTAGACTAGATTAATGTCTATTAATACATTACACGATTCCCATTAAAAATATTCACCTGCTGTCAATTTTCAATTCTTAAAAACCTAACAATTAACTCAAAAGCCTTTTGAAATAAAATGCCAAAAAATAAAAGAAAGTATAACTTCGACGCCAACATATTTTATAATGTTGGACAAATCATTTAAAATAAAAACAAATACATACAGGAATTTTAACCAGCAATTTTTTACAAAAATTAAAAAACCCAATAATAATGAAGTAAGAAAAACAAAATAATAATGAGTACTAAAATGCTAATTTGATATCAAATAAGTGACACTGACCATAAAATACCAAAAATAAATAAATATAACTGGTCATCATAATCAATTATTTGCTTCATGTAGCGATGTCTTAGAAATCAAGAGAAAAAATTCTCCTAAGATGGTAATGACCCTCACCTTGGCGCCACCGCAAGTCGAGCACTTCAACAACAAAAAATTATAACTAAAATGTATTTGCACATGAGGGGGATATATTTCAGGCCAGGTGATAAAGATTTGTAATTTTATTTTCCCAAAGCATTGCATAAAAAAATAAAAAACAGCGATGGAAACGAGAGCATTAAAAGGTCAAATTTTTACTCTTTCCTTCCCCCCCCCACCCTTTTCTAATCTTTTCTTTACGTCTTGCTTGGCTGTCAAAAAATATTTGAATTTTATGAGGAAGCTCATGCTTTAAAAAAGATGATACTATATATAAACTCATGTAGATCTTTGAGTTTCTTTTACATGGTGGTGGTGGCACTCTGGCGTGGTTGGTTGTACACAACAACATTTTGAAATGTGGTCGGATTTCTAAGATATGCTTTTTGAGAGAGTTAAAAAAATAAGGAAGAAGGTAGGTGGCAATGATGGGTGGGTGGTTAGACAGGAAGATCACCTTTTATCGTGACCATTTTAGGTCAAAGACCTCTTGTCCGCGGATACACCACATTTACTATTTGGTTTATTATATACAATTTCTCTTGTTTACTTTGAAAAAGATATCAGGTTTTTATTATGCACTGAGAGCATTATTTTAACTAATAGAGGCATTTACTTTTGCGTTGTCTCCTGTAACTTAAGTTTAATTTCTTTTCCAATATGTGGATACAATTTATCAAATTTAAATTACACTAAAACCACAAAATCAACGAACTTACATAAGACAAATATCTAAAAATTTGATATGAAATTTAATAAGACAGTGCTCTTAAACTTATTTCGCCGCATTATTGCTGTATTAAAATGTCATTTAGATTTTCATAACATTTCAATTTGATCTGAAAAGTAATTAAACTAGTTGCATTCGCATCATTTGATGCTGTGTTTTAAGTGTTTACAGTAGATAATGGTAATTTGGAAATGAAGTGAATTTTAAATTGTTAGGATAATGTGTGAAAGTTATGTACAAGTACAGTAGCATAATAAGTAAAAATATTTCTCAAGTGAAATTTTGGTAAATTTGAATTTGTGAATGTCGTTTTGAATTCAATGGAAATTCTACAAGCATTGATGTTTACAGTTTTTACAAAACATTGTTTATAACTTGGAAAAAGCTAAAACTACATGATCGAAAATTATTGTACCGGTATATGATTTGATCATATAATAGAATAATAAAATAATTAAAATTTAAAAATAGACTTATGAATGTGTTTTGTTTTCACAACAAACTCAAACCAATTGCAAATGTAAAAAATATAGTAAGAAATAAATTTTTCAATGCAAATAATTTATCGGTTTTAAACTCATTCTAGAAGTCAGCAGGATATCAAAAAATACGACAATATTATACATTCACATTTACAGTATTATGGAACTTTCAATATACTGCAGAATGTAGATTCTCAGTGCATAAGTAAGTTCAGTATGGTGCATTGTGCTTATAATATCAAAACCTAACCAATGGCGTTTGTTTTAACAATTATTATAAAATGTCAGTAAGTAAACACTTAGGGTGTAAACTTAGTAACATCTAGGTTTCATAAACAACACAGAGAAATAAAGTTAAAAGAAAAATGAACAAACATCCTACAAAAAACCAACAAATTTTCCACGATTGTGATCTTGCCTTGGGTGCGGTCACCACTTGGACTTTATACATTTAAAGCCACTTTCCATAGATAACAATATTAAAATAGCCGTTTAATAAAATAATGCATGAACTTTTGAACGATATATAGAAACTTGAAACTACAAATCACAAAATCCTTTACTTCCAACTGTTGCAAATCATTCCTTTGCAACTTTATTTAATTTTGCATAGCTTAAAATAAGATTTCCCTAAGTCTCACAACTATTAAAAAAGAAGTTACATCAAGATAATGCATTTCCTGTGTGGTCTTAAAACTACAGTACAACATTTGCCACAAGAAAATGACAATGGTAATTTTCATAAGTTAGTTGATATTTTTTATTAATTTTTTTTTGCATTCATGTTAACTATTAAAATGAAATCAATTCTAAAACCAATAAATCGGTCTAACTTTAATAATATTTCAACTAGGACACTTTTTGACATTGACAGTCAAAAACAATTCTAAATTATTACAGTATAGCTATTTAGGAAAGCAAAATTCTTTGGAGATTTATGATTTATCAACTAACTTAAGACTTCTGCGGTTTCAGCCACACAAGTCTTAAGTGAAAGAACGATAAACGAGAAAGTTTAAAGATTGAGCCACACCACAAGATATTTCTTAAAAGTCATGTATAGTTAAGTCAATAAACGAGTTACTTTTCATAAATCCTGTTAAGATTTTCACCAAAAAAAAAAAAAAAAACTAAAAATAAAAAAGGGCGTAAGAAAAATGTATTATTTTCAGCAACTCCTAGTTTTTTCATATTTTCAAAATTTAAAATGTAGCATGTAAATATTATTTATATAAAAAATAAACTATAAGAGTGACCGATTATAGATTTAAGTTTAAGTATTAAGATTCGCTAATATTTAAAATTTGTTCAAGTGCGTTAAACATACTTGTGAACAAAATCTTTAAGAATAAAGAATTGTTAATACTGTTATTTCCTATCTCGCAAGATTTACGTCTTAAACCAAATTTATAAAGTAACCAAGTAATGTCAAGTAAGCTGATTATTACTAGTTAACATAAAAACGTTATTGTGTTCTCCAAAATAAATATTCTTTAATTTGATTGATTCAAAAATCAAGAATTACTAGAAAGTATTAAATCGCTCTACTTTTTATAATGTAATGTCAAGAGACAATGTAAATCTATGCAGTACAACTGTAAACCAAAACTTCACTGCATTGCTAATAAATAACCTCAAAAAAACTAAGTTATAATACAAAAAAATCATAAAACACAAGCTCATTATTGAATTCTTGAAATAATTTAAAATATTAAATAATGCTCAATAAGTTATAAATGACAACATAATAAAACTTCCTTGAAATTCATTAACATTAATCGATAAGACGTTTTTCTTAATCATATACTTCATTACTTTTTTAAATACCGTTATACCGGTATCTTCATGTATAATTAAAATTCTTAAAAAAAATTAATTTTCATTGGCACCGATTGTTCACTAAATTGTATTAATTATTTTGGTATTTTTTACGACATTCATGCCATTCAGTGGTAAATTCAACGCTGACAGTTAAAAAAATTAAAATTGCTAGCACTCACGACAATACCCATCATAATATAATTATTTAAAAAAAATACGGTTTCCGATTTGAAAATAAAACGACAGTGTGCTCATATAACGTATAAAGTTGACAAGTTCAATGCAAATGAGGTGATGAAGCGGTGTATACTCATCCTATTTTCTATCGTTTTTCTACGCCGTTTACCATGGCAACAGATTGCGCTGTTATATACAAAAGCAAATTTACCCCTAATCTTTGTCCATATAGCTGTCTGTATATAGCTTTATGTTATATTATACACATACACACGTCACAAATAAAAGGTCGTTTTTCTCGTCTTTCTCTTATTTTTTTCCCCTTACTACATCCTCTCTCAATCTTCCTCTTTTTTCATTATGTCAGACATTTAAGACCGATTTATTGATGGATAAATCAATAAATTGAAGAGTTAACGACGACGATAAGGATAGGAAAAAGGGTTTATTTTTAAAGCAACTAATCATTTTCAAAAACAACTACACAAATAAATAATTCTTAAATACTGTTAAGTCTGAGGTCATATTTTTTCCCCAAATTAATATGTGACAATTTATTAATGTAAAGGAAATTAAGAATCTTTTCCTACCTGCTGACTTGGGTGTAAATTTGTCCCGATGAGCAGCACAGATAGCAAGCAGACGATAGCCTAATTCCAAATCAAATCCTTGTTGATGGGCCACTTGACTAACCACCTGAAAATTAACAAATAATTTAAAAAAAAATATAATTTATGCGGTTAACAAGACTCAAATTAGCATTTTTATGGTTTTCATCTGGAAATTCAAGAAGTTTAATTTATTCATTTAAATTTTAATAAAAACAATTTAATAGTTTCATTAATCGTCTTTAAATTTAATGCACTTTTAATGCCAAAATTTATTTTTATTGATAACTTAATTACTACAAAACTAAGCAGCATGTAAGTAAGACATGACATTTCATAGAGGCCCTAAACCCTTAAATGCCCGTAGAAACAGAAACACTTCTTATAAAAGTTGCAAAGTTCAAAAATGTTTTTCAACCAAAGTATTGATTTATTTATTTTCTAATAACAATGTGCCAAATCTAACATAATTTTCTCTTAAATAAAAAAAAGGTGAAAATCTTTCAAACTGCGAAACAAATTCCTCTTCCTTAGACACACATGTCCCCTGGTAGGATCATTAAGTAATTATAATTTTATAAAATCATTGCTTGTGTTAAGCAGAGTATACAAATTTTACATGTGTAGAAATGAAAGCGAAAGAGAGATGATATTAGAAGAGGGATTTTTAAGAGATTTGTTATGTGGTATTGTGTTGAACGAGCACAGTATTTTGTGTAGCGAGAGGAAACGTCCGCTAAGTGTCTCCACACGGGGGAGCCAGTCAGAAGTGCTTTTTGGCTTTGGCTATGTGTGTGTATGTGTTTGGATAGAGTAAAATGGGATAAGTGAGAGCGCTATAGTCAGTTGGATTGGCTGGCTGACTGACTGGGTTATCGATTGATGTCAGTTGTAAATGAGGATTGCACTTCCTGCAACATCTACTTTGTTATTGATTGATACTGCTACTTCGACTAACTTATTTCACTTCACTTTGTGAACCTAAAACTACGACAGCGCCCTCCTTTTTCTCTTTTTTTTTTTCCCCATTCCTCGCCCACCCATTTTCTCTACTTTCACCTCCCACAATCTTATTTTCTCCGCATCACGTTCAATCCATAACCACCCCCATGCTTTTCATTGGATCCACCTCCCAAGTCCCACACACACAAACCCAGTATACAGCACTGTTTTTCTGTTGGATATATGGTACTTCATTCGGCAGTGTTGCATGCTTTCGATTCCATCATTGATCATTGGATTTGGTGAGATATCTGTGTGCATGGCGTCACAAAGTTCAACAAATGGCTGTTGAAGGAAAATAGATGAGTTGTAGATATATACTTGTACATGTACACAGCTAGAAGTTACACTACTGCAGTTACTGCACGCACACACATACAATACTCTAGGTATAAGCAGTTTGTATTCTGCAACAAACTAAGCAACAACATCTCTCTATTGTGTTTTATAGTGTCTCTGAAAGGCACACACACACATTACCCCACATTTTAACTGCTACATTCATCTTAGTATTAAAGTGTAGTTAAAGGGCCATCGAGCAATTTTAAAAGTAACACATCATTAACAGTAAAAAAACACTTTTAGTGTCAGATTGGCTTCATTTTCTCAGACCACACTGGAAAGATAAAAAAAACCAAAATCCAGTTTGATGAGCAACAAAACAAAAAACCAGTGAAAATACTTTTGTAAAAATTAAAACAATTCTGAATGCTATTCAACATTATGAGAAACTATTTTGATTTTATTTATCATTCATTCTATACAATTAATAAGAACTCAAGTTTCCTATTTCATTGCTAAGATGTAAAAAGTTTGTGTTAAAAATAAACAATTAAAAGCAACAAATTTTGCAATTATAAATTCAGTTTGTTGCATTCATAAATCAAGTGTCAAGGAAATGTTTTTTAAAATTAAGTTTTAACTTGTTTTGTTGTCAAGTTTAAATGACGAAATCAATGTTTCGATGATGGATCATCTCAAATGAAATTTTCAACGCCCTTGAAGGTTATGTTTTGACTACTATTGTAATTATTGCGTGTAATAACTACTGTACTTGAATAATAAAACAAATTTGGAAAATCTTTTGCGTGTGGGTTTAAGTCGATAACGGTACTTGTCAACATTTACAAATTTAACAAAACAGTTTACTTACACAATTAGCATAGTTAAAACTGCATTTCCGTTAACAAGCTAAATAACATACCTATTCATTCTTGCATTCATCAATACACTGTACAAACACAGTGCATTTAAAAGAACTTAATTACATTAACACTGCTCAATGATGAACCAGCAAACTCTTTTGTTTTTACATCATTCAATACAATGCAGTGAAGTGAAGTGTAATTTTACGGGAGTAGTTACATTTTGCAATAAAGCTCTTATATTAACATTAATAATAAATTTTAAAAACAAAATATTTGAAGAAATAACTGTCATACACTATTGGAATATGACGTTTGCATATTTGAATCAACGATGAAAGCTCTTTGTTCAACAACAAGTGTAAACCAAAACGCTGTTTTGAAGTGTTATGACAACAAAATTTTGAAACGAATCAGAACATACTCAATTCTCATAAACAAATAGTGATATTGTAATAAAAAGTTTAACCAGAAAATGTCAAGAAACTAAGTTATGGACATAGAATAAAAGAGGGATTCTCCACAAGTTTATATAAGTGAGTAAAATAGCCCACAAACACACACACAGCGTTTGGTCACCACAACAAACACAGTAGGGAGTGAGGGAAAAGCACACGGTTCGATACAAAGTGACTTAGAATGTCGTACAAGTCTAATAAATTGCCAACAAAAATTCGATTTTAAGGTAACAGCAAATCAATTACACTTCACATCATTTTTCAATAATGTATATTATATTGTCTCGACCAACAACCCATTATTATAAGTGCTTTTTACTGAAAATAATTTAATAAAAAAAATTTAATAAAAAAATGAAATATGCGAAAATATTATTTGAAAACACGCACTTTAACTCATTATTTTTTGCAGTAGCATAGTAATTATAAAGTTCGTTTAATTAAGTAATTTTTTACTAGACGGTTACTGTATAGATTTTTTGCCCATTGTGGTTGAGTGACCACTTCAAAGATAGAATAACTAAAGCTTCCGGATGTCACTGTACTTTTAATGTGAAAATTATATGGTTCACTGATTTACATATTTAGCATTGAGTTTAACTTAATATTTTTCTCTTAATTAAAAGAAAACTATTGTCAACTATATTGGGACATTCAAATGTTCAAACAATTAAAATTCAATCATTGTGTAGAGTGTAACCCTGTACTTATTAATTAACACAGAAAATTCATGATTGATTCGATTGATTTGTTTATATTCTGGCATAAATAAAATATTTCATATATACGTAGGGGTTGAAGACAGATTGGGTCAGGTGGCATCATTCCGTCGCCAAATGTTACTTGACACATTACATTTGACAGCATTAAATTAATAATACTGTAATTTTTTTTCCCGCTATGACTCTGGTTCACTTTCCCCTTCGATTAAACATATGACTTGAAGTAACAAACATGTACACACTTTAATGTAACGTAATGCACAGAACTGTATCTTTATTTTCTCCCTATCATCCAACCGCCCACATACTATATAACTCATTATTCTAACAGCCTATTTAACGACTCATTCACCAATCATGGCGTCTGTTTGCACTCATAGTGATTACAGTATACAGTTGAATATCTGGTCTCCGACAAATACGAAAAATATGCACCGGATGCTTCAATTTTTTATACTAAAAAAACAGTAAAATTAAATCAAATAATAGACATGTTTGATATTAAATTCGTTAAGAAAACCATCCTATATTTTCCATTGTGGTACCATACCACAAGTACCACATACTGTACATTGACTAGAAACTTGTGACCAACTTATATTTTTTTTTCTAAATACTAAACTACTTTCTAAATGCAAATTTAACGTTAAGTAACTACCGTAGATTATACATAATATACTCGTAAAGTGATTTGAAAACTTAAAACTGCTTTTAAGAGCTAAATTTGACTGACAAAATAAAGAAAATCCAATTTATGAGACACTAAATAAGAATTTGATTGATTTTTTAAATTGAATTAGTTGTGGTCTCGATATGTTAAAGAAATCGAATATGGTTGACTTTTTTCAATTATTGTTATTTGCTTGTTATGTTATTGTTTGTTGCCAAGGTAAATTTTGTTTTGATTTCTGAATGAAGCACTTGTAGTGTCGTTGTTGTTGTAATTTCGATCGTCGGGCATTGTTTTCCTACAATCTATACCGCGTAATGCGTATGTTTGGTTACCTTTGCTTACTTACGAGTAATGATGTGCAAACGTATCCAGATTATTGACTGAATGTCTTCTAAATTACTGCTATAAATTGATTTTCTTTACAAGCGCAATTTTCTACTATTTAACTGTATTGACAACTAAGTAGGCTAAAGTAATGAGATTAAACACAACTTGAAAGTGTAAGAAAAGTAAAAGAAACTAGATTTCATTTCAAAGCTTTTAAAATAATACCAAAGTTTTGATGCTAAATTCAACCAATTATTTAACTTTCTAAACGTTTTTCTTTGATTAAAAATACGCTACAATTAACTAAGTTATTTGCACTTTTAAAAATTGTTACCTATTTTTACTACAATAAATAAATATCTAATCCTAATTTCAACTGGTTTTGCATTAAAAGAAAATTCAGGCCAAAATAATTTTACAAAAATAAATTTGGGAGTATGAAAAATATTCAATAGTAACAAATCAATTTCAGATTCAAACAGTTAAATTTGGTTTTAATTGTAAAAACTTGTTTCGATGTGCATGTAAAAAATTACCAAATTTTTAAAATTCTACAGTGCAATGCAAAAAAAAATTGAGTAAATGTTTTTGCTATTTTTTTTTTTTGCAGCAAATAACATTCAATACATTGTCAAGTTTCATATTGATTCACAAGTATTACTATTACATAGTACATTATTTCAGTAAAAAAAAAGTTTTTGAATTTATGAAAAATTCGATATTGACTAATATATTTACCACACACAGTAACTACTGTTTATAGATTAACCATTGATTATAGAGTTTCTAACTGCAACAACCATCACACAACCGTTTTAAATGTATACAGTATTAAAAAACACTGACGGTTATAGGATTTTTAGATAGAATATTACGGTACACAATATATCTACATCAATTATTATATTGTATTGAAACACTGACCTGGATTACTATTAATTTTCCATGCAACTATTTCAAATTGTGAATAATAGTTTTCTGAGTTATTAAATCATTTAAACATATGCACCACTATAAAAGTGGCTAATCCGTTTATATAAACGATAAAACAATGGCTTTTCATATTGTCAGTAAATAATGCATAAAGATAATATTGATTTAGAAATAAAATGTAACATTTGGTTGCTTGCTTCTACGTGCAAACTACCACAGTAACCGAGTTTTGCAACTAAATGACTGGTTGCGACATCTATCTGTGGTCGATGGTAACTTGATTCAGTAGTTTCAACATCCCTTATTCCCTCCTCTTCTCAAAAATAAAAGCATCAATGCAATCCCTCTCTTCTTCACCCCCTTCCCCTCCTCTCCCCCCCACAAAATCATCTTCAACAGAGAAGAAATGAAGGAAGATAAAACAGTAAAGAAATCATCAATAAATCTGATGCTGATGGACTTTTTAAGAGCAATAACTGGAAATTCCCAGATATAGAAAAAATACTGTTGCAAAGGAAATTAAAGAAATTAATTAACTAATTATAATTTACCGTTAAACATCCGATGAGATTGTGCTCGAAAGATTTTTGAAAAGCTCTTGTGTCACCACACCATTCTAGCAATTCACGAGCTGCACTTTGAAATCCATTTGTCGTTGCCAGAGCCTGAAAAAAAAAATTATAAAAGTTAATTTGGTATTAAAAAAAAATTAAATTATTACTAAGAGTTTTAAACGTTTAATTAAGTCATCAGAAATATCTTTTTATGTGATTTTTTTATTTTGTTTTTGAATACCAATGATTGTGTTTACACACAAGTTTTATTACTGGCATCGTAAACAATAAATAAAAATACGATATGGGGTGATACAAAAAGGGTAGTTCTTGTCATCGAGGTAAATCAATAAACTCGAGGCTGTTCCAATGCTATTTATAGCGTTTCATATCTTTAGTACCAATATATACAAATGGTAAAGTACGTGTAGGTAAAACAGATGGGAACGAAACGATAACTCATAATATACCGTATGAAAAACTATTGTAAAAATTGAATTTCATTTAACTTGTTAGTACTTCAAAATTATCCAAACATATGCAATGATAATAAATATCGGTTGTTTTTTTTTTAATTAAAAAATATAATTATAATTACCAGACTTGCTTATGTCTACAAAAACAATTCTCGAAAACGCAAAATCTTTTAACTTGTTTGCATTTTATTAAATATTTCTAAGCGTCAATTTTTATATTAAAATCGATTTCTTTTTTTTATGTTTCAACAAATTAATATTTAACCGACAAAAAAGAATTTGTTGATACAAATAATTTGTTTGAAAATTTAGACATGGTTTCATTGCATAGCTTTAATCATGACTGTAAATACACAATATTTGTTTAGCTAAGAATTAAACGCTAAATATTTTTTTACAATCTTTTTAATTTGAAAGATATACCGTGATATGAATACAGAAGCTAAATATGTTTGTTCAGTGTACAGTATCACCGTTTTGTGTTTGTTTTAGATGCAATGTTTTTCATGTTGTTACACAGCTATTTAATTTAACGCGCCTTGAGGAAAAATAACGCCCGCGACAAACACAGATATGACTTCCATGCCCCAACGTAATAAATGACCATCTTATACCAAAAAAATTAGCTTATTAAACTGTTGCACAGCAGTACTTTTAAGAAGTAGTTTATAGCCAAATTTGGAATCTTATTAAAGACTTAAATGTCACTAGTAAAAAGGTACCAAATCTAAATTACGCCCTTTAAAAAAGTTAGATCCTTTACAAAATTTAGCATGATGACTAAAATTCAACCATCAGTAACTAAAATTTTTGTCTTAAATTACTAAAAAGCTAAATGGATTTTTCGCACTTCTGTAAGGTTTTTTATGGCATGTGCCATACCAGCTGTACCGGAAATGCCACATCAATTTACTGCGCATACCACTAATTTATGAACGGTTACACCGCATATAAATTCAATAATTTTACACCAAAAAAATAAAATACTAGTTTTAACATAAAGTAACTGCTCAACAAACCCAGAACTGATCGTATTTATTATGTCATAAGAAAATATTTTCAAGTAAATTTTGTTAAAAAAAGCAAACTGTAAACATGAAACCCAATCTGAGCATTTCAAACCATTTTTGCTCTTTTGATCAATTGATTTGTAGTGTGGTGAAGGGCTTAAAAGTGTATAATTCTGTTGGCAACATATTATTTTCAGCCTCGATTCATGAGTGGCGCTTTTCTCACCATTAATTTAATTCATAAGATATATTATAGATTAAGGTTATCCGTAAATGCGTTATTGATTATCCACATGTTGTTAAAACATGTGGTGGTATAATGATGGCAAATACAAGGCAGCGTAACATATAGTTATTAGAAAAGTTTGTATGTGACTACACATTAAATGACGTATAGGAATAAAGTGACACAATGAAAAAGAGAAAGATGGAAAGGGGAGAAAAATGCAAGGGGCGTTGACGCTAAATCACTCTCTGGATCTTCAATCAAATCTAAACCTAGTAAATGCCGTATACCCAGTTATAGACTTTTAGATGAAAGCACATTGGAGACGCGTTAAAACATTGTTTAAAATGAGAGGGAAATTTTTGGGAGCGTAAAAAGAAAAAAGCTTTCATTTACTAAACGAGTGGGGTAAATAGGAAAATTAAATAGATGGAGAAAATAAAAAGAAAGAAAAAAAATTGAGCCATACGTGAAATTTATTAGAGTATAACGAATGATCCAGTGAATAAAAGTGGGAGGGGAAAGGGGAAAAACATGAAAACTGAACAGGAATCAATGAGTGACATATTAGAAATTTGAGGGGTGATATACGAGAGGGATGTTGTAATTGATGCAAGGCCAGCTGGTGTATTTTCTGCAACTTGAAAATACAAGTAAAACGGTTTTGTAAATTGTAGTCTACTTTATTGTGGTATATACTCAGTCATACTGCATTGTTAGCTAAAAGTCTAAAAAGTAAAAACCCCCTTGACTCCCATTCACCAACTTACATCCCTGCTGTTTTCATTTACTATTTGGCCCCTTCAAAAACTACACATTAGATACGAGATTTATTACTGAATAAAAATAAATAAAACTAAAATTGTGGGTTGCAGTTGTAAAAGTGTGGTTTGTACGCATTGTCATCAATTAAATTTTATGCATAGACAGATCCTAAAGTAGCGAATATTTAATTGCCACACCCAAACTGTTTGCAGTAGAGATTTCAGTTCCTAGGTAATTTTTTAGTGACATCATTCATAAATAAGTCAGTCAAGTCAACAATTTTACAGTTTAGTTATTTCACGATTCATGGATATCACTTTTATTAATCCTTTTTCATGAGTTTATTAATGGCATTTTTGCCATATTATTCTTGGACTGGAAACTAGCTACACCAATATCTAATATTTATTTGCACAATGGTTAGCATATTGAACAAAAAATTTAGAAGTTGTGGACCAAGTTTAGTTTTCATTTCATGCAATTAAAAGCATTTTTGTTGTTGTTGAGAGAAGCCTTGTTTTCAAAGTGAAGCAAAATAATAAAAAAACTTTCTTTAGTAATTCCCTCTCAAATCCTTTGTAAATAAATATTTAACAGTGGTCAATCGATTGACTGTTCTCTTTATTAAATACGGTTCTTTCTTAGTATGTCATGTCATGTCGTTGTGCTCACTCACAGCATGCCAGCATTAAGAAGCAAAGTTGTATTGTCAAAAGATTATGTCAATCGATTATGCGCTTAGTTATGCAATTACGAATTGCCATGACATTTCCACAGAATTAATAATAAAGTCGGTGCAAATCAAGTATTAATGCAAAAAGATAAAAACGACTTCACTAATTTGTTGCCAATTTAATCCATTTTTTTCTGTCAATCATTTACATTTCACTAAAAGTAACCAACACTAGGAAAAAGAGTCTTTAAATTTTGTACATACAGTATTAAAATTTACTTGATAAAACACACTTAAAAAATTTTATACTGTTTAAGAACTAGTATAATTTTCTAAATTACCAATAAGAATTATTTACACTAATAAATTGATTTTACAACAGTGTTTACTGCATAATAAGATGACATTTTCTTTAAGTGTTAATTTAATATGTTGAGGAACCTAATATGGAGCTTTATTGTAATTAAAAGAGTAAGAATTTGTAGTCACATAATCACCATATATCCTCAATCTGGTTGACTTAACCCCCATCAGTATAGAAAGGCTAAAAGAATAAATAAAATAAAATGCGTGACCTTTAGTAAAGGCATAAGATGATTTTGTTATCGATTATTGCTTTTTTTTTCTTCATTCTATCCCCACCCAACCTTCACAACCCCTTTTCTTTCTCTTTTTTCTTCTTTTTTTTCCAGGATCTTTACTTCGATTTCTTAGCTCTCAATTTGATGTGTTTGGGGTGGACGTGACTTCTCGATTGGGTCATCCGAACACACATCTTAGATCCACATACATTGGTATATAACGTATACACGAATAGAAATCGTCGTTTTGTATTTGAACAAGCGACAGAAACTCCACACAACAAAAAAATAAAATAAAAGGGTTTATGCGAACTCTTACACTTTGATAGATATACAAGTACATCGGTGGATGAAGTGTTTGCTCAGGTTTGGAGATCTTGTGGTAGCTTTTACTTTTGACGTCAGAAAATAAATTTTCTGGATTTTTTTCTACTTTCTTTTTCATCATCATAATATGGACTTTCTGGTATGTCATAACGTCAGCCTGAGGATTTCTGATCAACTTACATCTAATTCGATGTATGGCAGGTCTATGGTGCCGATTATTTTATTAAGTATACTGGATATTACTGTTGTGACATGTGATGAGTTACTTGATAGAAAAAAGAAAACCAAATATACGTTAAACCACCATTCTGATACCACTTTATCGCAAAATAATTAAAAAAAAGTGAACAAGCTCATATTTACAGTACATACTGTGCATTACAAAATGTACGTTTTATTAGAGCAGTATGTTTTATTAATATCAGAGAATCAATTTAACATCTCCAAATAAACATTTAGTGTATTGTGTATACATTTACTTTCACGATAAAGTGCCTTAAGTAGAGTATATAATCGCTTAAAATTATAAAAAAAAAAAGAAATGAATCAAAATTTAGTCAAAGAGCAAAACATACTTATGGCAAATCATAACTTATTCAATGACATATTTAGGGGATTAAATTTAACTACCAATTTACCGAACTTGACATTTGAGACATCAAAGTGATCCACAATGCAACGAAATTAGACTTTTAAAGCATCGAATTTGGAACCACTGTAAATTTAGTAAAAAAAATCGATTCAAAACTTGAATTGGTATTTTCTAATACTATACAGGGATTTGACAGTAAATTTGTTGGTTGAGATATTTTGTAATACAACCAAACAAAACATACATTACAGAGTAATAATTTTGCAGAGAAAGTTATAATCAAAATTAATTAATTGCTTTCCATCCTGAATTATTATGTTACGGATAAATAAAGATGCTTGATGCCAATTACATCGACTTGTATTTCATACATATAAATTTTAAATGAAATATTTGAACAGAAATAAAATGTTTCGATTCCCTTATCAACTGCTGTATAATGTTCTTATTTGTATGATTTTTATGCCTTGTGTCGTGAACATTTAGCATTCATATAAGAGTAGATGCTTTAAGAAAAATCATACGCTGACGATGCATTTGGATGACGTTAAACACGACTGAATAAGCTGGAAAATTGTTGGAAATCGTATGAATACATCAAAAAATATCTTAGCTAATGTAAACATTAATAACAATGTACATAAACATTCGGCGCTTATCAAACAAATAAATACAACTAAAAGTGCTAAAATAAAGCTCCTATTAAAAACTTGTTATAATGAAATTCTATTTTAAATGGAAATACTGCAAATTCGTTCATTTTCACGCTGTTTTTTTCTTTTATTGACATGTTTAGTACTTTTAGACAACTCTTAGTACTTTTTAAAACAATTTTCTAAAAAAAAATATATTGATGAAACAACTACACCAGATTTTCTATAAATCTACATAGTAGAATTTAAACTTAAAAAAAGAGAAATTAACGTCTCTATCACTACAATTTTTTTTTTGTTGTACAGTACCACTTATATTTGTAACGTACAGTATAGTAACTAACATTCATTCATCCAATTCATCTGTCTTGACACAGAAGCATTAGTCCTGTAAATAACAATCCGGTTTATTGGATTTGAACTGTTCTGGTTGGCTGAAAATGCAACCAATCCTACTGTTAATGGCTGGTCATCAATTACTTGTGTTTGCTAGCCGAATCTCGCTTCAATTTCAAGACATTCTTTGATTAAAGTTTGGTCCAACATATGCAGGTTGCAATAGTAGGAGTTTGTTTATACGAATTTACCACTAAATAATGTCAGATCAACTCTTAAAAATACCCGCAGAGTTGCCATCAAGCGTCAATGTATGTATAAACTTACATTATTCATTGGCGATTAGTGGCTATTCTGATGAAATGCGTACGAGTTATTTGGTCAGTCATAACAAGCACGAAATGCTTTGTTAAAAGCAGAGGAAAGTTTGTCAGAAACTCGTAATGTAACAAATTCACAAATCTACCGTAGTAGCCGAGTGCTAAAGTGTAACAAGTTGACACACGTTTGCTACCAACTGCTTGACCTATTGAATTTTGTATGTAGTGGAATAGCCATCAGTTAATTCACCTTCAATAGAAACTCCAGGGAATTTTTCAAAAGTCACGCTTGTGACAGTTGTGAAAATTGTGGTCGTGTGTTGATTCGGCTTTGTCATTAATATGTTATCAGTGCAAAAAAATCGACGAGTTGTACTTTTGTACAGTACTTGTTGCGTTAAATATCAAAAGTAATTAACAATGATAAAACAATTTAACGGGTCTGTAATTTTATCTGGATTGTTTCAGTATCAGACATCTCAATTATAACAAATAAAAGCGTAAAGTCTACCACATAAACCACATACAATGTATAAGAGAATTTAAGAAACGTAGCTAAAAGTAAAAGTTTAGTCAAAGTTACCAAAATACTTTAAGTACCGTATAAAAGATAAGTTTCCTAATTTTGAACAAAAATTAATTTAATTGGAATAACAATCACTTAGTTATTACCGTGTGAATATGTTTTAATATAGTGTGGAAATTGATTAAACTTTCTAAGTTTACGTACAGTATATAAAAACAAGCAACATTAAAGATTAGCTGTTGACATTAGCTTAAGAATCCTCATTCGTCTTTGCATGTTTGTATTATACGGTATAGAGCAAATACTTGGGTGTCTTTTTCATTACTGTTTATCCGTAACATCAACCAAGTTCACTTTTCTACTTTCTACATACAGTATGACAGCATCTTAATCACTGTATATATTCTCAGTTCAGTGCAGAAAGATGAGATGAGAGTGAGAAAAAGCGAAAAAAGTAATAAGATATGTACATGTTGAAGCGAAACAGAGCCAAAGAATAAAAAAAAAAAAACGAGAGATGGCGGAATTATCATTACTTTTGCTGAACAACCCCATAACATTGGAGTGAAACGACAAAGTCCAAAATGAGAAAAAGGATGTATGGGATAGAAACAGTGAAGAAGTGTGGGAGAAACAGAAAGAAAAAGAAAAGAGGGTGGTAACTTTTTTTTCACTTTGTTTTTTACCCTATCACGGTTTGTATTTTTTTGCTGTAAGAAAGTGTAATAAGAAAAAGCTAGGGGTTGAGGGATATTTGAAAGAGTAGGTGATGTAAGGGAAAGATGACGTCTTTCCACTTTTCCCAAAAGCCTTTGCTTATATACGTTGAAGAAAAAAAATAAGGGGTTGGAGTGGAGGAAGTATGAAATGTGGGCTGAGATGAATCTCACATACACATACTGTACATGTATACATATACAGTATATATAGTATACTACTCCACCCACTTTATTGATTTATTGCGAGAAGCAGTGAAGAACAAGCATGCAAAAAGTAACATAAGGGTGGAGCAGGGGTGGGGGATGGGTGGTTTAGGAAAGGAATTGAGGGAAGGATGCTAGCTTGAATAATCAAGAAAAAGAAAAAGCGTAAGAGAAAGATTGTTGAGATGGGTGGCATATATGTATCGAATATGACTATATATTATGTTAGTAGTAAAAGGAAGATAATTTTTCCACGTGTTTGTTCCATCTTAAAGAAAGCGAGAGCCCATATCGCTCTGTATGTGGATATACAGTGATGAACAAGAAAATAAGAAGTGTTGAAATATATTGAAAGTGTGAACAATAGTAGCACCAAGGAAGGAAAAGTAATTTCTAAGCACTAAAATGGTGCTAATACAATTAACACTCATGACCAACCTAAACAACCAAATTATCTGTTGTACCAAAAAAAAATTTAAGTGATTTCATGTATTGTGTAACTAAATTTGGTACTGTATCTTTAAACTACTAAAAGCCCTAACTTTTATTTCAACCATAAAATTTAAAATCCTAAAAAAATAAATGGTAACTTTACCAAGTTATTTTATTAAAAACAGAATATAAATTCATAAAAATTAACCAAATTCTGAGAAAAATTAATTTAAAAGTGTCAAAGATCCACTAGAATGGCATCATGATCATAATACAAATTTAATTCAATTTTCGCTTTTTTATAAAGTATTTTTTCTATAGTAAAACATTTTGTTCACCACTGTACGAGAATGATGGAAGAAGAAAAAAAAATAGAGAAAAGATAGCAGGGGGTGAAAAGATGGTAGGAAAAAACTCTTGTTTTCTAACTTTGAAGATCGTGACAGCACAGCAATAACATTTTCAAACTCTGATAACGCATACATCCCCATCTATTCATCCCCTTACCCTACACTACCCTACCCATCCTATCCCACCCCTCTTGTCTGTCTAACGTGTGTAACTTCAAAGCTTAAGCGTTTTTCTTATCTGCACTTTTTACGTATGCGCTTTTATATGCTCTCATATACTCATGTTCATAACTTCAATAAGTTTGTTCAACTTAATTTTCTAAGCAAATGCTGCATGTTATTTTTTTATATTTTTTATTAAAGAAAAAAAATCTATTTATTCGCTCCTAAGAGATTTTAATACCTATTGTTAACGTCAAAATATATTTGGTGCTGTTAGAAATAGATGCCTTACTTAAAAAAAATTATTTTTTTATAAGGATGCAAAAATTACATGCACCCAAGAAAAGTGTGAATATAAAAATTGTTTTAATTAGCATGAAACTCGCCATGTAACTCGAAAGTAGCCAAAAAGTACATTAAGATGCTAATTGTAAGTCATATCAACGATTAAGATTCTATAAATATTAAAAAATTGACAAAAACAATGCTAAAATGATGAGTGGTATTATTGGTTTAAATTGTTAAATAATATGTCTTCTAAGATTTAAGTGTTGTTGTTGTGTTAATGTCTTTGAAATAGCATGTTTTCTTCTCCCCTGTGATTATGATTTAAGTGTCACTTTTAGGTGCTCTAATAAGAATTTATATTGTCAGTGACAGCAGGTAAAATTAATAGCATCTATCTATTTTAAGACAGAGCAACACTATCTTCATCTCTTTGACTTTAAAGTGTTCGTGAAATTTGTTGTAAAGTTATGTTAACGACGTTGTAATGTGAAATTTAGTAGACAGAAACAATGATTGGAATTTGGCATCATGTTCAAGCTTAGTCTTATTTTAGGTTTTTCTAAATATAATACTAAACTTAACTTCAGATCTAGTTTTAAACTAATCGCATAATTTTGCTCTGGAATGCCTTTAATAGTACATAGTATATCGCATCTCATAATCCAGACATAATTTTGCCTTGTTTTTGCTATTCATTTATGCGTAAAACAAAAAATTGCAAACAGGAACTAACTTTAAATTAAACTTTACTGTGTTTTAGTTTTATAATTTATTTTTATATTTAAACTAAGTAGCTCAAATATATAGTTATATCCTCAATAATGTGAAATTTACGACATACAAACTTTCAAAAACTTTTATGATTCTTGTACAGTATTTTTCCATACGTTTTTGTTAAACTTTTCAGTAATTAATAATTGAAAGTCTTTATTTTAATGCTGAAAGTAAAATAGTCGTTCAATTTTACATTAAAGTCATTAACACCACATATTCTATGTTATTTAATATGATCTTCAGCTGCCTTGATGTCTTAAAAATAAACTTTGTTTGCTCAGTCAATTTGGTTTTATTTTGCGGATCATGAAATTGTTAAACTTTAAGGTATTTCATTGGATTACATAAAGGTGTTTGCTTAACCAATATAAAATTCCTCAACATACAGTAATGTTTATATTAGCACTGAAAAAAGATTTTGCGGTTTCTATTGTTTATAGTGGTATTGATTATTTTAAAGGATTAAATTTCTCTTCACTTTTTGTGGAAAATCTGTATATATAGCAATATAGTGTACAAGTTGAAATTAAATAGCGTTGAGTATTGATGTTATTTGAGTGGCAGCTGGTACAATCGATGAAAACAAGGAGATGATGATGATGGTGATTCATTTAAAAGAGTTTGGCTGAATCTAATTAACATTCCATTTTCGTCTCAATAATCTCGGCCAATCTCATTCCGTGGTCATATTTACACGCAGTCAGTGAACATGTTTTGAGGTCTATTGTATATTGTAAGGTTAACCAATAAATATTTTCGATAATGGATCTCAGTGTGCGCATAGACAAGATAGTGGGGAAGAAAAAGAGTGGGAGAGAGAGAAAAGCGTAATAAGCGAACTCGAGGGAATAATAAACAACGTCAACAAACTGGTGATGGACTGAAGATTTTCGATACACAAACACTTCAAGTCTGAAATTATTAAATGAAAGAGAGGGAGGAAGTCATTAGAGAAATTAGAAGGCTCTTCCCAAAGCTTATAGCATATCATACATTTATACCAGGCTTAAACTAATCAGATCTGTTGCCATGATTGGTCTTTTAAAGAAAGGCCATAACACAATATTAAAGAGCAGATTTAATTTGAATTTTTAAATGTTTAAATATTGTTAAAAATTATATTAAAAAAAAGTTAAGCGAGATTTTGATTATAATCATTTTTTAAATTAAATGTGAAACAATAAATTTAGAAAAACAATGTTATCTAACTTATAATAGCTACTGTAGTAAATTATACGATTATAGAGCTAAAAAAAAATTAACAAACTGTAAAACTTTTAGTCAAATTTTTTAAAAATATATACAATTAATAGATTTCATAAGCTAAACTAAAAATGGC
>JAAFCF010006596.1:3316772-3384542 GCA_013389785.1 Helicorthomorpha holstii | reverse complement strand
AAAAAATATTTCTTTCAATAAGTTAGTTTTTAAAAACTTTAGTGACTTTAGCGACTCGAATTTCTATAACTCGATTATAAAAATCCATTTTGATGATTTTTAATGTCAAATTTAGCTCTCAATAACACAAAATTACAGTAAACTAACAAATAAAAGAAAACTGCCTTATAATGTTACCTCACTGCATAGCGTTTGAAAATGCAACACTTTCTTAAAAGTTCATAAAAAGCGTTCAAAAGTTACTATAAAATTGTCAAAACAATTACAAGTTACTTTACAGTATACATAAACCAATCGCAAATTTTGTTGTAACAACATTTTAAATGTTAACATTTTTGATCTCATTAATAATATTAAAAATGTAAAGATTACATCTACACTTTGTAAGTTAGAAATAAGTTTTCCATAGAGAACACTTTTTAAGAGAACATTGTGAAGTTAAAAGTGCGAGTTGTGATAGCGTATAAATGAATTAGCAGTCTAAGCCCTCACCGCATTACACTGATAAACACATACACGTACTGTTAATGTATTTTATTAAAGCTTTAAATTGCATAGCGTATCCCCGCCAAGCCATTAATCAAAAAAGCCCGTAATTTTGCTGTTAATTAGTCTCAAAACTGGAAGCTTCAAAAAACCTAACAAAAAGCACTTTAAAGAAGCAGCAGCAGCAGTTTGAAGGATAATGAAAAAACTATTTTGGTAATTTTTTTTTCTTCTTATTTTCAATGTAGTTACACGGGGACTACTGTATATGCTTTATTTGAACCACTATAATTTAAGTGTACAAATGAAGTAGAAGAATATACATGCAGTTTTGTGAGTGGTTTATTATACAGCGTGTAAAACGACGGATTCTCATCGTGTTATCTCGCCAGAATGGAAAAAAAGCAACAAAAGAATGCGATGCTTAGTTAATGTATAGTGTATACTGTATACAATATAGACCCTCCAATGTTGTTTACAGGATGCGTATAATTGAACATTTTTTTCCTCATTGTTTCTTTACATGTCTTGTACATATATTTTTATCACTTTAAGAAACGAACTGAGATTTTTTGTTGATGTTTTCATAATGCCAAAAAAGTGTTCTCAATTTCTTTTTCTTTACGTACAGTGGTGATCAAAATAATAACATGTAAACATAATAAAAAATGCTTCAAATGTAACTGCGCATTGACAAATTGACAATTTCAAAACAAAGAAAAATCGTCCTTCAAATTTTTTATAAGTACTAATTAGTAGTTTATCTCTGTGAAACTAGAATTTAAAACTTTCAAAGCTCAGTAGCAAATAAGACGCTTAAACCGATCAATTTCTTTCATTAACTTGTATTTGATTCTTAAAAAAATAATTTCATAAAAAAAAACAAATTTACTAAGTTATAAAATCCACAATTCCTGCTTTAAAAATCTAAATTAGTGCAATGCAGTCATGTTTTATGCTTTGTTTTAATGACTAAAATGCTTAATTTTATCTCACTGTATCTTAAACTTCATGAATAAATTCAAAAGTGGCATGCTTTTCAATGTACTCCTATTTTACAGTTCACCACTGTATGTGTAAAATAAAAATTAACGACGAAAGCAAGTGAAACAAATGCGGAAGGAAAAATGATACTTAATTCATACGCATAATGCTGTATACACAACATTCATACAGTTACAAATATTGCTTGTTTTCATCTTCACTTTTCCACCCACAAAACAGGGAGATGAAATATCACAAATTCGCATTTATATAGCACTTTTCTTTTCCAGTAGTCGCGTCATAGGATTTATACTAACGCATAATAACTTAAAAAAGTAATGGGGAAAAGATCAGCTAAACATATTACATGTATACTGTCTCTGATAATGTCATTACTGCATTATTATTATTACTGCGAGACTTATGTTGCAGTGTAGCACATTAAATGGTTATGTTTCTCTCACAGCAAGTCCAGAAATAATAAAAAAAAGACAGTTGTGGCCTTTTGTCTTGCTCATAATGCTTTGTGTATGTCATATTATACCACAAAGGCCATATGATTTTATTTTTGTTTGTTATAAATCTTTTCCGATCACCACACCCTCGAGTGTTGTTTATCAGTACATTGTACGCTATAAACGATTATATCGTCGTCGGTTACAACCCAATAAATATTTTGATTTCCCTGCTTTTTTTTACGTATTTAATACGTTGTTTAATTAAATTAAACATGACTTTTGCCTTATATAAACAATTCTTAAGAGATATGATCTACAAATCTAAATAATAACTACAGTACAAACTGAAGCTTAATTAACTTGTAAAAAAAACTTAATTTACGTTGAAGTTTAAGTGACCATCATTAAAAATGCATGAAAAAAAAGTTTTCTACTTGAACTTGATACCCGATAGATGCAGTTAATGTCAAAGTCAGCATTTCAAAGAGATCTATTTAACCTGTATTTTTCTCTCCATCATACTTTTTCTCAATCTCAAGCATCATCATCCCCACCCTACTAACAGTCCTTAACACCCACTGGCTCCCATTCTTTTTTACACTAGTAATTACAGAACAACAGTTGCTATTTCTTTTCCTCCTCCCAACTCTTTTCATTTATCACAAATTACACCACACCACGTCACGCCAAGAAAAAAACCTCAAGTACTCGTGTCATCAATGTGAAGAATAAAGAAAAATCATACATACAGTACAAGTTTTTCGTCTTACAAAATTTATATAAAGGAAAGTCTTAAAAACTGCTCGCTGATGTAGAAAAAGAAAAATGCTGTAAACGAAAAATTTATTATTTCCCTAGTGAGTGAGTCAAAAGAAAAGACTCAAGAAAAGAAGCAGAAAAAAAAGATTTTTAGTGCGCCACTAAAATTGTAACATGCTACACTTCAGCTTTTATATATAACTCACTAAATAAAACATTATTACAAACATATAAATAACTGAGACTAAGTATCAGTTGTGTGTAGAGATGCCTTTGCCGTCAAACAGATATATAACATCGTGTACGTGTTGGCGTTGAAAATTACGCTGTAAATGATCGCTATGGGTGCCGCACAGCGGGTCGATATTTTCGCGGAAAAAGTTGGATCGATTTGTCAACTAATTTAACGCAGAAAGTTGTTTTTATTATAAGCACAAGTTGTAAAGAAAAATATTTTCCTTCATCAACATTTTGACGTATTAAAGATTAATGAGCAGTAAATACTACTTGTAAGAGTCAACTACGCTTTCATTTCACTCTAGAAAATTAAATGATGATCGTGCATGATATATGCGTTTGCTAATTTATCTATAAACCCAGTTTTAATTACAGCAAGCAAATTCAATTTTGATCATAAATAAGTCACATTGACCGAAGTTATAAACAAATTCAGCCATTAATGTTAAAATGGTTTTACTGGAATTAAATGCTTTTTTGCAAAGAAGAACAATTAAAAACAATTACGCATTGCAAATTTGAGCTTAGCACACTAATTTCATGCCGACTAATTTGCTTTAATTTTGCTTAAGTAACAATATACAAATTTTAAATAACTTTTCTAAAAAACAAACATTAAACAATTTTGCCAAAACAAACAAAAAAATGCTTTACATTTGTAGTTATGCTTGTAAATGTAAAATGTCTATGCAACTGTAATAATAATAAAAAATAAAATTGCAATAAAAACTAGTTTAACTAAGCTAAAAATTAATATGAAACAAATACAGTAAATGCTTAAAATCTTTTACTATAAAACTTAACTGAAAGTAGCATAAACTATTACAGTTAACTTACAACAGGCAATTTATTCAATTGATAAAACATGTTGAATGTTGCTCCATAAAAACACTAACAATTCGTTAATTAAAATTGTCTCTTTAAAGTCATTACTTATTTTACATTAAATAAACGCTTACTGTCTAAAGCTACAAAAATTATTTTCAAGTTTAAAAGGTTAATTTTTCTTGCAGTATAATAAAGTGACGCTTCAAAAACATGTTTATAAAGTGCAACAACATAAAAACGTTCGTTGGACTCTTTAACACGAATTGAGAACTAATGATGACCATAACGAGATGATAACGTGAAAGTAACAAAAAAAGATGTTTTGACCACTGAAGCGCATATGAGAAACATGTGTATACTATACAAGATGAACGCAAAAGGCTACTTGTTTTTCCATTTTCATCTTTATCTGTTATCACTCTGGTATGCGTAGTGCGTTTAGCCTTTATTTTGTGTAGTACGGTACGGGTACCGTAGTGGAAGAAAAGCTTATATCGATTTACCTAAGCAGCAGGCGGCGCCATATACCACATGCTGAGCACCTAACGCCAACAGTCGCGGCTCTGGCTGCTGCATCTACTGACACCAATTCTGAGGAAAAAAGTTCAGCGTATAGATGCAAGAAAAAATAAATAAATAAAAAGATTTGAAGAATCAAAAGCAACACGAGTGTATGCAGTTCGCTCTCATATACATTGACAACAATCTATACATAAAGTTACGCTACAACTGTATGTCTACGTCGTCTCACACAAAATATGGTTGTCATTTATAGGAAAAGATAAATGTGGTTCTTACATGTGCTGTGTCTATGTTTTAGATGACATATAAAAAGAATTATTCTTAATACGCTATTGGCACGAAAGAAAAAGAAAAAAAAACACGCTATGTGGCCAGTAAGATTTAGAAAGGGTTAATGATGATGTTGCCACTCTGACACTTCAAGTAAACGATGGAGATAAAAAGTAGCAATTTTCACAACTATCATTTCAAAATCAAACAGCAAAATAAGTTAACTTTTTAACTTACTAAGTTTACTTGCTCTAAAAACTAAGAAAACTTTCTCAAACATAGTAAATTACAGTAGACATGTTAACACGAAGTTGACGGGACTGAGATTTTTCTTCGTGTTAACGGGGTTTTGTGTTAACGAGAACATGCCAAATCTCGTATATATTGGTCAAACATTTTTTTTTAAGTACATCATATTAAATTTTAGACTCACTATTTACATCACAATAGATAAAAAATTTACATTTCAAAATATTGTGCATTCATATGCATGTATGCATTTCAGAAAAAAACAGTGCAATTTTAAATTTGTTTTATAAAAACATTAAAACTTTACAAAATTTTGATTTTTTTCATTTGGAGAAGCAAAATCAGTTCGTGTTAACGAGATTTTGATTCGTGTTAACAAATAAAATATGTATGGGAATGCATATACTGTAGTTCGGAACTGCAATGTTGCTTCGTGTTAACGAGAAATTCGTGATAACGGCGTTTGTGTTAACAAGAATCCACCGTATTTTAAAGTTTGAAGTAATTACTATATTGCAACATAGAAGTAGTATTTTTAAATATTAATGTAGTTGAATTTTTACACTGCATTTTCATTCTATAACTCTGAATTAAAAAGCAGTTTTTCCTCGAAATTTCTTTTTAAAAAAATATGACATACAGTTGAAAGGGAAATTTAATTTTAAACTATTTAAAAGCATATTTCCAAATCTCGTAAGGTTTTTACAGATAAGTGACATGCAAGTGATCAAACAAGCACTATGGCTATGAGCACCAAAGCAGCATATTGGAAGCTGAAATCTTCAGTCAAGTATTCTGTACATAGAAAAATGTTTGTCGCTCGATCATTTGGGAATTCGATCTTGTCTTTCACCGAATTCACCTGATCGAATTCAAAAATGTTTGAAACGAAATTGAGACCTACTCTGCTGTTGGCTTATCCAATCACAAGCACGGCATACTGAAGTTGCTAAGCACGTCTAAAATACGATTTTTGTATATAGAAAATCAGGAATAAATTTAAAATAAAATATAAGTGATGGGAGTTCTCACTAAGATAAAGTTTATATGTTTTGAGTGTAGACTACATCGATATTGATAAATGCATTTTTATACATCACAAAAATTCTTCTTACGATAGTGAATAATCTAGTTTTACATGAAATTGATGTTTCGCAATTTTGATTTTCTTTTTCTCTTATTATACTGTATTTAAACAGAAACATTGATTTTGCACTTTCTGTACAGCTTTTTATTGTGTTACAAGTCAATTTATAATAATACAGCTATCATGCTGATTATTTTGCATTTACTTTCAAAGTGGTTAACAAGATAAAAAAATGATGCAGCACAAGTTTATTAAATTTGCAGTTTTCGCAACAGAAAAAACTGTAGAAAATCTGTGTGAATACACCTGACTATACTGTACGTCATAAACACATTTTTTACAAACAGAACATGTCACAGGTTAACGCTTACAAGTTCATGGAATATAAATATTGGTTCCTACGTAATAAAGCAAAACTCAAAGCTCGTTATTTTTAATCACTAGTATTGTTCCGTAATTATAATAGGTCAATAACTCAATTAAGAATTTAAAGAGTTTGTAAGTGACAACTCTGTACTTTTCATTTAATTGATGGTAATTAAAAATGGCGTCATGAATTCCAGGAATTCCTTATTTTATTCAAGTGATTTACAGTTGTAAATATCAAACCGATTTTGTCGTAGTGCTTAAAACAAATCCCCTACTTAAAACACTCTTTTATGCCAGCATTAAATAGAAGATAAAAAACCGAATGACGAGAATAAATGGCAGCCATAAGGTATGTGAGCGTTGACAAACGATAATAAACAACAAACAATGCTTGTAATTCTTGACAATTTATAAACAACCAACTAATCATAACTTACTATCAATGGCATCAGTGTTAAACAATGATACAAATTGGGGGGGGGGGACTGCCAAAAAAGTAAGAGGCAAGTGCTCAGTTTTGTCACTACTAGGAATGTCTTACTGTGTATGTTTTACTAAACATACAAACAATTACCTTGAAATTCTTTTACAAACTTAGTTTTTGTAACTCAAAAAGCCTACGGTAAAACAATGCGAAGGGGGAAATTACCAAGGATAAAGGATGCCAAATTCAGGTATATTTCACGCTAGTCAAATATAAACAAAACACTTGAAAAACAAAACAAAAAAAAAAACGATACTACAGATCTACGATACTAAAGAAATATAAAAAATCATTCGCGACTTAATCATATACTGTACGTATACTTAAAATCAAGAACATAATTTTATAAGTGTTCATTTAGTAATTAAACAATGTAAATTAGCTAACCATGTCACAAATAGCACAATTACGAGTAATTGTCAAATAAAACTACTTAGATCTTAAACTGCACATTATTAAGTAATTCTTAAAGTGACAAAATAAACCATGACAATGCTTTTACTGAGTTTTCGGCAGACCAATGGTTGACAACCAAGTTTAACATTGTTAGTTCGTCATTCACCACATAATGTATCACAGTATAAACCCATTCTGTAAGCTTAGCTTTTTTTTTTGTTGACAATAAAAATCATTCATTTTGTATACCGCTTTCTAATAAAAGTCCTTGAACAAATTCAGTATACACAATTGTACTGGTACCAGTTGATGACGAAATGACTATATTTGTACAGTAGTTGTCGACACGCATCCGTTTATAATAGCAATAGCAATGTGTCAAAAAATGTTTTCGCTATCAAAACAAAGATTGCTAATTCATGGTGCTACAAATCTTTGTTTCATATTTTTTATGTTCACTTGTTCTAATTCCATAAGAAAAAATTACTTTTAATTAACCTTTCCGGATATGATACAACAAAAAAATTAAAGTATAGGAATCATTTTTTCACAGTGTAAAAATAAATATCACTGGAAGGCATATATAAACTTAACAAGGACAAAATGGTACGACAATATGTTGTAAAACGTTGGATTAGTGATTTATTTATCTTACACGATTAAATAAATAATTTTTATATGTCTTAGTTTTCATTTAATCAAATAAATTATAGTATTAACGAGTTTTTATATGCAATAACATATACGAAAAATTCAGCACTCTTTTTAATGTAATTTACAATTAAAAACTATTCTAATTTCCATAACATAAATCTATGATAATCCAAATTAAGTATCGCCGGAAGATAGTTAAGTTTAAGTGATAGTTGAAATGTCATTACATGTCTTTACACGTCATTACTTTTAAATTTGTTCACCTTGTACTGTCTCATGCATGTTTGACATGTTTTCGAGGCATCCTGTACATTATAGTATAAATCTTATAAAACAGTAGAGCAATTTG
Source organism: Helicorthomorpha holstii (assembly GCA_013389785.1). Lineage (NCBI taxonomy): Eukaryota > Metazoa > Arthropoda > Diplopoda > Polydesmida > Paradoxosomatidae > Helicorthomorpha > Helicorthomorpha holstii. The sequence continues at coordinate 3,376,410 of JAAFCF010006596.1, read as the reverse complement.
CCAAAGAATTTTTATTTATTTATTATTTTTTGTATCTTTGCCAAAATACAAAAAAAAGTTAAATTGCACACACGTTACCATACGATTACTGAGCTTGTTAAGACAAAGATTTTAGCTAGGCAGAAATCCTTGCTTAGTGTTACAGGGATTAAGAGTGTTCCCGGCAACTTAAAGAATTTAAGTGGACGATTTGATGACGTGATTTATTAGGACGACATATTTCATCTAAGCTGTAAACCACATACATAAATTATCTCCTTATCAACTTTGCCAGAATATACTCATTGTTTCTTTCTTCTGTAAAACTAATGTATTTTAATTACGCTTGTTACTTTTCAAAAATGCGTTATTGCAACCAAAAAACGTCCCAAATTAAGTGAAATTGCGATTCTCAAACGTGATTTACGTTGGAACTTCCTCACTATTACTGTTAACTGTGAATAATAATGTTAACACTTGGTTAACTGATGCAAAAAATTAACAGCTGAGCTCATTGTCATGGCAAAAGTTCAAACCATTTGCCAACTACAGTATGTACTAAAAATTTATAATTAAATTAAAATAAATTAATTTGCGCAGGTGTTCTAAAAGTGGCAAAACATATTTCCTATAATGTTGCCAAAAGTGGAAAATAAGTGACAGTAAAAATCTTTAACGAGCTAATAGATGCAAAAAGTTACTAAACTGCAATACCAACAATCTGCTAAAACTTTTTTAAAATTTTTAATCCAATTAGTGTACTTTTTTAAACTTGTCTAATTAGAAATTCCTGATGTACATGGAAGAAAGGATAAATGTTAGGTATATTTAACGCATTCCCTCCCATTTAATGCCAGTTTTTCCTATTCATTGTTATTGTTTTGGCCCTTTTTGGGCTTGTTTACTATTATTATTTCTATTTCTTCCTCTACAAGTCCTCGACGTTTTCTATTTTACTCTGAAGGGGAAATAAAGTGCTGATGCTAAATCCACTTTGGATTTTGGGTAGGAAATGTCATCACAACAGGAATTTTTACCCTCTGCATCTTTACCCAAGTTAGCGCATGGTATAATGTATAATAAGGCGGGAACGTCAAAATAAATGAATATATTCTTTGAAATAGTTGAAAACACGTTAGTAGACATAAAGACTTCCGGTTCTTGTAACAGCTATTTGTTTATATACAGTATACATGTTGAGTTTATAACCCGAGACACGAAGTATTTTTTTTCTTTCTTTTTTAAAATAAACTTCTTACTATCATATCCGTTTATAGAAATTTGCAACTGCTGCCAGCGATCAGAAGAAGTTGCTTAAAAGTTTTGTCTTACACTAAGTTAGTTTACATAATTTTATCAGCTAATATTTCTTTTGAATAAGGAATAAACATGATTCAATCTACATTTAAAAAAGACGTTTAGTTCATTTCAAATGTAAAATTTCTGAAGCCTAAAAAAGAGCATTTCATTTCAAACGTTTAACATTCAACTTTCAATTTTAAAACAGCCATTTCTGATTCTTAAAATTCTAATCTAAAAAACCAATATAGATTAAAGATATCCTTTTGCAAAGAATTTTAAAATTTAAAAGACAAATAAACCTCTAAACTTAACAAAATTGACTTCTCAACCATGTTAGGCCCATAAAGGCTTATTCCAGAGAGCAATCGATTGCTTTTAATGGCAGTGGAAAAATGTAAATACAAGTATGTTAAAGGATTGCGGTTGAATTTTTTCGAGTATGTTCAAATTGATAATATAGTTTAGTCAACGAATCTTAACAAGTTCACTTTTCGGGTCGATTACCGAGTTGGAATTAAGTTATTTTGGCAAAGACATTTATCTTTTTTACATCTTCTTCGCCCTCGCACCCTTTATCACCCTCAACAACTTGTATACTCGGAAACGCTTTCATTACATGTTATACTAGAGTGTATGCAGTGCTATTTTTTATTTAAATTAAATTTAGTGAGCAACCTTTCATTTTTTCTTTAAATCTTTAGTGTTGATTAATAGCATTTGAAAAGATTTTTTTAAACTAAAACCAGCAAGCTGTAACAAATGAAAAAAGTTGTTGTTGTAAACATGTTAAATCAAACCAGCGTAAACTTGTTTTGAAGTCAAGATGACACAAAAAAATGGTTTAATTATAATTGTTTATTTAAAAATAAATTCATATATAGATTATCTTTTGACAACTTAACTTCACTATTAATCAAAATAATCACTGAAGTTTAAACCATTGAAAGTCTTGATTTTTAACTACCGTGCCATAACAATTTACTAATTTCAAATTTTAATTTTTATCATGTATCAAAAATCAAAAAAAAAAATCACGGTGGCTAAACATGTTACATCTAAAACGAATAACTTTGCTTTTTCAAATTGAAGTCTTACACGACAATTTTGTTACCATAATAAAAACATTTACAGTATATCGAATTGCTATTGATTAGTTGCAAGGCTATTTGCATCCACACTTTTTTTTTGCATAAAATTACGTGCAAAGTTTTCAGCTTGAAAAAAATCAGCATTTCGTCTCCACAGTCACACACATGCTTTCTTCTCTCAATTTCTTTTTTAGCACGCAAAAATAATTCTTTCGAAGATTTATTTTTAGATTTCTTTCATTTAGTTAAAGCATATACACACGTTTATGCAGAAAACTTTACCCAGTATTATTTTAGGAGCCGAGTGGAAATAGTTCACCTTAATGCGCAACACAATTTTAAGCCACTCAGTTTGCTTGGCATTTAACAATAGTGCACCGATATACAATGTGTCAATTTTAAATTACGTACAGTATTAAGAAAACAACAGTATTTCTTTTAAAAAAAATCGAGAGGAATGTAAACCTCAAAACAGTTTATAAGTACATCAAGATAAATCCCATTATTAAAAGAAACCATTTCAAAAACATTACATTGACCATTATATTAAATTTCAATAGCTATAAATTATTATGTTAATTTTTCTTTTTCTCTATTACCCTTTTCGGTGATAAATAAAGCTTTTAAAAATTACACCCTGTACAGAAAATTTATGCGGTGTATTTTGTAACATATGCACTGCGTGAGGCAATAATTTTTCAAGACTTAACCAAAAATATCTTTCACTAGGAAATTTAAAAGGAAGGAGATAGATAATTGGTGCACTATTTTCTTTTAAATCGTAAAACTGTATTGTATATAGCAAACTGTATACGCAAATGTTGCATAGTGCCATCAACAGAGCATTTATGCAATCTGTGCCTTCACGTCTAAATATAGAAAAATGCACATGGAAAGTGAAAGTACAGTACTGTACTACAACTAGCGACTCTTCCGCAGATATTTACTTTTTCAAGGGGTGTGATTTACGTTTTGAGCTAGACCAATTTATAGCCTTATATTTCATAGTTATCGTTGCTTCATATAGCTCACCAACGAGTTTATCAACATGAAAAATTGTACATTTCAAACTGAAACCACTGTCATAAGTAGTTTTCCTTCATTTCTAAACAAATTAGACTCACGATCGGCTGACTAAATTGTGTTGACAGCTGACTAATATCAATTCAGAATATTTAATCATTAGTGGTATTACTGTAGAAGTCGTTAGCAATTAAAATTAACAGCAATCAAAAATAAAATCGAGTTTACACGCCATTGATTTGTTACTGACAAAAGAAATAAAGACGTTAAACAGTTGCAAACAAATAGCGTAAAAAAATGTTTAAACCAGTTTTGTTTAAATGTAATTTTAAATGTTTATCAATTAACGCTATCTAGAGTGTCTTAACATAACCGTGAATAAAATTTGCATTTAAAGTCGATTTCAAGCAGTTTCATTTCAACTATTGTTTTTCTTAGTGAAACAAACAGTAAATACGGTAGATAATTATTCCTGACATTAGCTTGAATCCATTACATTTAAAACAATAGAGGAAATTAAACAAGAATTTGTGTAAAATTTATTTAAAATTGTCATGCAAAATTGACTGCAGTCCTACTTGTTCATTCTCTGGTTTAAAGTTTTAATACTTGTGTTTACATTTCACAGTTAAATAAATTTACACATGCAAAATTAGCGTTTCCTTAATTTTTTTGTAACAGTACTTTACGATTCGTTAAAGATTGGCTGATTACAAGTCACAGCAGGGAATTTGATACTAAAAAAACTAAAGTAATTACGATTTCCTTAACATTCTATTTATACGGTAAAAAACGAGTAGCATTTGATAATATCAGACTAAATTTTAAATTAAAAAAAATAATTAATGAAACAAAGTATAGCAATTGACTAATTATATCAATGTTTTTAATAATTTCATAATCAACTAATAAATTTAATTTTTTCAATTTGTTTAAATACAAAACTACCGGTATCAACTAACTCATCACTAAAAATGTAAAAAAAAATTCTTAAATAACTTTTTTATACTTCATCATGGTTATATACATTTTCAGTCACGATGTTGTACATTATTTTCAAATGTCCCTAGGTAAATCCGTTGTATTACACATTTAACATTTTGCTCATGTATTGACCCAACAAAAAAAAAGATTGAAATCAGAATGACCTCACACTTGAATCAGTTGTTTTTTTTTTATATCAAAATTATTTTCATAACAATAAACAAAACGCATAATAAGAATAAAAATTAAGTCAAGGTTTTTCTGTTTTCCCTGCTTAACAAGACGTCTTAGCAACAAGTCAAGAACATAATGTCGCCAGTTAGACAGGATATTTAAACAAAAATAACTTATTCACTTAATAGTTTTACGAGAAAATGAATTAAAAACCAAAACAATAACAATTAAAGAGGCTCCAGATTAAAAAAAGGGTAGTGATTGTTTATAAATTATAACTATGATGTTTTACTTTAAAAATATTGCAAGTTCTGGTAAGATGTTCCTAAAGTCCTTAGGCAAAATAACATTCTAGTTTCTTGGGTAAATTATTGGTAAATCTCCTACTGTTTTTTCCATAATATTTGCAATACATTGCATCGAAACATCGTTCAACATTTTTTTAAAGTCAGCATGACTAAAACTATTTACACAGTGAACCTGGATACATAATAACTTTAACCCCACACGTCACGTTTGCACTTAGTGTAAGTGAATAATGGAATAAAGTAATAAAAATTGATACGGAAATAACTTCTTACCTGTTTAATGCAAACTAGTCTTTCGTTAGTTTGTTGAATATGTCTATCCATGGCATTTGCCATCCTCTCATTCCACTTCGATTTGTTTGAGGAATCACATTCACGAATTTGTCCGTTCAAGGTTGGGTTTGAAACCAACCTTGCTTTTTGCTACCATGAACCGTTTACTAATTCTTTTTTCATATAATCACCTGTAATAAAATGTGTAAACAGATTATTGAATTAGTAAATGCTTTGAGCAAATTCATATATAAAATAATAAAAAAAAACACATGAATAACATATACTATAAATTATAGTTAGCAATTAATCAATGGTTTTCTTCTCTTTAAACTTTGCTGTCACGCAAACGCTGTTAAGTCAACCAATAAAAAAACAACCTTTAACAGGCTAAGTAACAGCTTTTTCTATCGTTAATCAAATCGAGTTTGGTGATTAAATAAAATCGGTAAAATACAAATTCATTGATAATTTTACAACCATATAATTTAGTAGTATCGGAGGTCAAAGTGGTTGATTATTGTAGGTAGTTTTAAAGAAGAATGATTGTGTTGAAGTGTTTATTGTTATGATTATATAAGAAAGCAAGCTTAAAAAAAGCAATATCATGATTGGCGGAAGCATTTACTCTCTCAAAACTTAGTTAATGATTTGGTTCAGTCACGCTAGCTTTACATGTAACGTTCATAAGGAATTAAAACAAGAAAAATAAATTCGAAAAATTGTCAAGTAATAAATAAACCGGTGTGTAAATTAGACATTAACGTTACAATTTTATTTTATTTTCAATTTATTGCTCAATTACTGATAAACAAGCATTTTCATCCTTAAGTTAGTATGTCGACTAGCTAATACAGTAATTTTAAAATGTGACTGAATTTTAAAAAATAAATAACTTGAAATATTTAACATATAAAGTCAATCTATCGTATATGCAAATAGCAATAGTTAACACATAATGCCACATTTAAGTATATGGTATAATGTATCTAATAATTATATAGAAAATGTAATTATTGTTAAGGTCAATCGAAATTTGCTGTGGTTTTTCCCAACTCGCCTAATTGAATTTCAGTTAAAAATTTCAACAAGTCGTTACATTTTTAAGTCTAAACTACATAATTAAAATGCATAAAGCCTCTTCATTAAATACAAAAATTGCTCTACTTGTTACTTGGTTGGTTTTATTTTCGTAAAATTTAATACACAGTTAAATATAAACACGTACAGTAGTTTTGTGTATTTTGTCATGATAAAATTTGGTATGTTTCACATTCTTTCAAGTTGTAAACACGTATTGTAATAGTCTTAGCACAAGATAATACGAATTGCAGTACTGTTCACAAATTAAAGTAACTTAGTTTTAAGTTAAGATTCTCAAACTTTAACATAAGAAACAAAGTACTGAAGTTAACAACTTAATATCTAATTGATTATTTTGTCTTATGCATTTATTGTTACACTTCCCCTGTCTTGTACTCAAAAGTTAGAGTAGACAAATTTCTTTAAGAAACAAAAAACAAGTTCTATAAAAATGCCATAAAGTACATTAAAAAAAGTGTTGTAGTCAGCATGACACACATTCGACAATGTTAAACAAAAAGTTCAGACTATAAATTAATCAAACTATATTATTAATTTTTAGTGTTGGCACCAACGTCGCCAGACTACTACATCCATTTCGATTTAACAAAAAAAAAACCCCATTAAATCCTATAACAGCTCGTCTTCGACTAAACTGAAATACATTAACATATTTTTGCTCATTTTTATCGACAGCAGAATTAAATCTCAGACAAAATTGAAAGAATACAACGATTATGATAAAGTAAAGTTGGGATAAAAGGCGTATTTGGAAAATATAGTAAACGATCTGAAATGCAATGGCGTGGCATTCACCAATGAACAAAAAATAACTTGTAAAAGGAAATCCTGAAGGTTTTTTATTTCCTGTTGAATTAACGGTACAAACGAATGTCATTTTTGAGTTTAAAAACAATACACATAATTTTATGAAAATCTTTAGTATAACGATTTCTTATTTTTTTTTTAAGTAATGTTCCAATAAAATGTCATACGTGACAGATACACCCAATAATTTACACTTTTTTATTGGCTGTTTTCTTTAATTTTATATTTGTATCATTGAAATTGTATTATTTCCTGTCTTTAATTATAAGTGACTATATCAAAATTACAACAAAAAAAATTTAACAGCCTCATTACACTCGTAATGCATTCATACTACTTGATCAGATATTTATCAGCATTTATAAATTAATTAATCAGTAAAAAGCAGACAGTAAAAAGTTAGTAATTATAACTGGTTCAAATATACAAATCTAATGATTAATTCAATATCATTTAACTGCAAACTGTTTATTAATAATCAAACTAAAACTCGCATTTAAATGTTTTTACCAAAAAAAAAAATTAAAACTTAAATTTAAAAAAATTAATAGCTCCTGTAGCAAGTCATTTCTAATTTGAATAAATTAGTTTTTTATATAGTTTTAATTAATCATGTAAAACAACTAACTTATAAATACTTGTAATTAAAAGTGATGCACAAAACCGCAACTTGAGATTTCAATTCCCATTTGAAATTGAGTGTAACTAAAGTGGAATCACTTCAATCAATTACAATATTTTAAATAGCAATATCAGATAAAGTAAAATATTTTTTGCAAAAATTAAATTTAACTATTTTTAGTGCCAATACGATTACTAAGGTATTTTGTACATAAACATTAAATAGCAATGCAATTGAAAGTATTAATTAGAATAGTTTAAATAAAATAAAAAACCCTATTACTGAAATGAACATCTAAACGATTAAAAAGTAGCAGATTGAAAATGTCATACGATAAATTATCAATGGTAAATATATATATAAAAAATACGAAAGTTTTAAATACTGAATAAAAAATTAGTGAAAATTTTTTATTCAGTATATCAGTAACGTATTATCCATAATACTATCTAAAAATAACATTTAAATTTATAAACCCGTAATAATGTTTTCTTTTTTTCCTCATTTTGATTTTTTCTTAGTATTTCTTTTTTGAATTACTAGACAGATAAATATATCTGTTGCTGATAAAAACTTAACAAAATACTCGATTTAAAAAGCAACCTAGTCTGAAAAATGTTGCCGACGACTACTGAAAACAGTACAGTTATGTGTCGAAGCGAATGACCTCCTTTTTTGTGGTTAGCTATTTTGCCTAAATTTATTGATGATGATGGAGAGAGATTTCACACACAGACATAGACAGAAGGATGGAGAAAGAAGCCAACGGAATTTCAGACTAAAATAACACTAAAAAAGAGACATGTGCACATACTAATAGCATCGTTTTTAACTTCTCAAATTTACACTTTCAAATTCAGACTTAACATTTTACCCAACAAGTCGTCAGCATTTTATTAAATCATTACAAATGCGGAAATCTAATGAGTTAGTTTTACAACTTTGTATGAACTTACTGCGTACATCTTAATCGCATTTACCAACAGAAAAAAAAAACTGACAATGCTGTTTGCTTACATTACCTCTTAAGATAAAATGACAGCAAATTGGCAGATAAGTAGTCTCATTTTACGTTTCTATTAATTAATTTCAAATTTGAATAATTTTTCAGTCTGAGTTTTTGCATCACAAATACGTTTGATAGTCGTAGCCGCATTTTGTTTTACTATAAAATAAAATGTCTTTTTAAAACTTTTTTTGTCGTTTTTTTATTATTTTGGAAACGTATTTTTTTTTAAATGGAGACGTTGCTTAGCAACGTGTATTGTGAAGACTTGGCGGTAGCTGTCGCTTAACATTACGAAAGCTCATAATAAAGTTACCATACACCAAAAATATAAAAAGTGGTGCATACTTTTGAATGTAGAGTGGGTGGAAGAGTGATGTTGGGAGGGTGGGTAGTGGATAGAAAAGAGGCTTTATTTATACATCACGGGGGTGTGTAGATATATGGTATACTGTATGTATGTGTATGTGTGTGCGTGCCATTTTGTTATTGGTTTTACGTGCTATATCGCAATTGTACGACCAGGTTAAACAGTCGATCTGCTAACTTGAGACAACTATTTATGTCGTAATTGTTAGTGTTTCCATTCTGGCCAAATTGGGTTGAATGATATTTTCTCCTATACACTCACATATGTACAACATTATACTGTGTATAGGGCAAGGGTACATTCGCTTTTCTAGTTTTATATGCAGTATATACACCACCGACACCTCCTTTCATTTCTCCGCCCACAACTGTCTTTTCGTCTTTCTCAATCGATTATTTTACTTCTAACAACGAAAAAGCAAGCGCACATACACATACACACACAACACAACATACAACACTTTTGAAAGAGCTATGTTGTTGATATTTTGAGCACTTGCACACTACAGCAGATATAGTGCATTGAGTGCGGATCATGAGACAAAGCCCACTGTGCATACAAATAAATAAAAACAAAATTAAATAATAGAAACGTCAACGAACACTTGTTTTACACTCACATTACATCGTCCATTTGTATTGACCAATAAACAGTATTTTAAAAATAGTTTTAAGCAAATCTTGTCATCTAATTCTTAATCAGCAGTTTTAGATTTCGACAAGTCAAACACTATTTTGTTTTCCTTAGCATTAACATTAAATATGACAATATTTGTTGCGTGACTATTTTCAACTCAGACTAAACATTTCATTAGCAATTTTTCATGGTAAATTTCAAATGACGTAAAATTGTCTACACTCAATGTCACGCAAAAACTATTGAAAATTTGATACATGCATTTATCTTAAATAAACGAGAAATTCATTGAAATTGTCGTTTCCTAAGCAAACTTTAGTAATTCAAACAATTGAATCTGACTGTGCACTGAATTTTACAGACGTGATGTCAAACAGTCACAGCTTTTCAACGAGTTCACATTAAGTTAAAAGCAGTTAAAGATCAATTTTCATGTAGTTATTTAAAACAACATCCTGTTCAAAACGAAAAATTAAAAAAAGTAACGTACTTCCGTGTTCTCTTCTACGTTAACACCAAGAAATTGTCTTAAATTGTCAAACAAACTGCATTAGATTGGTTCAGCCTAATTTTAAATGTACTGTATATTGATCTCTTTCCACAAAGTGAAAAGACAATTAGTAAATCAAAGAGTAAAGTAGTGGGAGTTTCAGAAGGACAAAGTATGATCAAGGTGGAAAGTTGAATTACTTTCCCATTACCTGAATTAAATTCTCGATCATAAACTACACAAGAACTCAACTGACAGTATAGGCAAGCTAATAATTACAGATGTGTTATATAATGTATTTAAAAGAATCTTAAACCAATTACTATTCGATTACATCAATATTAGTTTATCAATTTTAACCATTTACAAACTTTCATGCCAAAATAATACATGTTAAAAATAGGTTACAAAACTTCTTTAAAAGTTGAAAGCTACAGTTAAAACACTTCAAAAATTGAACAATTAACCATAAATGTCTTGCAAAGTATTAATGAATTTACCTCCGCACACTCCAATTTTTTAGCAATACAGTATTTTTTAATGTCAACAATTATCTCAAAAATATAGGCGGATTTATGTATACACAAAAACAGCAACTCGGATAATCCCCTCTCATCTTAATGTTTGATCTTACTGTACATAATCCACAGTAAAAGAAGCAAAATAAGATAATGTTAACAAAAAAGATTTTTTTTCAATATAATGCAGTGCAAACTTACACTACATTGCATATTAAATTTTTATATAATTTAACATTAAATAGGCAGGAGATTACTTTACAAGAGTTTAAATCTGTTTACTACATGTTTATGATTAGACTTTTTCATTAAAATACCTCTCATTAAAGCAGACGATAGCTGTGACGTATGTTTTAAGGGGGTTACGTGCTTCAAATTAAATAGCTTTTGAAACACGTGTTGATGCGGCTGTTAATACGTGCCGTCGCTAAGCATTATCTTCATAGACTTTGTAGAGCGGCAGACTGTATCTTCCTCTCTTCTTTCCACCGCCCACTTCATCTCTACCATCAGCCCCCTCTCCCCCCCTTACCCTACCATACCATACCATATACCCTACCCATCCTCCTCAACCCCATTCCTAATCATCCATCCTCTCTACTCCATCACCAAAGGGAATAAACTCCAACAGGAAAAGCTAAACAGAAAGGAAACCCCCGTTTAGTGCATTAATTGCCACTCTTGACTTAATTAACAACTGCGCACTATGTGTATGCAGCCAATGTATACAAAGAAAGCTGAAAAGAGCTGCTTTTCAATTTATGCAAGTATAGTGTACAGCACTTGTCTTAAGTTTAACTTAACGGTACAGTACTACTGTAATGTGCCAAGGGAAAATTACACAGCTCATGGCAAACAGCGTGCCAACACCAACCATTGAACCGTCGATTATACCCATAAGTTATGGCCATTGTAAATCAAGACACAAACATTTTCGAAGCAACAAACAAGTGCCTTATAGCAAGATTTGATATATTGGAAAACAAATTATGACACTAGGTTAGCTGTCTAAACAATATAGCATCTAAAAATCAAAGTTTGTACCTGTAACCATAATTTAATCACTCTAAGCCAAATTTGTCATCCATAAATTAAAAGCTTGTTTCTTACTGTCCTTACAAGCAAAATTTAGTCAATTTAAGACAAATTTGACTTTACTTTATAAATTAAGTTTAATGTATGATTTGAAAAAGTTCAAACAAATTTATTAAACTGATCATTTTATTGACTACTAATAAATGGCTGATGTACTAAAGTTCCAATAAGAATTTTAAAAAAAAATTATACTCTTTATATTAGCACTATAGTATATGAAATTGCTTACAGACTGTGAATAGCCTTAAAACCCAATAAATATAATGCAATCATAAATTTTGAGTTATTTTTATTTATGTAAATCCGATTGCCGTATATTTGCACGCATTTAATGCTAGCATTAGTTGATAACTTTCTATAAATAACTTAGAATTATAGTACCGGTACTTTAAATTATTATGAACATGCATTTTCCTTAAAATGCACGGAATAATACAGTATAAACATGTATGATGGTTTAGCTACCGTTTTAAACTGATTGTTAAATAATTAAAACAAGTTAACACGCAATTAAAAATGCATCGAGATTTCATTCAACTTACTCAGTTCATGAACTTGTTCAAAATCGATCACCAACATTCCAACAGTTCGAAACAACTACAGTACGACAGCAATAAATGGCTGCTAATTACTGTATTAAATACTAAAAAAAATTAAAAATCGAAACCACCGATGATTTCGTTGTATTTAAAGTTATTTTGTTTAACTATCTTCGCAAATTTGACTGAATAATAAAGGATGCACGTTTTTCGGCATCGTCGTAAAACCGTATTACTGTACATTTTCACTGTGATAATTACGCGACCAACAATCGCGACAGCTAACAAACGAATGAATTAGTAGAATCGAAATACAAACAATCTTTGCAATCAATTGCAAAGACAAGAACCATTTTTTATATAATCGATTAAATTTTAACCTCGAGCACAAACCACTGCTAAGCTTAATTAGCATAACCATCGCTAAAAACACCAAAAAAAAAAACCTTATATGAATAACAACAAACATCTCAAAAATCAAAACAAGCTCCCAATATTTAAATTAATTTTGCAATTGTCTACAACATGAATTATAATTTTTCAAATTTAAAAATTTAAGTTGACCACATTATGAATGCATGAAAGATTTTAGATGGTGCACAGAATTTTAATGCAAAGACATTTTTAGGTACCTAGTGTAATATATTTGGATCTCTTTTCATTTGTTTGCGTATATACAATACATGTACAACTATACCGTATACCGTATTGTACTGTTTACGCTGTAGTGTAGCGTGAACAACACACGCAACGCACACACACAGCTTCAGTTAGTGCCTTTGCCGCTTCTATTACAGTACTCATAGACTACATGTGTATCACGCTTCATGGTTTTGTCAATCGATACAGGCAACCAAGCAATGGCTTATATCCCACCTCCCCAATTGGGTTCACCAGTGGGTGGTGAAATACACTGTCTGTATACCACAACCATCAACCGCGAACTATCCATCCCTTACTAACCCCTCCATTATGTTTCTCTTTCTCACTCCTCCACCCCCCACCTCACCCCACCCTCTCCCCCTCCAGTGCATTCTCTGCCACTCTGCCCAACCAATATCAGTTCTCGATGCTTTTCTAATACTCAACCAGCGATTATTGCTTTACCCTGATAAAACAGTTACCAATGTCGTCACGTATTTCTTTCTCTCGGTCACTCACTAGGCTTTTGCTTGCTGATGTGATATGGTTTAACATCAAAAAATAGGCTATCGATTCAGCAAAGATATACTGTAAACGCTAATCAACACCACCAGTGCTACCACAACATTCAGCTATTGGATAATAACAGTTCATAAAGCACACAGAAGAAATAAAAATACTCGTTATTAAATTACTCAAAGATTAATCAATACAGATTCAGAATTCAATTTAAACTTTTAAATCTAAGATACACCACATAAATCACAGGTTCATTTGCTATTTTAAAATTAAAAATAATCATTAACTTTTCTTTTAAAAACAATTTTATAATTAGTATTTGTCCAATTTATTACCAGGTCAAAATTGAGCTTCAGTTCAAATTTGATCAAAATAGAAATAATTGCTTAACTAATTAAATGATGTTTATAGTTTTAAGGTAAGGTCAAGGTACAATAAGTCATTACAATATACAGTATCAATTTTAGTTATAACTTAAAACTGTGTAAAAGACAAATTGAGACGCTCCAGTAAGCTTAGTTTATTACTGATAAGCTACTGTAAATACAATGTTGATGAAATTGTTTTTTTAATATTGATTACATTAATCATCGCGCTATGGTAATTAATTATGAATGTTTATTTTATTTTTTGCGAAGTTATTTTAAGTCCAAGACGCAGTTTACTATTTAGTCCACAACCGATTGCTATCATAGATCATAAATAAAAGTAGATCACTATTGGCCATCGTTTACATCGGTTATTGACAAAATAAAGAAAATTAAGGGAATGGAAGCGATGAAGCTTAACAAAAAAAAGTCTAGGATTGAAATGATGTAGTGTGTAAAGTGGGTAGCAGGAAACAGCTAGAAAAAAAGTCAGAAAAAAAAGCTAAGGTTTGCTGGACAGGGTTTTAATCAACACAACATTTGACATTTCATTGTGTCGCAATGTTTGTCCATTTTTTTTATTATCAACTTGCAACTGGTCAGTGTTTGCACTTGAGCAGAATGATTCAAGTGCAAACTTCACTCACGTCAAATTTATTATTTACATTTTCTCAGTGTTGTTTTTGTTTACTGACAATAACAAAATGACCATCAAAGTTATTTTTAAAGCTACTTCAATAACATACTAGGCTTTATTTTATCGTCAACATGATGGAGCATATTATTATGGTATCATATTTACATTGGAGATAAACGTTGTTTGGGTCTCGATAATGATGTAAACAACATTTCTTATGCTGCACAATCAATTTGCTTTTAGATCCAATTCAAAGTCCATTTACAACAATTTAGTCGATTCGATTATTTGGTTAAATAAAAGAAGCCTTTCATATCATAATAACGGACAGTTGACGCTGTAATTCAGTGTTAAAAGCAATTCTAAGTTAATTCTATGAAAGTTTACCAAAACAAGTTGGAACTCAAGCGAAAATGCAACAGAACTTCAGAAAATTAAAAGCCCAAAACTCAGAACTTGTATAAATTCAAGTGAAAGTACATTTCCTGACACAAACATTCGTTTATCGCTAATTATGGTTAGTAATTTGGCTCAAATTAACCACCTAACATGAAACCTTTAGTCACAAATCTTTAAAGCAAAGTCGTTGATGAAGTTTTGATTATAATTTCTTTGCTTAATTTCGTGACGCTATTATTTTTGTAAGAGAAATCATCCGTTATGTTCTCATTTGATGCAGACACTGATCCAGACATTAGACATCGAAGAATCCATTTCCTTTTTCCTATAATGTTCATTTCCAAAAAGTCTTGTTGCATCTTTCGCACTTTTCATCTTTGTAGCTTCCCTATGGCGCATGCATAGTAGAAGTTATACACGGGCATAATACACATAGACTAGGCATTGAATAATGTGGAAGAAAAGCAGACAAGAAAAAGAATTGGGATGAGACAAAATGAATGAGATCCGAGATGTTTCCCGAACGGAAGGTAACGTTTTGAAAGGGTGGGGTTGAGGGGGGAGGGGTGGGAAGGGGCCGTGAGAGAGAGAAAGATATATCTTCAAGTCCATTCGTTTTTTCTTCTGTATTTTTCTTCTACTTTTCCACTTCTTATTCCAACACTTGTATACAGCATTGAGATTAGATATGTACGTAAAGCTGTTGCCGCTTCAGTCCAATCTTTTACTTCGTTTTCTTACTTTTTTTTTCTTTATTTGACATCGATCGAGTTGAATGAGAAAGAGCAGCGCTCTGTTTCCTTTCAAACATGGGGTTTTCTAATAAAAAAAATAGTGGAGAAGAAAATAGGGAATAAAGAAAACCTCAGTGAGAAATGTTGAAGAAGAGAATTGTCGACTTATCGAATTAAATGAACTTTAGGAAATGTCTAGATTTTTTATTTTGCGTTTCAACAATTTTTCTGGGTAGATTACACCCGTTAAATAAATCCAACGACTTCATCGAACTTGATCACAAAATTGATTTAGTTTAAATTAAACAATTCACTTCGAATTGCAATCAATGTGATTCATTAGCTTCAATCACAATAAAATTATGACATTTTTATTTAACAGAATCATCAATGGATAATGTCACGAAGTATCAAGTGGTTATTGATTCATTCAATGTTGACTACACTTTGGGTCAATACAGTGGATTCTCGTTAACACGAAGTCGACGGGACCAAAATTTTTCTTCGTGTTAACGGAATTTTGTGTTAACGAACACATGCAAAATATAATATATATTGGTCAAACTGACATTTTTTTAAAGTCAAAATGGCATTTATTAGAGTCAAACTAACGTTTTTCAGAGTCAAACTGACGTTTTTCAGAGTCAAACTGACATTTTTTAAAGTCAAACTGAAATTTTTTTAGTGTCAAACTGACATTTTTTAGAGTCAAACTGACATTTTTTAGAGTCAAACTGACATTTTTTAGAGTCAAACTGACATTTTTTAGAGTCAAAATGACATTTTTTAGAGTCAAACTGACGTTTTTAGAGTCAAACTGACGTTTTTAGAGTCAAACTGACATTTTCAAGAGTCAAACTTGACATTTTTTAAAGTCAAATTGACATTTATTAGAGTCAAACTAACATTTTTTAGAGTCAAACTCACAATCTAACAATCATTTCGTGTTAACGGGGTTTTACTTCGTGTTAACAGACAAAAAGTGTATGGGAAAGCCTATACTGTAGTTCAGGACCACAACATTGCTTCGTGTAAACGAGAAATTCGGTTTAACGGCGTTCATGTTAACGAGAATCCACTGTATTTAGTGAAAATTAAAGCCAATGTTCAATTTTAACAAAGCATCTTTTAAGATTAAAAAATTCAGAGATCATGAGTAGTTTATGGGTACTTGACATCATGATACCATGGTGACTACACGGATACCAAACACTTGATACCGCGTTAAATAATCCAGTATAATGTAGTGTCTTTTTTTTTTTCTTATTCAAGGTAAACAATCATTTGGTAATAGTCTAAGACTGGCAAACGCTAAACCATAAACAATTGGTAGATGTTAACTCAACATGACGCCCATCAACTGGAACTTAAGCTGTGTTAAACACAAAAGATCTCTACAAAACTCCCAAAATACAAACACATACTGTACATTGCCGCTTAGTGATACTGTATTTGAGTGAGTGATATATTCGATTACAAAATGTGTTGAATGGCGTTGGGGGGAGAAGAAGTGTGGTGGTGGTGAGGGGGGCTGTGAAGAGGAAAAACTGAAAGTGGAGGAGGAAGTGTAATATCAAGTACAATGCACATTGCACAGCTTAATATCCCAGTGCAAACAGAGTCAGGAAGAGACAACAAAGTGTGACGTAATTGAAAATCTGCGTCGTTTCGCTATAAATTTCATTAATAGCTGCCGAGCGTCGATGACAATAATTGAAGTCGAAAAGCCGAGAAGACAAACGTAGAAACTTTTAAATCCAAATAGAAGAAAGAAAGAAAAGCTTAAAAATGGCATCGGTTTTGATCGATTGAATCTTATGAAAGATTTTAGAAAGCATCCAATCAAATAATTTAACACAAAAATCACTAAATAAAAAAATAAGTAAAAAAAAAAAGTTCCGGTAGAGAAAACCTATCTGCATAATGTTCTGTTTATCCTTTCTAATCAAAAGATTTTCAAATCAATTTTGAAAAGTAATTACGATAGCATTTTTTATCAAATATTCAAAACAGCACAGTAATCCTCATCGAAATTGGCATGTTATTGATACACATGAAATCATATAAAAACGAAATAAACAACAAAGTCTTTCATTTTTTTTCTAAAATTACTAAGTTTGCAAGAGATAATTTAGTTGCATCATGAGATTTAACCCAGTAGAAAGTTTTTGAATAATACAATATGATCATTAAATTTCATTTGAGCATTATAATAAAACGACTTAACATTAAGTTTCATCTTTTAGTTTTTACTGGAACTGAATATTTGCTATGGATGTCGAATTTTCACGCTATCACCTAATTTCAACAGTTACTATGGTAACCAACTCATTCTTTACAAGGACATAAGGATTTTTCCATCAATTTCAGACATTTAAACCAAATACCCATTTCTTAAAATTTATTTTAGAGTGAAAAAACTTCACTATATAGTCTCCATAGTCTAATGAAATTCAAACACGCATTAAAAACGCACCTTTTACACATTATTGTAACATATTAATAACAACCACGTTCATGTTTTAATAACAATTAGCAAATTAATAATAAATTATGGAGAGTAATTCGTAGGAAATGTTTATGGAATAGATGCCCTAAATCCAAATTAAATTCAGAAATACTATAATTCGTAACCATAAAAATTTAAGGATGTTTGAAGCCGATTTTATTTGTTATTACGAAGTTAATAACTTGTTTTTATATCGAGAGTGTACTTTATACTTTATACCGTATATAAACTGCGCGGTATTTTCGATGTCATTGAAAACCTCAGCATCTTAAATTTTAATGTCAACATTTTCAGCGCCTTTACGCTATAAAGGAATTGTTTTCCGCACTTTCTCCAGCAACTATTAGCAAAAGCACGCCAATGCAGAGGCGTGTGTGAAACTAGCACTGTATTAATTAATTTATTACAGCCTACCAAAAAGTGATACATAAACACTAATACTCGCATTCAGCATCCTGTAAGTGTAAGCAGCCAATGTGAATTACGAGTACAAGAGCACCAAAGTGACATACTTGTATTTAGTGTAAACAATGTTTTTTACAAGGTCGGTAGTAACTCAAAAAGAAAAAAAAGAAAAAAGATGATAAATTCAAAAAAACAAGCACAATTAAAATTACTTTTAATACTGATTAAAATCGCTCTTAAAACATAATTCAATACTAAGCTAATGCAAACAAACTTTCACTGCAAAGTTCCCCATTGAATTTTTTTGTCTTTGGCCGCTAAATTTCTTATTAAAAAAACATTTCTATATCTTAAAATTTTAAGAAGTTATCGATAATAATGATACGTTAAAAATCTGTGTAATGGTTAACTTGTGTATTGTAGTAATCACTTGGGAAAATCTGTCTTCATGAGATGGCCTATGGGGGTCCCAGTCAACCACAACAAATGTTTCGAGTTTCTCTTTCAAATTTTCCTCATTAACACAGCTGAATCGATCTGTTCTAGACTAAAAACGGTGTTGAAACGAAACAAGAATACACATCACATAAAAAGATAAAACACAACGATACTTTCAAGAGAGACTCTCTCTCTTTTGCAACTGGGAACAGCTTTCATCGTAAAATCAATTGCCGCTCTTTTTTATATCGATCATATAAAACAACGAAGACATTAAGGATCGATTTAAGATTTTTAAATTACTGCTGGAACAACTGCTGTCTTTTTTTATCCTTGTTGCTATTTTTGTATGTGAAAGTATTTACAACTTACAACGCTTTCGAATGTGGATAATAAATCTCATTCATATAAACGGCTTTAGATAGGCGAGATAAATTTAAAAAAAAATACAGTAAGTTGATGAAGCAATTTAACGGTGTATTATTTATACTCGGCATATGCAAAAATAAAACATGCACCAAATAAATTAGTTACATTTCTAAAAAAAAATACAGACAGACATGGTACTTGAACAGTTGCAGCATGATTTTATTGATAGTTAACATAACTTTGATAAGTTTTGATATTAAACTGCTACTTCAACCGCATATAAATTTCAATCTGTAAACGCAAATGTGCTGCTAGCTATTGTGCAATGAATAAAAACAATTATTTCATAACAATATAATTATACAAGTATGCTGTACAGTATTTTGATAACATTAACACTGCAGACTTGTCAATAAAATAAAAAAAACTCAAAGTAAGAATTCCACAATAAACCTCAGCGTTTTAAAAGTGAAACAGTAGAAAAAGCCTAACCACCGTTTAACACAAAAGTAAAGAACACAATCATTCGGTTTTTCGGTGCTTCGATTTCAAATGAGAATTTAGTGTTGCCTGCCAGGGATGATTATAGGGGAAATAGAAATAAATTTTGTTTAAATGTCAGACTCACATTAAATAAGTGAATCCTTTAGATTGTCACAATCCTCTCATATAACCTCTGATTTATGAAGAAAGCTAAAATATAATTGTTAAAAACTCGATTTTTACTAAAATTCAAGAAGTGATTGTTGAGATTTACAACAAAGTTTAGTTGAGACTGATTTACACGACAAACTTTATGTAAAATGAGGTGTTGATAATGCAAGTGTTTTATATAACTTACTGTAATTGATTTTACAAAATTGATACTTTGATTGACTTTTGCAACTAAAAAATAACAAACATCAATTTTCTTTTATAATAACTGCGAGAAGTTTATACAGTAAAAGCGTATCTTGTAATTTTTTTTCTCCTTTTTTATTCATGTGAATCTAATAAATACAGTAGTCACTGTTTGACTATCTCGATTTGACGGACAATTTGCTTTTATACTGCAAAATAAACACAGCTTCTCTAGTCAGAATGATAAAGCATTTTATACAGCCAAAAGGTATTTCTTGTTTTTTTTTTATTCTCCCCTTTTTATACTTTTCTCACTCCATCTGTATTTCTTTTCCATTTGCAACAAATGTACATTCACAAACGACTGATTTAAATCTATAGACGTACAATATAATACATTATACTTGTACATTACACACTACACACATCGAAACTCAGTTTCGTTCAATCGACAAATTCCCCTTTATTTTTCTATGCGAGGCGTAGAATTGAAACACATCACTGATTTGCCAAAAATAAGACCTAAATAAATAATAATAAAAAAACAAAACATGAGATTTGAGTGATCAATTTCTTATTTTGTTTTTATATTTTATACAAGTAATAGTGTTGCTGCAACATAACATGCAATTCACCGGGCTAAGACTTTTATTTTACCGCTTCAACGATATATTCGGTTCAACAACGTTAACGCCACCACATTTAAACATTATAAAAAAACCACGGGAGGGAACGAAAGAAGGGAGAACCAATTGAACCCGTCAAAATATTTCAATATATTTTTTTTTAAATGTTGACCTATAGACATGAAACGCATTGACATTTACTTGTAAAGTCAACATACAAAAAAAACCTTATATGGACAGAACTTTTATACAGTCCATGCATTATTCTTTCAGACGGAATGCCCATAATGTAAGAGGAAAAAAACAATAAGAGGAAAATTGACAGTGAAATTTATTGCTGACTCTAATGTTATGTACAGTATCACTTATTTATGGTACACTGTATTGCCAGAAAAATATACCTCTCTATCACACATTCAATTACAAAAAATTTCAATTTGATTCACTTGTGCTTTATGGCTTTTTAGTTTAATGGTTACGAATGAACTTTGAAGTTGCAACTAAATCATTAAAATAAACGACATATTAGTTACATTAGTTTATCCAATTTATTAAATAATCCAACCAAGTATACAAGGAAACTAGCTTAAAATTATAACCTTCAGACTTATGGAATAGCTAGTAATATTTTAGTCTGACCTAAAAGCTCGCAATTAAAACTATTTGTTTTTAGTTTACTCAATTGCGACATAGCCCGTAATAATGTCTTAAATATCACTGCAAAACAAAGTCTATTCTTAAAGCATCTAACTGTTTAGACGCGACTGGTTAATTTGATTTATTACTTTTTTTTCTTCTACTAAATGACGAAACTTGATACGAAACCCTAACATTGTGTTGAATAAACTGGGTCAAATTGCTAACTTTAATTCTTTTGTTTAAATCCGATTTAATTCACTTCTTTATCTGGCCGACGCGACGGCTTTTCGTGAGTAATGATAACACACTAATATAAACATAACACAATAACAACCAGTTCTGAAACAATTATTCAATGATAACATTCATACACTGTGTAGTTACAATTAAATACTGAGTCACATTTCAGTATTTTTAACTTCTCAAGTCTTTGATACTTGTGCAGTCAATTTTTACATAAAAGCGGTGGAAGCTAGAGCAACTATACATGTACCGGTAAGTAAATAAAACAACGATTAATTTTCAGCTTCTATAAAATCTATCAAGTACTGTATAACAAGTTATTCCAATTTTTCCATCTATACAATCTAAAATAAAGATCAAGCCATTCCGACGACTACACTGACGGTTCCATTTGCACAGTTTTTATGGCTTCTTTTGGTTCAAAACATTTTCAACGTAAACGTTGAAGTCGTAAAATCGACAGCTTTTACTTTCGGTTTTGAGAGCTGTAAGTAAACTTAAACGACAAAAATAACAAGGTCAAGTGGAATCAAATTAAAATTTTTGTGAACAAAATTGCGTGATAAATACAAGCAACTTAAATATCGTAATTTTACTTGTGATGAAATTATGACAAAATAAAAACGTTTATTTTTGCGTTTTATTTATCAATTAAAAGACTTTTGCGTTGTTTGTGTTTCCTCAAAACCGACATTCGTGCGTTGTCTAATTATATTTGTAAAATACTTGGCGTTTGGAGGTCTATATAAGCGATTAACAGTAGAAAAAAAATATTTAAACAACGTCCGCTTCTAATCACCATTTAAAAATTATACAGTCACCAAATTACAAGTACAGTAAGTTTATCCAAGTAATTCAGCGTTATTGTGTGTAGAAGAAAATCTCAGAAAGACTCACTTAGCAACAACTATTTAAAACTTTTGAGTTGATTAATCAAAAAGTGCAAGTAAACTTTAAACATGCTTATTATTAGACTTTTAAAAATAAATTAAACACGATGCTATTATAGTTATAAAGACATTAGAACAAATCTTAACATACTGAATAGGTGACCTACATTTACAATCAAATACAGTAAACTGACGGTGTAATTAAGTGTCACCATGGTAAATTAATTAAGCAAAGCTCAACAAGTTAACGGCTTTCGTTAAAATTACTAGGGTGATTGCGTACAGCATCAATTACGTAATTCGATAATTATTACAGTCTAGCAGATGAAAAAAAAAACAAGTATAATTATTAGAAATGATGCACGGTATATTAAATAATAAATATAACATACGGTTATTTCGTTTACAAATTAACTAAGAAAACCATAACTTAGCAATAGCAGCAAATCAGCCAAATGTGTTAGATACACAGTAATATATTAAGAAAATATTAAAAACAAACAAAACTGTACTAAAATGCAGTGCTATACTGTACTAAATATCAAATTTAAAAATTGGTTAATTATTTAAACCACCTGCAGAATTTCTATACTTGTTTCCAGAAAATTTTTATAATTTGTAAAATTCAATTTCGTCTTGGTTGCATCATCCTGAATTAGTCAATTTCACAGGCAATGCAATTTAGTTAATAAATAATAAAATATTAATTAACTAAATAAGTCTATAGTCAAATGACTTAATATTATGTAATTGACTGCTAACACAATGCGTGTCCATATACTGAACAATTTGTACAGTCAGCGCTTTTTATGGCGACTCAACCTGAAAGGTTAGCAGTACTTATGAAACCAACACATTACATATATATGCGATATTTTGTAGCTAATTAAAGAAACAGGAAGTAGAATTCGACAATGAGTTTCATGAAGTGGAACATTGTGTAATTCTGTACCTCAAAACCACCGCAATTTCGCAAGTTCTGGACGCAGTAGCCTTGCATTAGTCAAGTTTTTTGCACTTTTGTCTACCATCATTTTAGCACTTGTTACTATTAATATGACTTTCCATGTACAATATCCTAAATGGCGAGAATGCAATAGTTTATTAAATATTAAGACAAAGCATGGCAAGTCTTAACATAGCTAAAAAAAAAAAAGCTAAAAGAGTAATTATGATAGAAAAATTCCGTTTTATTAATTCAGCTTAAACTACTGTATTTTCTAATTAGGAAATCCCCGCATCAAATTCTAACCAATCGATTGGTTTCTCAATTTTATTATTTTAATTAACTAAATCGGCGCAGCGTGTTAAACAAAACTGACTGAGTTAAAATTAAATAAAAGAAATTGGCAGTTGATGTCTGCACCCAATTTTAACTCACACCATTCGACTTGTACTTTAGTTGTTTTAATTTAAATGACAAGATGTTACGTTTGGCAATAACGTTGGGAGAGATTATGCCGCATAACACTACGCAATATGTGTGTTGCCATACAAGGCGGAAGCCAATCACATACAGTATACTGTATACGCCATCGCACTGCTTGACTTACATCAAAATCTTGCTCTCGTCCTTGAATCAAATGAAAACGAGAGCTTTCTTTGTCTTTTGCTGACCGAGCAAGTTGACACTAACATTGCGAAATAGAAATGTCTTTTAGAAAGCGATTTTGTGCAAAACGGAAATTCGTATGACTACAATAAATTTCGGTAAGATATTTTCCATCAATGCTGTCTTCATTCACTTTCAAAAAAGAAATGATTTGTCCATATTATTTTCTGCTAAAAGGTTTACTGAAAGAAGTTGCAAACTAAGAAAGCAAAAAAGTAAATGAGCTTAAGAAGTATATGCGTACAGTGTGCGTTTCATCCAACTGTTAATTAGCTTAATTTACCGCTTCAATTGCTTTATTCATCGAATCATCACATGTATCCGTTACTCAACGTTACACCCAACCCCTCATGTAAACTTACGTATCCCTTCAACTCTTTTAACCAACTTCTTTCTGCTAAGTGAAACAAGATAACTAATAGATTCGGTTACTCTAAAAAGATTTCTACTGTTGAGTTAATTTTTCAGACGGTTTTAAGTTACTCAAATAATTTCGAAACACATTACATACAAGTCATATTCACTACAGAAACATAACACAATTAAAAGTATAATTTTGAAATGTAAATTAACTCTGCCATTGCTGGTTATTTAAATCTTAATGGTAAAAGTATTCAAATTCACTAAAAGAGTGAAATTTACTTCAAGATACAGTATTTGATAGAAAAACAGCTTCACATTCAACTACATAATAACTACAGTGGATTCTCGTTAACACGAACGCCATTAACACAAATTTCTCGTTAACACGAAACAACATTGCGGTCCCGAACTAAAGTATAGGCTTTCCCATAGATTTTTTGTTCGTTAACACGAAGTAAAACCCCGTTTACACGAACAAATTTTGCTTCTCCAAATGAAAAATTTCATATATCGTCGGCGAAAATGTATAGAAAATCAAAATTTTGATAAGTTTTAATGTTTTTATAAAAACAAATACAAATTCAATAAATTTTTTGTTTGTTTTTATAAAAAAAATTTCAAATTGCGTTCTTTTTTCTGGAATGCATACATGCATATAAATGCACAAAATGCATAATATTTTGAAATTTAAATTTGGTATCACTTATGATGTAAATAGTGAGTCTCAATGTGATTTACTCTAAAAAATGTCATTTTAGCCATTATATATTAGATTTAGCATGTGTTCGTTAACACAAAACCCCGTTAACACGAAGAAAAATCTCAGTCCCGTCGACTTCGTGTTAACGAGAATTCACTGTAATTTTGGTTTATAAGATAACAAATTCAAGACTAAAAAAGCTAAATATTTAGTCTCATTTGGACTTATAATTTCCTAACAAGAAAAAAACCAAATGATCAGACCATTAAATTTAAATCTTATACAAAAATAACTCCTGCAGTTATTGCAATTTCAGGCTAGAAAAAATGTATTAGGAATGAACCGAATTAAATTAAACGTACACACATTGCTGCATCCTTAAAAATAATACATGTTATTGTTTGCATTACACATAGTGTTTTATCGCTTTTATAATCAGCTGTTTAACGACGCCTGGTTTGATATTGAAGGTCGATTGATTTGTTAAGCATAGCAGGGAATGGAAGTACCAACTACATGTGTTTATGTATTGACATATGAAATAGAGCGCGTAAATAGAAATGACGATTGTTTGACACAATACGCAAACTCTTACGTAGTTAGCGAAAAATAAAACAGCCTGCACATGTAAAAATATACGTGTTTTGTTTTATCATGACTATTATGTTATTTGTATTGTATATGAGAACACCGACTCGAATATGCTTGTTGTACAGTACATCTATAGTTTCAGTCGATTTGTTATTACTATTAGCTATGACATTTCACCAAAAATTACACAGATGAAAGTGGAAAAGTACAATGAAAATGTATTCAGTCTATTTTGTATCTACTTGTCAGCTTATTTTCTCTCTCATTCAGTACAACATAGATACATTTCTTTTGCCATCTCGTAATTAATAAATGATGAGGAATTCATTTTTATGTCATTCTCTACCCACAATCACCTCCATCCCATCATATCCAATTGGTAAATGACTGTGCTTAACCAATGGATCAAAATAAGTTGGCATAGCGTGTTTAAACAGCCGACCTTGATGGCGATGATAGCTTTGTTGGCGAATTTAATGTGTTTACAGCAACGTTGTTGCAGATACTTTAATGTAGTTTATTATTATTTTTAAAAACTATTGTTTAAAAATGTTGGCACATCACCTTATGTTACGCGGATCCACCCGGTCATTTTATACAATGACACAAAAAATACTACGCAATTTATTAAGCTTAGAAAAAACTTTTTCAACCTTTGCAATCAACTAAATTTAGATCAACTATTTATTTTAAAGCGCTAAATTAAATAATTAAATCCTTAGACTTTTAAGCCTATCTAAACTCGGTTCAAATTGCAGATAATTTCGACTTCAACACTAAAATTGCCTTTAGAAAGTGAAAAGCAAACCCATCAACAGTTTTAACTGCAAGGTGATCAAGTTAACTTTTAAAGACAAAATAGACTTTACAACACATTCCCAGTAACTAAACTTGGCTTTTATGATCATTATGTCTATCATTATCTTTATAATGATTCAATGTTATTAGATTTTGATACTGTAAGTTTAGAAAAATTCAAATAACTAAATTTGGCTGAGTATCGATTTTGGTCAAATGTTGAAACAGGAATGAAATTCTGTTTACATAAAAAAATTAAATAAAACTAACATACCTATTCAGTATATTCTGTACAATTAAAAAAATATAGTTTCCAATATTCAGCAGTTTATTCCAAACATTGCCTGAAACCGCAGAATGCATTGATTTCTATATAATATTGCATCATTTGTTCAACGTCATCTTACATTATATTTAAAAAAAAAAAAAAAAAAGTGTTTTTAAGTATGATATGACGTATTATGAACGTCCATAAATTATTACCTGTGGAGTTGAACTTTTTTCTATATATTTACTGGTGCGCCATCTGCAATTTATTATACAGTGTATTTACTATGTGTAATAAATGGCAACATGTTTTTATGCAGTTTTAAACTACATGATCTTTTAAAAAACGTTAGTGTTAAAGTGGGTTGCATTTGGTTGCACATCTGTGACTGTTGAGGCCTACATTTCGTAACAATTGGTTTCGAATTGCTGCTATTTCGTTCAGTATAAACAACTTTTTTGTTCCTGCGTTATTATACTCATGACTATTAACATGCGTTTGTCAATGTAATGTGTATTTAATATTGTGATATGATATATTAACAAAGAAACACCTTATATATTTAACTTTAATTACCTTGTAGCAGAAATTATTAACGTTTCCAAGAACCAATGTTCAACAATTTATTGGATTATTCGGTATCAAGTACAGATATAATTATTAAAACTTATTAAAATTTCAATACAAGTGTTTATAAAACAAACATTTCAAAACTCATAAATTTAATCCAAAAAAAAAAAATTAATTAAGCGTCATGAAAATTAAAAATTTAATTTCTTTTATCTAAACCCTGATAACGTATGGAATTTTGTCAAATAATTCTTATAAAATGTAATTTTTTAATAAACATTTTTTTTAAAATGTTTACGTTTGAACGTTATAAGTATTATTTAAGTTTCATTTAATGTCAACCTTGTGTGTTTAAATTGCGTTTGACGTCATTGGTAGACTGTAACTATACAATATTTCTATGGTGGCGCCTAAGTTAAAACATGGATTTTCTGCTATACAGTATTTTATCAATATTGCATCTACTTCTGCATCCTGCCATGTGTCAATAACTCAACAGTTATTGGGATTTAACGAATAAAAAGCTATCCTTAATTTTATGATCAAACATATTGATAACCATTAACTAGGATTCGCTTTTGGAAACTACAAGTAGTAGAAAATACAAATAAATTTTCCAATATATATTCACAATACGTCTCAAATACTTTGAAATTTTTGCTTTTCTTATTTGAATTTTTCTTTCAAACAGTGTTGTGACTTTTAGACACTAGACCTATTGACTTTTAATTGGGCGGAGTTAAGAGTTACTGTAGACCTGAACTACTTGTACATGTCAATAGCTTATTGCACAATACAACATATTAAAAAATATTACAACACAGTAGATGTAGAAATGTAATACAAAATAACACTGTTTCTCACAGCTATGGTAACAAGATTACTTAGTTCATTGATTACTTCAAATACAATAACAACTATTCTGAATTAATCAATTAACTCGTATTCACAAGCCTGGATAATCGGATTCAGTGAAAATTAACTTCAATATAGAAAAATCAGTGAAATAATCAGAATAACTATACTTTTACCGTTTAAAATATTTACGCAACAAAAATTACACAGTGTTTTTGTTTATGAGAAATGCATGGTCATAAATTTGCTAAATTATTATTCAACATGAGACATTTTTTAATTCAAAAGTATTATTTGCACAAGTATTACTTTCATATAGTCTGCATTCAAGCTTACTGAATTTTTCTAAACAGAATTTCTATTACTTGAAAAAACAAAGAATTTCTATTTTCTGTTTTTATTAGAAATCTGAAATACTTAAAAAAAAAATTTAAAAATGTATTCAATTTCGTAACATCTTCTAATTGTCATTTCAATGACATAAAGATCATAAATAAGAATGATTATTTTTGAAGTTACCTTTGAGTAAACTAAACCTCAGAATAGACGGTATTTACCCCAAATGTCTTATTTTGTTGTTGTTTGCGCCTATTCAACCCCTGAATATTTCACCTACAGGCAAAGTAACTGTCAAAGTTGTTCCCTACAGTATATCATTGTAGTGACATCAACGTATCGGCGTTGTCGTGGTAACGACCAACCATAAAATGCTTGACATTTTGCGGATCGACAGTCACTGTCATGAAACCATACTGTGTGCACCGTATATTTATATACTCCTTTATACTACAAAAATATATATATAAAATTCCTATTTTCTCCCCTTTATCTAAAAAAAATCTTGTTTTTACTGTAACAATTCTTTTGTAGATTTGAATTCAGATACCGAGATTTCCAATAATTTTATCCATCAGTTACGAACTTGCGAGTTTCAAATGCATAAACTTTATCGATTGATTAACGAATTTTATTAAAAATCAAGTGGTTAAGATTTAGAAAGAAATTATATGAATGGCTTAATAATGTACTGTTTAAAACAAAGTTCAGTCATCACATTTATTTTTCTATCTCAATCATTGTACGTCTTTTAAAAAAATTATTTAATATTCTGACGTACGTCAATTGACTAACCTCAGTAACCTTTACTATTTGATTTTGCACATTATTTACAAATTCATACTAGGAAAAAATGCCTAAAATACATATTAGTCAATAAAGGTGGGAATTTTTTTAAATGATAATGTTTATATTATCTGATTACACGATTTTTAAAACTTTTCCTGGAAATGTTTTTAAAAATTGCTTTTTTAAAGTTACACAAAAATTTAAATAAAATTATGCTTAAAATAAAAAGTGCTTGTTATTAACTTTTGCAAGTTGCAATACCATTTTAAGACAGTGCTAATTAACTACAGACGTGACTTTACATTGAAACAATGTATACGATTCCACTAATTGTAAATTATAATTTCCAGAATAATTTTTAAAGCAAATGACCCTTGAAAGGTCCATTATAATTTAGGATTCTTATAATTAAATACACGATAACTTGAAAACACTAATCTCCCCCTATAAATGGTCCCCACTGCATAGCATATGAGATTGTAAACAATGAAAAAAGTCGATTTACCAAGAAAAAACGATAAAGCCAAGAAAGATTATTAAAAGTTAAAATAATGTTCAGTCAGACTCAGAAATAAGAATATGATCAATTCGTATAAATCAGGTAGATATCAGTATCCTCAATTACCAAAATTTTATATAAATTTGCAACTTAAATAATTTTAGATATTTAGTATTACCTGTTAAATTTATAATAGTCTAACGTACAATCGATATTAAGTGTTCATCATTTCAAATTTATGTCATTTAAATTACGGAAACTTATAGCTACACTAATTAATCAGCTATGTGAATAGGTTTTACTGTATATCAAGCAATACAATTGCTGTAATTTTTTAGTTAACAGGAACGCACTTCTTCGGGGAAAAAAAACTCATTCTTTCATTATTAATGATAAACAAAGCTATTAAATGTAAGAGTAAAAAGGAAATTTAGCTCATGCATTTAAGTCTTAACAGTAATTAATTTCATCTTAGTAGCAATTAATTTCTCGAGATTACAGTTGACATTTTACAAATGACAGGAAGTTTTTAACTTTATAAATACAGTACCATATTTTTAAAGTATTTTTCCCCAGTTTTAGAAGTAACTTATCTTCCCAATTAGACCAAACTTTTGCATATAAAGTATAAAAAGTTATAGATTATAGTAAAGTATAATCATTCATTTGTAACAAAAATATTAGGGAGCAAAATTTGCAGAACCAACTTATGCAAACAAGTATACTGTATTTACTAAAATTATCACTTATTAAAAGATGCAAACAAGTGTCTATGACAATCTTAAGCATAAGAAAACATCCAGAATAATGTTGAATATTTTGAGAAGCAATTTTTTTAGGATAAACGATAGACAGTCACTAAAATAGTGAATTTGTAAGTAAAAACACCAGATATTAGATAGTTAACAAAAAGTTCTAGTAGCTGACCTGTATGCTAATGAGACAGTCATAGGTGGAGAAAAATGAAGCATTATAGAGATGTCCCAGATTTGTACAAAATCTCCCGCTGTGCATGAAGGGTGTGTGTGCGCATGTAACTTTAATTTCTCATGCATATAGATTGGGTTAACTTAAAAGGAAATGTTTTGACCCACTAAATTGAAATTTCCTTTGATTTAAAAAAGAGCTATCAGAATTTGTGAAGCAAACATTCAATCATCACAAGATACTCTGCATAATCCGTAGACCAGAGCAACAATGATCAACTTTTTCAATTCCAGACAGTTAATCATTAGTTCGTTTTAACTTTTGACGAACCGGTACTCCATATTATGAATATAGGAAAACAACAATATCAACTTTCATAATTCATTTTTTTTTTAAATTGAGTTTAATATTATTTGCTATTGCCTTCCATCCAGATTATTACACTAATTTTGTTTAAAGTTCAAACTTATCACGTTGCTAACAATAAAATTGTTTCCAGCTCTCATTTGAATTTTTAATTTCTAACTAGTCCACACAAAAATTAAAAAATTGTTTGACGTCAACAGTGAGTGTTATAAACTCGATTCGATTAAACACAGTACCTAATAGCATTACGCCTTAGCAAAATATTTTTATGTTGTTTTATTAGTAGAAATTCACTTCCAGGCAAATCCAATTATTGTTTTTTGTTGTATAACGAAATGAGTCCTAATATTACCCTAATCGCATTTGTGCTAAGCAGGTATTTTGTACTAACGCTAGTTTAAATTTAAATTTTTTTAACCGAAAAATAAAACTATGTAAATATTATTACAATCTAAGACGATACCGTATTGTACAGTATTATCCAGATAACCAAAGCAAAAGAAACTACAATCTTCTAATTAATAAACGCAAATTTGCAATAAAAAACTTCAAAAACACTTTTGGCTATATTTTATGATCATTTTTTCTCTTTCCTGTAGTAAAACCTCATTTAAGATGTCAATTATCATCCATAAGCAAAATAATCTTTTATTTAAAACATGATTCAAAGTTTTTAAATATTATGGACAAAATTATTTAATACTGAGCTTTTTGAAACAAAAAAAAATAAATAAATCTGCTATACTGTTATCTCAGTCGATTGTTGCACAATTACAGTATAATTTTTAAAGATTACTAAAGTATACATTGGCTAATATCATAATTGATTTCATTCTCAAAACTCTGTCTTGTTTAATTATTGCGCCCTACTAAACAATATTTAATGTAATAATAACTCAAGGCTATTATATTAGCTGGGCAAAATGTTCCACCGCCTCCAATTCCCCTCATAAAGTCCTCTTATTAGCTGACGTGTTTTTCTTTCTTGTTCTAACAGGTAGCAATAAATGAGAGAAAAAAAAGCAAAGTAATCCCTGGAAATGGCAAGTTCTGAGTAAAGGAGCCAACTAAAGTGTAGTAAATACTGTAAAATGTTAGTGGTATTAAAATCTCCCCTCGAATACCGGTACCTTTTCTGTGATTTTAGTTCAGACAATATAGTTTTTATTTGGTATCAATTCACATTTTAAGTTAAGTGTTATTATACCAAAATTTATGTGTCAAACGTATTTAGTTCAAGCGATAAACCAAGAAAAATTAAGATTTTATGTTAACAATACAAGTAAAGTACAAAAAAATGTGACCGAAAACGTCTTAACTTAAACAAGAAAAAAAATTGTTTAAAGTGACAAAAACTGAAAAGTTCGACTTTCTGCACTGTACACACCCAGCGATTAGTTTGTGCAATGAAGAGAGTTTGTCTGTTTCAACCACTGTTTATATAACACAACATACCCTCCCTTAGAAGTTGTTTTTACTGGTTTAGAAACTTTATTGTATGTGCACAAAGTCGAAAGTTAAAAAAATTGAATTTTTGTCGAACACGACAACTACAGTATACACATTACAATAACAAACGTTTTCAAGTTAAAAGTCTATTTTTTACATAAAATTTGGCAAGATATAACCTAATATGCAACAGTGACAAATATATTATCCTGTACTACAACGTGTTTCACTTAATAATATAAAAAAATATTAAAAAACTAAAAAAAAAGAAGACCCATTTCTACAATACCTACGGCAGAATTTATGCAAAATACTGGATAATCAATACACGCCTTATACAGTACATTTAATAATGAGATAATGTACTAATGAGTTAATATCTGCATTAAATACTATTTACTATGGTATTGTAGTGAAGCAGTGCAGTGGAACACCCGGTATAATGTATCGCATTCAACATCATAAACATGGGTACAGTCGAGCCCACGTAATTGGGCCCCGCATAAATGGCCGCCCCGCGTTGTTGGGCCAATTTCAATTTCCCCATTTGTTCTCCCATTGAATTGCATGTTAAAAATTACTGCATATTTGGGCTCTGGGTAATTAAGCTCCCCGCTTTCTTGGCCTCTATTTTGAAGGAGTTTTACGATTTCTGCCCCCTTAAATGGGCTTTTTTAGCCTCAAGCTCCGAAAAGTAGAGAAAAAGAGGTGCTGTACAACAGAGGGACACCACTGAATAGAAATACTGTATCATGCAAGTGTAAATAGGGCAACTTCAAAGCTAAGAAAAGCTACAAAATTAATTTTTAAAATTCAATATACTGTAGTTTAACGTTAGATATAGAAAATTACGAGAAAAAAAACCGAAGCTCAAACCAAAATTACTAATTTTCTGAAGTGAATGTCATTTTAGTTGTATAAGTTATCCCTACTAAAGATTATTATAGCAACTAATAAAATATTGTGAGAAAACCAATTTTTTTACCATTTTGCGCACATTTACATGTATATTGGATTATTGGGCGCACCGCATAATTGGACCAATTTCTCATTCCCCGAGACCGCCCAATAAAAGGGGCTCGACTGTATTATGATACCCTAATGCGATTTGTGCGCATGCGTTTTTCTACGTAAACATGATTCGAATAATGAACTATTTCATATTGAAATCCATCGTTACCTGTTGCGTTCATATCAGCTGTTCAAATGTTAATAACGAAAATGTAAATAAATAATCTGCCAACTAACATAACAACTAGTGAACATGCAAAGTTACCAATAAGCGTAAGCTGTTGAAATTTCAAATTTACATCACAAGTCAAGTTCAATAATAATAGTAAAATAAAGAACACTTAATGAATATCGTTTAATTTTACCAATGACATTGTTTTTCCTCGGTTAATTCCAGAAAACATTACTTAAGAATTTTAATGGTACCACTTTTAAAGATAATTTCCTATCTAACTGTTTAACCAACAACTTGGACATGTCAAATGTCAGATTTACTAATTAAATTAAATTATCAGCTGTAATAATAAACTACTTACAAGATTAAATTTGTCAGCCAATTAGTTTGGAGACGGTTATAAGTACTGTAATGCATTCAAATGTTTTAAAAGTCGTTGACATGCACATTTTTATGACAAATTTTATGATCGTCAGTGTAACAAATTAATAAATATTATATTTTTAAAGTCTTTTTTATCTTAAGAGATTTAAAAAGTAATTAATCGTGTGCTTTTTTCTCTCTTCTCAATCAACATTTAATTCAATTATACTGTATTATTTTAACTGCTACTTAAAAAAAAAGTACGATGATACTCTAAATTAATTTAAGTGCAATGTTAATCTGTGAAAATTAAATGTAGTCTCATCTACAAAAAAAATTTTAAAAAATCTTTACGTGCTTAAAAACAAACTTAATGATCATATTTTAATAAAAATAATAACAACTGCCGCACAACTGGTTAGTATCACTAATAAATTAATGCTACGATGGTTCCCAACCTAAGTATCACGACTCATAATGTCGTCTCAAGTACTAATCAGCTAATTATAATGTAATTTAGCCAATTACCGTAAGAATGAATAATTCAGTTTCTTGTTTTAGTTTTCATTTTTACATTTACAGCAAAAATTCACACATTTTTGTCATCATCACTGTATCATTCTTTTCCATGGCAAAAAAATATGCTGCAGATAACTTGTTAAAAAAGTCCAGCTAATTTCTCCATATTACATGTTTACATAAAAAAAGATCCCTAATGCAACTTCATACCCCAACAACAACATTAAATAGTTGCAACTACTTTTAAGTCTCAAACATCAGCTTTGTCCATGCACTGATTTAAAACTCATCTAAACTTAACCAAAACCCTCATCTAACTTAAAGTCATCATTACACTCAATCTGGCAATCTTTCTCTCTTCCCATTCAATATCACTGCTAAAAGAAAATGAAAAAAGACAGAAAATTTGGCGCCTGTGACAGACATCGTGTTCAATGTACGGTCATAACCTCGCTCTTTTCTTACTCTATGATATTCAGTCTCTTAAGTTTGTATCATTTTTTACAGTACTTCTTGTTTCTACTTCGAATCTATCTCTCCCTTATACATATACAACTTTATACTGTACATGCACTTAAACTTTGGTGTTGCGCTATATAAGATTCGAGTTATTTTTCATGATTTACGATTGGTACTTGTTTCCACCACGGTGGCACAACAACAACCCCGACGACGACGACGATGACTTCAACCGATGATGATGGTAGTTTGAGCTAGAAAATTTTCAAGAAAGAGAGAGAAATATGGATGAAAAGTGAGGTGGGGGGAGGGTTGGGTACGTTAAGAAACTGGGAGTTAGGCAATAATTTCGTTATAGTAGAAGGAGGAGTACGGGGGATTGTTTGTTGTTGTCTGTAAGATGAAAGAGGGAGTAGAATAGAGAAAAGCTGATCTAAAGTTTGAAGAAGAGCAGAGAATATGAATGTATTTGTGTATATGCAAAGGGGAAATCGGGTGGGTTTCTGGGCGAGGGGGGGAGTGAGTAAGTGAAGCAAATACTGTACTTTTTCATTGTACAATACAAAGCGACTTCACGATGAAAACAATGTGTGCATCTCTTCAGGCACAACTAGTTTATATTTCTATACTGTATATCCCCCACTTTATATGGAGATTTGTATAAGCTAAGTTATAATAAGTTTATGGATATAGCAAAATGTGTAATGTTTGAGAAGTTGGAAAAGGAAAGGGGAGTTAAAGAGTTTAAAGAAAAGGGATATATCATATGATGTTATGGAGTTGCTAAAGAGATATTAGATATATTATTTCTCTCCTTTAATCCAAGACGATGCCAACATTTCCTTTGTTTACATAAATACACAGACTGAAATGCTTTTGCTAATGCTAATAATAATATGTGTATAGGAATAAGCAAATGAAACCGGCTGGAGTGTTAAATGATTTCACAAATTATTTTCAATGTTTAGAAATTTGATAATACAGAGGACACATCAAAACAATTTACACCAACTAATATTACATTTAATTACTTCTTTCGACACCAGCTACTCAAAGTAATTTATTATGCAAAAATTCTTTTGGAAGTGTAGGTAACTGACAATACTGAATTTTAATTCATTCAGAATTATTCCGTCTTAAAAGAAATAACAACTCATTCAAAGAACAACTATCCACCTTAAGCGACCTCAAATAGGTGGTCAACTAACCATTTTTCACACATGGTTGTTGACATTATGCAATTAATAATTTGAAGTGAATGCTTTGAAAACAGTTTAAAACTGAATCAGTCATGTCAGGTTAAAATAACAAAAGCGACATTTAATTATGTAGGAATTGTGTATGAATTGTAATACAGTAGTAAATTTTATAAACCAAATAATGCAAATTCATTTATCAACTTTTAAAAATAAAATCTGATACAATAATTATCTATTTGATTCTGGTTTTTTTTACTTATGTGACGCATGACATGACGTAAAACATGTTTTAACGATTAATTATTGCACAATAGAGACGGTATAAACTTGAAATTAAATAAATGTCACTACAGAGACATAACAGTTACGTGCACCAAATCAAATCACTTGATTAAAATTGACCTGCTGATTTGAAAAAAGTGACTAGTATTTCTTAAACATCATATTGAACTTTTCTACTCAAATTTGACCATTATGCAATAAAATTCTAAGTTAGTCAGCCTTGCTTTGTTTACAGCTAATCGTTTAAATACGCTTTTTGAACTTATAAGCAAAATTGATTTTTAAATTAATTACTCTAGAGCAAGTAGTTTCACATACTACAATACAGTTAATAACTGATGTTTTAAATTAACAATGCACAAGTTTACATAACACCGTTTTAGTTTCAGCTAAATTCACCGTCACAATATCACTGGTAATGTACAGTACAACAGTAGACTGGAATTGTTACTTGTTAAGCAATTGCCCATGCGCATTGCAGCTGTTGTTACACAGTAATTTCAGTTCCATCGTCTCTCCCCCTCTTCACTTACAATCTACACACATATAATATTGTACATGTCAATGGCTAAATCTCGATTGCCTTTTCATCCATCCCCACAACTACATTACAAAATCCAACCGTACACATTGACACGGTATATTTGAGAATAGAGTACGCATTAATAGTGAAAGTCAATAATAATCTGGCCTTGTTTTGCATCACCGCCTGGGTGAGCCTGTTTGAGTATTACATTAATTTTGTACAGTACTGTATTAGGTTAAATTGTAGCAGCAACAGGAAAATACAACACACAAAAAATAAAATAATACGACAATAGTGATTTTGTGTTTTTTTTTCAATTTATGTGCCATATGACATCGCTTATAAAAAAAAGAAAAGGTTGTCGCTTAAATAGAAAAACATGTTGTTTTTAACGTTTAAGCACCGTTTCCATGTTGTACATGATAACACTGACTGATAAAAATAATACAAAAGTTGCACTTCTACTTCCACACACACATAATAATTATTACACTGTATATAAACTGTGTTTCACTCTTCAAAATTCGATAATCTGATCAATCTGCTACGAAATTTGATGTTGGGTAAATATTTAGGTGCAACTTCAACCATTATTTATTTTTAAGTAGATTAAGTATCGTATTATTGTGCTAACATTGATAATGGAAAAATAATATCTCGCATTGTTGAATATTACTAAATTGCAGGTTGCATTGCTTCAACACCTGATTAATTAATGTCTGCAGTAGTAATTATCTAAGCTGTGATTTTAATGACGTAATTAGAAATGTCAAATAATGGTAACACCCAACAAAAAAAAATTGCAGGTGCCAAAATGCATACGATATGTCATGACACACTAAGCTTATGTTTAATTAATTAACAGCCGAAGTTGTTTATGCAAAAACCGATTCATTTTCTTTTATGCTGAGCAAATTGTAAAACAAGTTTTCTGCCTTTTTTTCATAATTACATTTTTCTACTTTAATTTAAAAAAAAACAAACTAAAAATGTGAATAAATACGGTACTGAAATTTAAACCTTGTTATTTATGTAAATAGTCACATTCCCTTTTTTTCTCTCTACTAATTTCTGAGTTATTTGATTTATGAATTGCATTTGTAATAGCATAAGTAATGACATACTAAAATGTTTATGCTTGTCAGATCCATTATTTTAAGGATGAAGAGCCACCGGTTGAACAATGCAATACCAAAAAATACATGCACTACTTGATTTAACAAGATTTATTTAAGAGTATCTTTACCTTGAAAATGAAGAGGGAGCGCAAATGTCTATACAGTCGTTAGCTGAGAAGATTTAATAAACGCTGAGTTGTCGAGTTCAACAAATTGTCGCGGATTCCATAAATCCGTGAGCGTAGTGCTCTGCTTCGACTTTACCGAGGTCTGATCGGCAAGAGTACAAAGCGTAGCGGCCGACGATAAAAAATGATACCGTCTCCCGTCGCGTCGTCGTCTAACTTTTTCCTTCGTTCACGGTTAAGCCTAATTTACTCGGCGGCTGTTTACTCGCTAAAAACCTGCCAATACGTCGCGTGGTGTTACCACTCGGGTCAAGCGTTAGTTGATTATTTACGTAATTACACGCGTTTAACACAAACACCAACACTTTGTAAAAAAGAATAAATCTCACAAAACAAATCGGTTAACCACACACTCATACACATAAATGCCCACACAGACACTGACAACTGTTATTATTTTCGCGGGCTCTTCCAAGTATGTGTGAAATGTTATTACCGTTATAAACCACCGAGTCGATGTTCAAAAATCACAAAACCACGATTCAAAATGAACGGAAAAATCCCCTTCAGATATGACACAAAAAATTCACACACAAGTTAAATCTGTAAACGTACAGTACGATGAAGTAATTGAGAAAACGATTTTCTCTCACAAAAATATTTTTTTAAAACAAAGAAAAATCCAACGTTGTTTACTTGTTATGATTGTCGTTTTAGTAAATTGACTTTTACTATTAATGCATTAGCGTCTTCTATTAACGTCTTCTACTCCAGATCTGGCTTTTTTTCCACTTGGTTTATGTTGCCGAAATGATGTAATTGAGATTAGTTTTCTCACTTACACTTTAATAGAGGTTGGTTTTCACGCGTGCGTACATCCGACATTAAAAAGCGTCAACAAATTGAACGATCCATATGGCACACACACACAGCGGCACTGCATGCGTATATGTGTATACATTGCATTTAGTTGTGTGATAGAGAGCAACACGGCATCAGAAGCAGAGCGCAGTTACAAAGCAGCAGCCAAATAGATACACACGCACACAATTGTTAGCTATGTAATAAAAGCTCGGCAGCTCATAGCTTTTTACATATCAAAACGCTACGGAGCGGTGGCTAAAGCAACGGTTGACTAATCACACGTTTACACTACACTACTACAGTACAGTACAGTACTACTGTTGTGTTTTCTCTCTATATCATCTATGTATAACATACAATGTATATAAGCACATTTAGTTTTGTGGATAATTTTTAAAGCTCAAATACCGCTCTCTACGCTAGAATATTTTGTGAGCTATACTGTATTGCCGCCTATACCCTTATTTCCCCTCTTTTTCTCCCGTTTAAGCTGATGATATGACGGTGATCGGTGATGATAATATGCTAGAATAGCGACAGACGTCGCTCAAAATCGCTTTGTAGCGCTTAGGTCAGATTTTAAAGATTTTTTTACTAAAAAAAAATACATCAATATTTTTCACACTACACATTTCACCTCGTGTTCATTCGACACTGATTATTTGTCAAAATCAATTTATTTATTTTTTTTATTAAATTGCCTTTTTTTAAAATTATTTTATTGAAATGTATACTCTTTTTCTCCTTTCTTAATTTACTGTTCACAGTTTATTTAATCTTTCCATCAGATCAAATCAAACAGATTAGTTTTTATGCATTCCAGAGCATGACAACGTTAATGATATAAAGCAATAATAATGAAGATAAATTTAGCTAAGAGATATTAATACAGTGTCATAAAAATGTTAAATTCAATTGACACGAATGAGTACTTGTAAATAATAAATTGATAATAGATAATGTATCAACTATCAAGATTCAAGGCAATAGGTAATGTCATTAATGTCTTAAGATTATGTCATGTGGATGTTTTATTAATTAAAACCATTTTATTTAATATTTGATTTACAGTACTTGTATCTTATGTTTGATTGAAATTATTAAGCATACTGTATATTTTGAATTTAATAGGCGTTAATATTTAATTGCGAGTCAAATGAACTTTTTGGAATTAATTTACTTTTTTGTGTCAATGGATAAAGCAAACAGTCATAACCTTCCAGTAAATTAATATAACGTAAAAGTTATTACAGTATAAATCACAACTCGTATATTTAATTATAATAACTTTTAAAAGTAAGAATTTCCTGCTTAAATGATTTAAACAGTTTCAAATGATTGTTTGACTTTGATTTACTGCTAAAATAGTCGTACAATGGTAAAAAGTTGTTTTAATTATTTTGTATATTTTATAATTATTACAGTAACTTCTATTGTGTGGTTTTGATTCTGTGTCAAACATAATGCTAAAACAATAAAACAGTGTACATAGTAGTTAAACTTACTTTTGAAATAAACAAATGTCCAATTGTATGTCTACTTTTTTAATTAATTTGCTACAATAAATACATTTTCAATTTAACTTTGTAAACTTTCTTGACCTTTTTACTTATAATTATATTATATACCGTATTTTAAGTAAAGTTTTTGATTTAAAATTTACAGTACGCCAATCCAATTTATTTTGATATGTGGAAAATGGTTTGTGGTGATTGCATGCTAATAAATTACTGTAACTACAGTATAAACTTATAACATTTTCAAAATTTAATTTATATTTACTGTGAATACTATATTTAGTTTCACAATACTTAACGATATACCGTATGTTATAATAATAATTAAGTTTTTCAGAGCAGCCTATTTTTATTAGTCAGTTTAACTTTAAATTACTAAACTCTTTCTGTTTTATTATTTGTCATTAATCAATCTCACCAAAAACAAATTTATCAACACTATCGCAAAAATAACGTCGTATTTTAACAAATCGTTTAAAAAATGAAATAAAAATCTAATCTAATCAAATAAAAATTAAACTTGAATCTTCACTTGCTTTAAATAACCCAATTAAGATCCTTCATCAAGATAATAATCATAATATACCGATTTCTCAATTGAATTTCAACAAACACAAAATCGAAGTGATAAAAAACCCAAGGCGGAGAAAAGCTTTGCCAACAGTTGATTGTGATGGCAGAAATAAAAAAAAGAAAAAAGGATGTAAAAAAAAGGAAAAGCTATGTAATGGAGCTATATAGATCTTATTGCGCTTTCTAGATTCCAGAATATGTGCTCATCAAGCGACTCGGTGATAGTAAATGTTTTCAATACGAGAACTGTATATATCAACCATGATGATGAGTTCAACCAAGTACGTTTTTTATATACACATCTCTCTCAGTAGATGTTGAAGTTTTATTTTTTTTTTTTTGCTGTTGTTGTTGGGAGGAGGATGGATGATGGGGGTGGAACAGAGGAGTGAAGGAATAGCATCAATGTAAGGGAATGGCATTGGCACAAGGTGGATAAATACAACGGTTATATCGTTCTCAATAGAAAATAAGAGATTTAAGTCAGGGAGTTTTAGTAGATGCGAGTGAGTGAGGGAGAGAGATCGATTTTATACACAATCAATACACTGCTGTGTAATAGCAATAGCTAAGGCTGTGTGTATGTGTGCTGTATTAAAAGTTGCTATATAGACTCGATAGAAACACATTCACAGAGATGGAGCAGAGCATTCACTG
This sequence comes from Helicorthomorpha holstii, assembly GCA_013389785.1. Lineage (NCBI taxonomy): Eukaryota > Metazoa > Arthropoda > Diplopoda > Polydesmida > Paradoxosomatidae > Helicorthomorpha > Helicorthomorpha holstii. Next base: position 3,334,320 of record JAAFCF010006596.1, on the reverse strand, counting down.
ACTTTGTAATGAAGTGAAAGTACATGTACTTCGCATTAGGATCCGTACCATTACTTTTATATATACATGTACCCATAGAGAGACGAATAGGTTGGATAGTACTCACAAACGATTACCCACAATACAAATTATTAACTTTTTTTCTTCTTCTCCCATCCACATCCCTATCTTTTAAACTGTACTGTATAATATTAAAACACTTTCCAATTTCTTTAACCGTGTTTTTTGCCGTAAATGTAGCGCTGATAATGCGTCCAGCTTTTTGATTTATTGTATTTTAAAAGTGAAGAGAAAACTTAACTTGAGATTAGAGATAAATTATAATGGTAATAAACTAGTAGTGCAACCATCAAATTATTGCATATTGAAAGCAGAGCCCGACCAAAAAATAAATTTAACTTATAAAACGAATTCTGTAGTTAAATTGTAGTTTTATTGTATTTAAAAAAAAAAATTCTTAAAAGTTTTAAGAAAACCCAATGGCTCCTGTGTGGGCGCTGCTTTATTGCAATAAACAATTTTTTAATGTTTTTAGAAATGTCTTCAGATGATTTTTTTATTTGAAAAATATTGTTTTTAATAAACATTTAAATTTATACTAAGCTTAGTGTTTGAATTTTGTAAGAATGTGTAAAATGCTAAAATATAATATGTAGTAAGACCTTGTATATAATTTAATGTATTTGAAAAAAATAATGTTTAATCTTATAAAGGATATTTTATTAAAGGCGTGTTGTTAAAGTTGTATGATTTTTATAATCGTGATTTCTGTATTACTTTATTTTTTTAAGTGTACATTACTGCACTTTAAACAAACAAGTGTGTACAAAAACTGAGTTGTTTAAGTCAAATTTCGCATGTCAATGAAAATGTAGATTTAAATGATACTGCGTATTATTTACTTAATGCATCAAACTGTGATAAAAATTTAAAGAGTAAAGCTATAATGCAAATTTAGCGATAAGTAGATTTGTGGTTTCATTTTTAATTTTCATCTAACTTTTCCATCTTAAAGTTTTTTCAATCTCATTTTTCAAAAACAATAATAGTTTTATTCTAATGAATAAAGTGGATTTCATTGAATCACCAATGACCAACTTATTGGTCATTAAAAGTTACTTTTCTTAATGCTGTTATCTTGTCATGTTTTCAATTGTTTAGAAGTAGCACACCATTTTTACCAAATTCAAACAAAACAGTTATTGCTAAAATTTAGTTCATCAAAAAAATAAGCAAGTTCTCAAAAAGACTAATTAATAAAAAAAATTCATTTCGTAAACGCAAAAACTGAAGGTTTGACTAGATGGACTACTGAATATGAGTTACATGAATCATCTCTTCCAACCCCATCATGTTTAAAATTTTCATGTACTAAGTCTATGATACTAGAAAATTTCACGTAAAAAAACAAAAGTCAGTATACATATAAGCCCCATAAAAACCAAACTAGCTTTTACTTTATATACTCATATACAGTACCTACAGTATCTCTACCAGGTATAAGCGTCTTGAGCCCCACCAATTTCTTTATTTTTTTTACAATATTACATCCCATCTAAAGCAAGTAGCTAAAATGTCCTTGTAAACGTGTTTTTGAGTTTATTGAAGGATACAATCGTATGTTTTTCAGCACATAATGTAATGTGTGGCTATTTTCTTAAAGTGCAACAAACCACGTAATGGGAGAAGAAAAAAATAGTATAAAAAACATTTTATACTTACAAGCGTGGTAAAGAACAAAACGATGAGAATAAACTTACTTCTCAATACTGTAATAATCCTTTATAATAGCAGAGCATATTGCAAAGGGAAGTAAGAAATACGAATAAGAAGAAGAAAAAAAGAAGATGCAAAGGGGTGTCCAAGTTTTAGTTTGATATTTTTCTATGTTATTCATTATGAGAGAGCAATGGATGGTTAGATACGCGATAGACCTGAATAATTGTTTAAAAGCATTCAAATAACATGGGAAGAGAAAGAAATGCTTAATTTGAATTACATTTTTGTTAAAGATTTTAACTAGTGAACTTATTACTATTAATTCTTGCACTTTATCAAACACTACTTTAATATTTTACTGTAGCAAAATAACGTTTGTTAAAGTAATTTAGCAGACGGTTGACATTTGATAAATATCATTATAAGTCTATAAAATTATGTTTTCTCCATTGCATGAAGTACACAAAGTCAACGGTGTCATAAATTGAAACATAAAACATGTGCGTATTTAAATAAGTTGTGAAAGTAACACAAGTTGTGCATTATTTTGAACTCTTTCGTTACAATGCGTCACCGATGACGTTTTCATTATTTTGTGGTGTTCATAAACAAAATATTTGCAGGATGTCAGAATGTATTACTATGAAAGTTGTTATAATGTATGTTTCTACTGTAAATGGATACATTGCAATTGTATGTTTTTTTCGTGTTTTGAGCTTCATGCTGTCATTATTGAAGGACGTTTAACTACCGGATATTGACATACGTTTACACCTACAACATTGCACATGTTAGTGTTGATAGAAAAACTGTAATTGTGCTCGACTTACAAAAATATTTCGCAATTTTATATTTTAAACTTCATCATTAGGTGTTCTTACGCCATTTTATCAGTGTTGTATTATAGTTAGGTCACTTGACAAATAATTTACTCTTTGCTTTACAATAAGAAAACTAAAATTAAAAAAAAATTAAAAACGTAATTGGCCCTGAATACAATGTTTTTTCTCCAATGCATTGCAAAAGGACAAATAACTTAATTGCTTTAACAACATAGTTCGTTTAGTAATAAAAAATTTGATCTTTTATTATTTAGAATTTATATCATAACTGTAACTTTTGCTTCAACAAGTTGTCTAATTATTGAAAACTTATCTCAATTATAATAGCAATCACTATACATAAATTTGCTGTGAACAGTATATAGTATAAACAACATGGAGCAGTTCTAATTGTCAAAGATCATTCTCATCAATAGTTTTGGTATAACAAAGCACCACTATTAACTTAAATATTAATTTGAATAATGTTTACTGTTATCGTGGGTAAATAATTGTAAGCTTACATGTGGATTTTACCTTGACATACTGATTTCTTATACACTGAGAAAATACAATCATATGTCACGTAGATGATGGTTTTGTTTTATACTTTATTGACAACAATACAAACAAGCTATTAGTGAAAAAAGCGCATTAAGTTGTTGCAGTAATACAATAGCATACATGGAGGTGGTTGACAATGTTATTTTAATGTAAGCAGCGCCTAATGATATTTCAAGGTAAAACTTGACAATTGTAATATGAGAGCGCAAAATGTAATGTACTCGTACATTATAAAATTTCAAAGCTGATTGCTGTCAGAAATACACAAGGATTGCGAAGGAATAAAATTATTATTTGTTGGTTTTCTTCCAAGGTGCTAGATTTTGTTTAATCCGAATTGAAAGAGGCGTTTGAGATGAAAAAAAAATTTTGTTTTTGGATGGAGGGATTTGTAAATTGTACCGATTGTTTATGATGTTCAATGTAGACATTCTTTTTAGTGGGTTATTTGTCGATGGGGACTCTGCCATTAAGAATGAGGACAACAAAATATGTCTGTAATGATGGTGATGGGGTGGCTTAGGGCAAGACAGATACAGCTTAGTGTTGTTGACTATAAAGTCAATTTTCATTGGTTTTACGGATAGTGATCTGACGACTTTTTCTTTCAGACTTTCAATGTTAATTCATTGTTTAGTTGATATTCAGCAACGTCTGTCCACACCACAGCCAACGCCATGTCATAACATGATGCCATACTGGGGCAATAAAGGTTATTAATGTGGGTCAAGGGCAAACTTGTTGGAAAATTGAATTATGATTATGAATGATCTTAGCATGCTTTGGAGGTCAACCAAAAATAATTGAGTAATGTCATCATTTTAACTGCACTTTATTACATCTTTGATCGCTTTTGACAAGTCACTTTTCACGAATAAAATATAAAACCAAACATAAAAAAATCAAAATGGTACAGGTAATTAAAAAATATATAATTTGCATATCACGAAAACTAAATTTAGTAAACATGATTTTCTGACATTATTGACAGAATCATGAAATACCAACTATTGTATGCTCTAATGCTACTGTATTGCGTAATGTGCATATACTAATTTTTACGACGTTTGTTCTTAAGGATGTTTTAAAATGAATACTGTATAAAAAAAATTTGATTAAAAATACAGTACTATCAACTTTTATGCCGTAATTTACACATTATTAATCAATCTCAATTTCTCAAATAAGTTACTTTAAATTGTAACACGGTTAAAGGGCAAAACAGACTCCATGCATTTTTGGTGAAAAACAGAAAACCAATTCCTACCTTTACTCTTTTCAAGTTCTTTCTTGGTTCCAATCTAGCACACGTAAAACCACATGACAAATCCAGACGACATCCATGATCCATCCTTACTAGATTATACAACAAGAATTTAACATATTTTCACCTACGAGATATGAAAATACAGTTTAACACGTAATCTACCAGATAAAACTTTTTAAGACTAGAATTAAAACATCGTGTCACTTTACCAGTTCAAAAAAATTAATGCCCAAGGCGCAATAATAATTATTAGATACTGTAACTAAAGTTCAGTTTGATAAATCTTGCGAGAAAAATCAGCCCTACATTATACTGTAACTGAAAATTCATTTAAATTACGAGTACTGCACATTCTGGTTAAGTTGTCAATTGGAAATCAATATTAATGTAATAAACTGATTAAATACGATAATAAAACTTACGATAACAATATCCGTATTGATCATTATTGTTATAAGGTATTGACCATTTACTGTTTAATTTAAATCATAAAGTGCTGTTGGCAGAGTAAATTGTTAAAACTAGCATTGCTTTTGATAAACTCGGTTTTTGAAGTTTTTGAGCTTTCAAGTCACAAAGAAACTGACAGAATTGCGTTTTACTTGTACATTACTCGTAATAGACAAACTATTGATCGCAAACTTACTATACCCACTTCCCAGATACAGTATGCGTTCATGTTCAATTCCATTCTACTTTCAATAAATCTTGACTCTGGTGAATATACTGTATCTTTCCACAAAATAAAAGAGCACCGTTTCCAAGATGCATAGCCAGAATACTAACGGCATACACAGTATCCCTAAAGAAAATACCTTTTTTTTATTTATGGATAGCGATATGAAACGGATATATTAGGTCATGCTGCACTCTTGACTCTATCATATTATGTTTTCGCAACTTTTTTTCTTCTTCCACCACCAACCACCCACACTACCAACCTTACAATCTTCATTTCTCACTTAATACAACTTGGCAACACATAAGGAATAAAAAATCAATGTAATTTCAAACTATTGCTACGTATAGAAAACTTTGCGGATGGTTGACATATACAAATTATCTATTGCATGTGTAGCGAATGGGCAAACGAATTCACTATTGTTGAAGTGCTTTGAATGACAAATGGACCTTTTTAAACGTATGAGATATGTAGCCCTTTGAATATTATTTGCACCAACGTTACCATACATCATGGGACATCTTGTTACTACTGTATATGGCATTGAATTTCAAAATACAGAATCCGTTTACCGATACATTAATTAGTATAAAATGTGCAATCATAGTTATGAGGTCTCAAAATGTATGCCCAAATATTTGTGTAATTTTGTTTGGTGTTATAAACTCCAAATCTTATAGATTTTATTTTTAAAAAATGTAAAAAATGGTACCACCCACATTAGTAGTACGTAATAATATGCTGAAAAAATTTCTTACAAAAAACATCAGAAAAAGTTATTTAAAATCAGTAAGAATTACACTTACTAATTTTCGTTTGCTTTGTTTATTGACCATACAAATTAGGGTCAATATCTAATAATAATAGTTTTTGTACATGTTTATCAATTGTATGACAAACTACGGTATTTAGTTTTGACATTACCCAGACCACAGTAGCATTACAATTTCAAACTAATAGACGTACAACACGTTTATCGTATTCCAAAACACAAGTAGCGGTTTAAAATCGATTACAGTGACATTTGGTACGCTGATAAAAAAACCGAAAATTGATAATTAGTAGTTGTTAAACGAATAATAAAAAAAGTGATAAACGTTGTAAAGTTAACTGACAGCATCATCTTACGGTTGGCGTATATTCAAGATAGTCGTCGACATTTCTTAAGTATGAGTGACTGAAGCTGATTTTTCACCGATGATGGCAGTGATGAGCTGTTAAACTCTTTGTCAAATCTCTTTAAAATGATTGAAAACTTGGCAGATCAGTAATATCAGTAATGCACAGTAATTTTTTTAAACATAAATCGATTAAAACTGGCGATAAAAAATTTAAACAAAGCTGAATGGCTATTTATTTTCATTCCCACATACCATTCACATGGAATAATCAATATAAGCTAAATTTAACAAAAATTTAGTCTTCTAAGTTTAAAATATCTAACAAATATACTCGTAGAATAATCAATAATTAATTGAGATTTTCCAAAAATTACACCAATAATAGTTTGTATACTTTTATAAAAGTTGTGACGATAAGTTTGGAAATTTGGCAGAAGCTGTTAACAACTGTTGCAGAATATATAAATGTTAGCCAAGCCATCTATCCATATAAGGCTTTAGCCATAACTACAATCATAAATATTTTTTAACGAGAGAAATGTTTTTCTTCGCCAAATTTGTGTTTTTACTTCCTTGACAAAAATCTGAACTCGATGCGAGTCATTTTGTATAACATGTTGTAAAATATCCAGTCGTTTTTCCTTTCTCAAATGTTTCCTAACACGCAAAATATGTGTAGTATAATAATGTTTCAACTCTTACAATCTTCTGCCGTACTAACTCAAAGTATAAACTTACATACAGTACGATACTATTTTCACTTCAAATTTATTTACTAACTTGTTGCTGACATGTTAATGTTGGTTGCTATGCTCACTCTATTCATCCATCCTCTTTACTGATTTCGTAAGACAACACTCCACAAAATAAAGTATTTGAAAAAAAAGACGCAAAAACGACCTGAAACAAAAAGAAAAAAAAAGAAATCTATTTTGGTCTAATGTTGGGGCTACCAACTAGCAACTTTGCCATGCAGCGTTTTGAAACTATAATAAAGGAAAAATGCAGCCTAAAAGCAAAGAATTTGGGTTTGTTAAATCAACTTTGCTGAATTTATTTCAAAATTTTTTTCTAAAACGTTAAAAGAAAAAAAGTGAAATACAGCAAAATAAAAAAGTGAAGGCTACATGAGTTGTTGAAACAAATAATTTCAGTAACATCCAAATGCTCTTTTATAATTTGTGGATATTTTTAGTACAGTGCTTGTATTGCATGGTCGATTTAACATGATTGAAGAGGTCGCTTTCATTATTATTATAGGCTTTCAAACAGTACCAAAAATACTTTTTAGACATTTCAAATTCATAGATACAACAACTGCTAAAACCCTAGTATTTATTCGTTTTATAAGAATTACGGATTAATGCAAATTCGCTAAATTCAAAAGCAAAATAATATCTATATTTTCAAATTAAGCAATTTTTGGAAACACATTGTTAAAATTAAAATTAGATGAAACATAATAGTATTGTTTACTATATGACATATGAGAGGTTAATTTGAATTCAAATTGTTATGTTATTGAAGAATTGCAGGGAGTCTTCATTCAAGTAAAATAACCTTGGAGAGTAAATATACAATGTATTATAATGTGTTTCAATGACCATCTTATATCATGCAATATAATATGCTGTGCTGTACATTTGTCAAATGCAAGGCTTCTTCAAAATTTCATTAAATTAATATTACAGCAACTTTTGATTAAGTTAAGCCATTTAGGTAATTGTGATGTTTCACTGAATTGAGCAAACGTTTGACTAAATTTAATCACAGTATTTAAAAGCATAACTAATAAACGTATATGAAAACTTATCAAATAAATAAAAATGTCAAAATCAGCATACGGTATGTTACTATGTTAAACTGATTTGGCTTCATAAAAGTAAAAGGACTTATAAAAACATCTATTTCTGAACCCAAGTTAATTTGTTACTTATTAAATAAATAGAATTTAGTAAAGACTTTCCCTAAGTGGAGCTAAAAATGGATTGTCAGTCTATTGTACCGTACTATATGATTCATTGTCAAAACAATGTCACCAAAGTCATTACATTAAAATAGCTGCATCATTGTTTTACGATTTTCTCAATTTGTGTTTCATAGAATTTTAAGAATTGCAATTGTTACTTTTATTTTAACGAAAACAAACGACAGATTCATTCCAATATTATTTTACATACTGTATAATGTAGTAGTAGGTGCTTGTCATTTGTAACTGATACACCAAATGTTATGCAGTGGCGGAATCTTGTTTAAGTTATTTCTTAAATCAAAAAAAAAAAAATAATAATAATGAAATCGTTAAATGGCAGGAGAGGTAAATGGGTTCACCCAACTTTAACGTGAAATCAAAGTTCAAATCCACTAAAGATGAACTTATTCAATATTCTGTCCTCCACTTAACCTCGACATTCGTTACTGGAGACAAAATGCCATCACAAAATCTATCTTTATACTTTAAATAAAAAAGATACATGGGCACACCGCCTACAAAAACTTAAAATGAAGCATCAGTTTAGTCTCAATTTATTTTTGTCATCGCCAATATAAATGTATTATTAAATTTAGCATTTTAAAACAAAAAAATATCTTATGTTGTGCACTGCATTGTAATATCCTGAAGCACAAGTCCAGTACATACTGTAAAGTAAAAATATCAGAAAGTTTGAAATAGCTGTGCAGACATGGCATGCTATTGCAACCAACAATTTAAAAAAAAAAACAAACGCTTCAAATTCAATTTCTATTCCAAAACTGCACAAGTTTACATTATAACACATGTAAATCAGAACGGAAAGAGCAATGGCTGATTTAGTTCATTACGATTGTACTATTTGTTGCCAAATTTTACATTTTAAACGACTATAATCCTATTGGTTTACCATATATCTGATGTCAAGTAGTGATAAATGATTAAGAAAGGGGTTGAATAGGGATTACACTGTATGTAAAAAGTTAGGAAAGGATGTTTATAAATTTAATGTTTGACATTTGTGTTAAAAGAATTTTTTTTAAGACAAAGATCTTGCCAGGTTAGCTTTCTACTTAAATTCCAACACTTTTTCTTCTTCAAACTTCAACTAGTCTAAGCTTATGACATACAAGTAAGTTGGAGTTTAAGTTGGTATATACACAAAATGAAAAGCATTTTTAAAATAGAAAGAAAAAAATAATAAAAATAATGAGGGGTAAAAAAAAAAAAGAATTCTTACTTTGACGGCGGTACACTGTGCCAAGAATCTGCATGAAAAATACACAAAATGAAACAGCGAGCACATCTGTAGCGTGATGGTAGTTAGGATATAAGCTAAAATTAGTTTTTTGGTAGATAAAGAATGCGTGTTTGCCACATATATATCCGTGTTAGGTAAACTAAGAGGTGTGGGTTAAGCATATATAGTGCACTGTATAGCATGTACTATACTGTAATTCAAATGAGTTTAGTTAAATATACCAAATGTATATAGAAAATGAGAATGATGTGTGAGACTTGACTTGTGGCATAGAGGAGGAACTGATGGTGCTGATTTTGTCATGCGAGAACTATGCCAACTATACCGAGATCATACAGTACTGAGTACTGTCACTGTGTATATTACACCCCCTCCTTCTTTTCAAAAAGTGCTTCAGATGCCATGTGGAACATGTGAAAATCATTGTCACCCATGTTTCAATGCAGTTGAAAGGTACACCTGGGTGGGTGTGTATCTGAAGGAAGAAAAAAAAAACCAAGTGGGGAGAGCTATATTTCAGTTTCATGAGGGGTAAAAGAACAACACCCCCAGGAAAAAAATTTGTAACATTCGTGTGCCTATCAACAAAGATAAATGGACTTTTAACTAACACTTTACAACTCCCCAAAGTGACATTACTTCGGTAGTTTAAAAAGTAAAAATGTTAGAATTTGTCAGAATGGTAAAGGTGTGGTGTTGTTCTCAAAAATCGCATAACTTCATCATGTTTAACAAGATAATATTATGCTTTTGTAATAATATTTTATAAGCAATTCATTCAAACGTCTTTTCAATACTTTTACAGCACATAATGTATGTTTTTCCTTCAAATATCAGCGATAGAAAATTTAAATAGTCTAATGACGTTGTTATCTTAACAAACAACTGATAAAAGTTGTGGTATTAGTTTAAATATAAAATGCTGCATAATACTGTATAAATTCGAAATAAATACACTAGTAATTAATTAAAAAATTATTTTATTTTATTCTTGTAGTTCCTTTTTTGCTTCTTTACTTCCTTTTTTTTTGTATTTATTTTTTCTTTAAAATCCTGTAAAAACAATATATGTAAATGTTTTTTGATGGCACAACATTTTGGAAATACATTTATTTACATAATCGCTAAATATTCAAATTTTATTAATCTTTTTTTTTTAATGAAATGACTACGCAGTAGTTACTTAAATAATTTCATCAAGTCTAGTGAACAGACTCAAAAAAATTCAAAGTGTTAATTTTTTTCGTTATATCTATTGAGCAGAAATATTTATAATAAAAAAACCCATAAAAGAAAATTTAAAAAGACCAAAAATACACAAACTTATTTCTCTCTTTCTAATTAAAAAGTATAGACAAGTCTACTGAGAATACAGCAAGCAACCGTCAGTTAATCAAATTAAGCGAATAAATCAAATTTTCTAAAACAAAATTCAACACTAGACAAAATTTAGTTAATTGAATAACGGACGGTTACTGACAAAACTATAAACAGCTCTCAACAAATCGACTATCTCCAAACACTAATACTTTATAGTTTGACCAAAAAAATTTCGTTTTATGATAAGACTACAACTTTAAAAATAAATCAAATTAAATCAAGCGCAATATACTGTGTAAAGTTTTACAGTACTTTTAGAATTAGTTGACTTAACAAATTAACCGAACATATCATTCAACGCAATGATCAGAAATAATCAGAATAAGCAAGCATAGTGAATAAATACATAATGAAATGGAAAAAATATTCAAAACACCATTAACAATAGCCAAAAATGTAGTCAAGTGCGGTTGAAATCTTAAGAATGAAGATGAAACTAAATTCAGAAGTGAACAAAATAAGCACATAATCTATTACTAATTAGCATTAACCTACATTTATATAGAATATTTTTGTTTTCTACAATTTCTATTAACTGTTAATGGCACTTTGAAGCACAACAATGTTTCTACAGACAAAATCAGCCTATGGTTAAATGAAGTCCGTGGTTTCAATGCGGCATTAGTTACAGTATAAGGTATCGTTTATCACAAGTGTATTGTTTTTTCCGGATAAATCTGCTTTTTTTATTTCGTCAATTGTTCAGTTCGGTAATGTAATTTAGGCAGCAACCACATAATTGCTTTTTTTTGCATATTTTTTTATCCGTTGCTATGCCGTTCTCTTTCGATTTCACTTTTGCGCTTCATAATGGCCAGATTTTTCGCACGTATTCTGCGTATTTTCTCATCCAATTCATTTTCAAATGTTTTTCCTGGACAAAACGCATGGATACATTTAAATATACATTATTAGTAACATGATTAGGATTATAAAAATAAATGGATATATAATAACGGAATGTTCAGTAAATATTACAGGAGTAATATTCAGGAATAAATTATATTTAAGGATAGGGAACTTTTATACAGAGGTGCTGGAAATGAGAAATATTGGCATTAGTTTGGTTGATGACAAATATCAATATTAAAAAAATATTTCACCCTTCAATCTAATATAATATAAATAAATTACTTTTTCGTTATAAAATTTTATAAACGCTCCAAAAATCGAAGCAATGTAAAAAAAACTGTTTTAATACACACAATAATTACTTAAAACGATCTTATATTAAAACTATTCAACAGTATAATAACTATAATGGCAGATTTTCGTTGCCAGTTACAGGTTCAAATTTCAAAACGTCCCAAATGGTAAGGTTTTGCCTCTCATTTCATTTCCACCATAGAACTAAACTTTCAACAAACTTTTATCTATCAGGTGATCAGGTACAAGTCTAATTATATAAACACTATAAAAAGAGATCAAAATACTTATTATATTGTCCTAAATTTATTTATTAATTCATTCTATGTGCATATCACATTTCATTTTCTAGAAAAGTTCATACTTGGCAACAAAACCTTTGTAGATATTAAATTCGGGACTGTAAAAGAACCCATTTCTATGTTGATACAGATCCCACTTCTGTATGGAAACAATGCTTCATTTAACTTAGCAGCATAGAAATGGCTTAAAATAGTGTTTTAAATACAGTGAAACTGATTAATGCCGTTGACGACACATTAGGAATACAAGAAAGACCCCCCATAGACGAAGTCCTCGATCTAAATAATGTGACTGTGCCTGGTGTAACCGATCACTCATGTAAAATGCATTCGTCTTGTATGAAATGACGAGCTGAGTCACCAAAAATGAACTAAAGCACAACTTACCATAGAAGAAAATAAACTATAGTAAACGTTACCTTCAAGATGAAGTTTGTTGATGGGTCAGCTTCAACACTCTTACCACTTCAATATAACGTATTAATCAATTACAATTAACACCAATTCACACACATTATTTTACTACTTTCCCTGTTCGCTTCCAACTTAAATCTGCGAATATCTCTTTTCATTACACGTTGTTCATAAACACATATATAATTTTTAAAAAAAAACCGTTTTTCACGTATAAAACTGGTTTTCAAATTATTATGTCCAAATAACTACTGCAGGTATTAAAAAAACCACGAGTATAAAATGTACGAAATAAAAGTGTAATTATATAAAACTTAAAATCTATCTATTACCTGTCGATTGTTGTACTTTGTTTGTAGATAGTCGGTCGGAGCTGCTGCTGCTGCTGTGCTTGGACAGAATGGTTGCAATGGATCGCACACGTTCACCACTTAGTTTCACTACCTGTCTGGACTTCCCAGTAGTCTTGTCGCTCCCACTATTACCGTCTTTGGCAGATGATGCTTTGTCGGAAAGTTTTGAAGGTGAGAGTGATTTCCTTTTCTTGTCTAATCGGTCAGCATTCGAGGAATGTTTGCTGTTACTGGTAGCATTAGATATGTTTCCCAGCCTTAAGTGAACTGGTAACTTCTGTTTAGAAGTTGGACTTGATGACCCTCTGGAGTCTAAAGCATCAACAAAAACATCAATTAGAATCATGTTAGAATCAAATACATTAAAAAAAAACATATTACCCGCTCTTCTAACAGGTTCTACTGCAGTAGATAATTCTTTATGAACATCTGCTGTATCGCCATCGGATGCATACTTATGACCATGACTTTTAATAAGAACTTTTCTTTCTGGCGAAGTTTCAGGCCTTAATGAACTGTTAGACTTTATCGGATCACTAGATTTTGAAGTACAGTTAGCAGATGTGCTGTCGATATTCTTTTTCCTACTGGATGAATTGTCAGCAACCGCTGAAGTCAGTTTTACAACACTTAACACTGATTTAATTGGCGGGCTTCGACTTTTTCGATCTTCGCTTTTCTCTCGAGATTTTCTTTTAGAGTCAGATTGTTCTTTCAATTCTTCGTCTTCATTTCCCGGCCTCTTTCTTGACTTGAGCTTTTCACGAAGATCACTAGATTGAGAACTTTTCTCAAGCAAACTCGATCTCCCTGTTTCTCTGGAAAAAGATTTACTTTTTTCATCTGAGACAGGTTTCGATAAAATGGAACTTATTTTAACACGATTATCGTCTTTATTTCTAGATAAACTTTCAGTATTTTCTTTCCTCCGTTCTTCTCGTCTCTCCCTTTCCCTGGTTCTTCTGTGTTGTCTTCTGTCTTCGTTGGCGTCTCGATCATGATCATGCTTTCTGTGCTTCCTATGAAAATTGCCGCCAGATTCCTCTCGATGATGGCGTTTATTCCTTGCAGATCTTTCTTCCCGATCGGATCGTCCCTCCTTACGCTTATCATTATCGACTTTCCTATCTAATGTTCTGTCAATACTGTCACTTAATGAACAAATAGTTGTTTTATTATCAGAATTGACAACAATAGTATCACTACTGCCGTCGATTGGCTTTTCAACGTTTTCGTCAAACGTTTCGTCTGGCTGTAGCACAAGAACGTCTTCATTATTTATAGTTTCATCCGCACTTTTACCATCATTTGTCTCTGACAATTTATCGCTGGAATTTGACTCTGAATCGGAGAAATCACTCTCGTCTTCACTAGATGAACTCGATTCAAAACGGCTAAATTTGTCAGTGCCTAAGTAAAAAGTGTAAATACTGAGTAATATATTTTAATAACATGCATAATTCAAGACCGTTGCACGTACCTTTAGTTTTAGACTGGATCTGTATTCTAGACAAACCGGACGACTGCTCATTATCGGTTCGGCGATAAGAATCCCGATGCCTTAAAAGTTCACTTGTGTATGATTTCTCAGGTACTTCCTCCTCATGAACTGGCTGAATTACAATCAGATTTGCATTTCGAGGCGAATTAAATTTCTTCAAACCAAAATAAAATTTACGATTATTTGTTATTTCATAACATTGTGGAGTTAATTTGAAAATTATTAAAATACCTTTGCTCCAAAGTCGGCAACTGGTTGAGAATTTTTAACAGTTTGAGAGTTTTCAGTTAGTTTCTAAATAAATAAACATTAGTTTAAATTTCTAACTTGTATAACACTTATGCTTACCTTGGTCGACTTTAAAGCTGCTTTTCTCAGTTCTTCTAATTCAGCATCCGTACGAGTAATTTGATTCTTTGTAACATTATCCGAGCCATTTTTCTAAAGAAATACCAGTTAAATATCGATCAACACACTGTAGATAATAAAAACTTACTTGTTTAAGTGTAGCTAGTACCGCTAACCGTAAGGCTTCCAAATCACCGTCCTAAAAGCAAATCAAAGCAATGATTAACTTTAAAATAACGAAATTAATCCTTCACAAGAATTTAACGTTACATAAGCTAAACACATATAGCTGATTAATATCCAGTACACTAGAGATAAACACAAATAGTTATTGTTTTAATGTAGTCAACCTTCTTGACTTCAATGTATGCAAGTGTGCATGTACTTGCTGAAAGCTGTTTTAAACATAACGGATTAGACATTACGTAAATTATAACAAGCATCTCTGATAACAATATATTCACGTATTCGTTACACGGAGAAACTTTTAAATAGTGCATTAATGTAAAACAATAAATTCTTCCACTAATTTGTTTCACATTCTCTCAATATATAGGAAAGCTTTTCGTTGAACGATGACGACCCAGTTACCTTTGCATAGTCAACACAGCCATGTACAGTACAACAACATGCAATCATATGGGATTGTAAATACCACAAATGTCGTCATTTCAGCCATTTTAATAAAAGACTGCACTATACATATTGTTATGTAGCGTTAAAATTCTTGGTGAAATAATTTTTATAGAATATACTATAAAAAAGTAATGATAATATAAACGAAATGTATACTTACGTTATCAAAAGACGCCATTTTGCACTTTGTTGTTAACATGTTAAGCCAGGAGCAACTAGCCAACATAGCGTGTTGTGAATTAGTGTAGTTACCGCAGCTATCGCGTATTGGCAGCAGCTGCCATAGTGAGCCAACTAGAGAGATGCGAAATTAGTAAAGCAAAATCGAACAAACGTAGCGATACCAAAACTATCGATACGTGCAACATCGGATATTCGATACTCATTTTTTTTAACAAAAGAAACGTAAATGAATGTAAAAAAAGTGTTCAAATGACAAAAGCTATAATATTCTAGCAAAACTGTTTATATTTAAAACAAGAGTCGTTGAAAGATCTGTTGCTATTAGCTGCTTCCATAATAGTCATTTACAATTAACTTCCAATTACAAGAGCATTACATAGTACTAATTTAATAATTTATAGTATACTCATTTAGTCAACTAATTAATAAGCTTACCAACAAAAAAAGATCTGTTCATCTATTATCTAGACACACTGCTGCTAATCCTTGATCCAATATACCACTGCTGCTAATCCTTGATCCAATATACCACTGCTGCTCATGGATCCAACACACACACACACACCTGTTGATCCTTAATCCAATATTCTGCTACTGATAATTTGTCTACCATATATCTGCTAATCTTCGTTGTATCTAAGTTTAAAACTTTAATTAACATAATACAACTACTGAAAATAAAAAAAATAGAAAAGTTGTGGATCTCTCAGTCTCACCCACCCACTCCTCACTCATTAAGTTAGGAGTGGGTGGATGAGTGCCCTCCCAACCAACGAGCAGGTGGATCCACAGCTGGGAGGAGGTTAGTGTTTTAGTAAAGAAAAAATCCTGAACACCCGCCATTGCTACTTCTGCTTCACCAGATCTAAATCTGGAAATCTTATAAAATGTATTAAATTAATAATTGTAATAATATTATTTAAGCTAAACAAAAAAAAACATGAATCAAATAATTAAACATTCCTAAGCTAAATTTAAAATGCAATGTATGCCGGCATACTAAATCTAACAAGCTAATTAATCGCGCGCCTTACATCGTCCATCTTCTGACAGAATTCCAGTCATCATTCCATCCATTCGACCAAGTCTCACTAAAAAGAAAAACAAATAGCTATAACTTGCAGAAAATTAAATATTACAAAACCATTGATTTGGTCATCTGTTTCATCCGACTTTGTCTGCTTCATCTGTTCAGAACTGTAACTTGTCCATCCGTCTGACATACCGTACTTTAAATTAAAAAAAAAAAAGATTAGTAAACAAATTTATACTTCATTAAACGGAACGATGACAACCCGATTTGTTCACTTCATATGTCCAGGTCTGTAATTTGTCCATCCGTTTGACACACCTGAAATTAAAAATTAAAGATTAGTAAACAATTTTATACTCAATTAATCGGAACGACGACAACCCGATTTGTCCACTTCATCTGTCCAGGTCTGTAATTTGTCCATCCGTTTAACACACCTGAAATTAAAAAATAAAAATTAGTAAACAATTTCATACTCCATTAATCGGAACGACGACAATCCGATTTGCCCACTTCATCTGTCCAGGTCTGTAATTTGTCCATCCGTCTGACACCTGAAATAAATAAAGATTAGTAAACAAATTTATACTCTTTTAATAGGAACGATGCCAACCCGATTTGTCCACTTCATCTGTTCAGGTATGTAATTTGTCCATCCGTCTGACACACTTGAAATTAAAAAATAAAAATTAGTAAACAATTTCATACTCCATTAATCGGAACGACGACAAACTGATTTGTCCACTTCATCTGCCCAGGTCTGTAATTTGTACATCCGTCTGACACCTGAAATAAATAAAGATTAGTAAACAAATTTATACTCTTTTAATCGGAACGACGACAAC
>JAAFCF010006596.1:3267141-3313108 GCA_013389785.1 Helicorthomorpha holstii | reverse complement strand
TTATTAGCTTATTAGGTGCCATAATATGTGGTCAATGATGCGTCGGTATTAGCCGAGAGAGATTTGGTAGCGGCAGGAGACGAGGTAATGACGGCGATGAAAAATAAATTTCTTTAACAATCATAACACTTGAAGTTTCGATTAAATTATTTTGAATTATACTGTATATAGGCAAGCCGATTGGTAGCTTATGAAATAATTCGGCGAACGAATTTAGCGAGTCGAATAGCTGTTACTGAGAAATGGGCAGCAGTAGCTGATTACATAACTTGAATGGCGTGCTCAAAATATGAGCTGCTTTTATCAACAGTTCAGTTTTTAGATTGAAGAAAACGTGGGACAAAGTATCAAAAACGGTTAGTAAACACAATTGATAACTGAACTTTAGAACTTATTTGTGTTTGATCTAATTAACCAAAGACGAAGCAAACTGTTGATATGTTACAAACATTGATTTCCTCAGACTGTCACTTTAGGAATTTAAGAGAAGCAATGCATAGGTAAAATTAAGTTTTGATTCTAATACGAATCATAATTATGTTATTGATGTCCAGATACTTTTTACACTACATACATGCGATCATCCACATATCCCATATCTGGGAATATACCTGACTGATTTGTCTTTCATCGAAGAAGGAATTCCAAA
Source organism: Helicorthomorpha holstii (assembly GCA_013389785.1). Taxonomy (NCBI): domain Eukaryota; kingdom Metazoa; phylum Arthropoda; class Diplopoda; order Polydesmida; family Paradoxosomatidae; genus Helicorthomorpha; species Helicorthomorpha holstii. Next base: position 3,312,459 of record JAAFCF010006596.1, on the reverse strand, counting down.
CTTCACTGAAGATGGAATGCTTAACTTCTCAAAAATGAGAATGGTAATTTCGAGTTCAAAAATGAGCTATCTTAGTAATGACTGACGTATTAGATTTGTTATTTTGTTTTACTTTTTAAAGATTTATCTCGTCATTCGAGAAATTCGTGTGCCTCAACAAACTCCATACAAAACTGAATTATCGTTAAAGGCAAGTATTTTACAAACCATTTAAAATCACGAACATGTTAATGAATAGCTTGGCTAATATTCCTTTAGTTCTTAAGATTTATAGTAGATTTATTACTATATACCGTAGATCTCAGTGTTTAACTAACAGTTACGCAACGTTTAGGTGTCTGCGACGTCTGAGTTGTTAGTTGAAATCTAACCAAATTTATTTAAAGGAATTAATTTTTCTATAACACATGAAAAAGTAACCAAATTATTTGGACGGTATACTCATGTACATTGAATTCTACGTTGATCTGGTTTTCGTGTTTTCTTGTCACCGGTTTGTAAATTGTTGAATGCCTGTTTTATTGGTACAAAACTACTGTACTGTGTGATTGTGCATAATGAGGAATTTTTGTGTATGATGAATGTATGCAGATATTACTTGATTCTAACTACAGCATACTTTCATTTGTATATGTTGCAAATTTTGTATTAGATATCATTCCTTACAACGAACTGCACAGAATATCCTCAGCTATTAAACCCAAACAGTCTCGATCGAGTACTATAACATTACACATCCATGGTAAAACGTTGAAAATCTGTCGACGTTTATGCATAAGTTGTAGCAAGTGCAACATGCTAACAATCTTAATGATTATAATTATGATTTTAAATGTATGTTTTTAATCAACGCATGTCAGCGTTTCCTGAATAGAAGTTCGGCGTGAAATACAGTACCGTACGTAAAATTGTCTTTCAATGGTTGATTATCAACTTTTTTTTCTCTCTATTGATGAAATGATTTGTACTGTTTTATTTACAGTATAAATACAGTACTTAAAAAAGAAAAAAAGTATATGATTACTTGTATACTAATATACATGCACATATGTAATTGTAGTGAATCCAGAACAGAAACTTGAACTGCTGACGCTTATCAAAATTTTATTTAAGCTACTATTGAAATTTTATCATCACGATATCTTTGATGATTGAGATTTACATATTCACATTATCCAATCAAAAGTATATACTTGCACACGTATAAATATTATACATAATTGTGTGCGTTTGGTGAATACAGTACTGTATGTAACTGGTGAAAAGTATTGCTTTATTAAACCTGAAACTAGGCATTCACGGTTTATGTAGCTAGTGTGTACTGATGAGTATTATTGATCAAATTCTTTTTCATGAACCTTTTTTAAAGTGATCAGTTTTCATATCTATATTTATTTGTCCGCGTATATGTGTATGATGAATGTGAAATTCGGATTTTTGAATGTGCACTGTAGGTATAATACTGTACTAATAATTCTATAATACTAATGATTTTCATAAACGTAATTGGATTTAATATTAAATTAGGTTTATATGTCTAGGTAAATTCATCAAAAACTCTTATTATAGTAACAATTATGTTTTTTTTTATGGATTATCAATTTATCAATCATTTATTGAAATACATTTTAGACATGGAAATTTCTTATAAATTCAAAATGGCTTTTTTTATTAAGGCTTTTCTGATTCTTAGACAGAAAATTATTAATGAAGTCTATAATCTTACCTCTGTCTGAGAGAAATTTATTTTATTTTTTTTTCTACTTTTTAATAACTTTTTGAGTGATTATTGTGAATGAAACGTAGCAAAACAGGTGATAAAAGGTTTGAAAGTTGTAGTAATTTGCGAGCTAACATAACGACGTGTGCTTAGGCTTTATCCAGTATAATATACGGTATAGAAGTTTAGTTTATAAAAATAACTTATTTTTTTCCAAAAAAGTAATCTACTTTCCGTACTTGAAGAAAGAAAAAACAGTGAAAGAAATGAGGGTGTTGTAAGGAAAAAAATAGTAAAATGTTCAGCTCGAGTGGGAATTGCGAAAATCAGAGTAATAGCAAAAATAACCGGAAGCATCGCTATTAGTTTCGGATTGTGGGTTTTTGTCGGTATTTTGTTAATTCACATCTGAGCAGAGAGAGAGCATTTCTGACTTTTCTCACCCTTTTGTGCTTTTTTGATAAGTGAGTAGGGGGAATTATTATCGACTACGTAAAACGTAAAAGACTTTTGGAAATGCATTTCATTCATTGAGAAAGTCTGATTTTTACATTTTACTATGATAAATAATTACGCGATTTGACTAGTGTGTGTATGTATGTGTGTGTGAGAGGATCATTCAATTTTCCCATTGACATTGTACAATACAAGCTGCAATGAAGAAAAACTTGTTTTTTTTATTATTATTGCAGTGAATTTGAAATTCTTTCCTAAAAATCCACACACAAGTACAAAAAATGAGTCCTTTTTTTTGTCTTAATGTTGATTTAAAACTTGTCTACTGGTTTTTCATGTCAGATTTTATCCTTGTTGTATAAAAGTTTGACATTTTACTATTAAAAAAAAAACATAAAATCCAGACAACTAAATGTTTCCCATCTTGATAAAATAAACTTAATGTAAAATAACTAACGCACTAAAACCAACCTGACTTGAACAATAATTATTTTTTTTTTAATATAAATTCAAAATACTGTGTTGGGTTAATTGTCTCAAAATTAAGTTGGGTCTTTTTACTATTAGACAGCCCAAAACAACTTCTTTTAACTTTTTTTAATTAATTTTTAAGTTATCACAAAAAACTTGCAATAATAGCAATTTGAGAAAAAAATTAAAAGTTAAATATCTTTTTTTAAGTTTTTTATTTTGGTAACTTTTCTTTGCAATAAGTGGTACCAATAGTATGTAATGAAGCATGATTTCCGTTGAGCAGTTGCAGCAGCTGCCCGTGCACAAGCTCACACTCATTCGCCCTTTGTCTTTCAATTTCGTTTCCGCAGGAAAAGGATAAGGATAGACACTTTTAATGGAAATTTCTCATCAAAAAGCTTATAACGTTTCACTTGCCCCTTAAGAAGAGGGGGAGAGATAAAGAGAGAGAAATATTAAAGACCACGCAAGTTTAATGTTAAATAGTAAAATACACTTCAATAGTAATTGTAAAGTGTTTTTTTTAATATTAAACGAGAAATGAACGGTCGGAAATGGAAAATTTAAAGGCCAAAATTGTTTTAAAAAAAGGTGTTGTTGCATCCGACGTTTAATAAAGGATGCATTCAAAAGTTAAATAAGGTTTAGTTTTTTAAGTATTGTTTTGATTACTACTGATATTGTAGTCCCTAAGACTAAAAAATCAACACTTTTTAATAGCATTACTTGATAAAATAGAGATTTTTACTCGCTAAAGTTTAGGTCTATGGAGTTATTAGGTCTGTGCGTTTCAATGAGTCTCACATTTATGGATTAGGGTATAGGCAATACCAGTATTATATCAATAGGTTGCTACAGTATAAGTGACTTATTGTTAAGCCTTTTAATATTGATTGTAATAAGCCGAATGTTGTTGATAGTAACTTACTATTATTAACACGCATGCCTGAACTTCAATTGTTTTGTTTACTACAACATTATAATTGGTAATTTGTTTTTAATCGTATAATGTCCAGCTTAAATCTGTATTAAATCATTAATTTTTATTATATTATTAAATTCACACTTAGACTTTGACCATGGTCTCTTTTTTGTATTCAGTGGTTCTGTCCTCATTCTCAGGCAAATACAACAAAATACAATCAAATTTTTTTGATTAAGAGCAATTCTAAGAAATTATTTTAAGAAAATAATATTATCTGATTGTATTTTAATTTTTTTTGAGAAATTGTAACTTACAATGAAAAACATTTTTTTAAAAATGGGAATTGTTTTTAGTTTTTACATGATTTTTCGAGAAATAATTGATACACGAAACTTCAGATAACATTTCTATTTTTAACTTAAAAGTTGATAAGTAGCTAATTATCAGTCATTTATTAGAAATCAGTTTTTCTATGCTATAAATTACATGTCTAGAAATCTACAGTATATACGAGAGACTTAATTATGTTCTTATAATAAACGACAATTCCGCTATTTTCTAATTATAACATGTATCTTTGACTTGTATAACATTAATTGAAGGACTTAATATGCTAAATTAAATCTCTAAAAATTGATTATTAGCTATTGTATTAAGTCTGCTTTTAGTCCCTTTTAACAAAGTGCCAAAACGACTGCTTCAAAAATACTTTTTAACATTAATTATGAAGTAGTAGGTCATATTAAAATATTTGGCATGAATGTGTGTGGGGGGCCAATATAGATGTAAATTTTCCGGTTTCTTAATTGTTTTTGAACGTTTTCAACATGATTAATTGGTGCTGAAGCGAAAAAGTCGGCAATAAATATTTTGCAGCAATTTTTCTCATCACAACTGTCAAATTGTCGATTAAAACCTCAATTAGATTTATGTCTTAGTTAAAATATTATTCTGATGATTTATACAAGGGTGGACTTTTATAAAGAAAATTCCAAAAAATATTTAAACATAAAAAATTGAAGTGGATATAATATTTGGCCAAAAGTATATTTTGATATTTGAATTTTCCTCTTTTACGATGTCCCGTCATTGCCACTAGAGGGAGGACAATCTCTAAAACAATCTCATTCTTAAAAGTTTAGCATTGCAAAAACGACATTACAGTATTATTATTATTACAATAGAAAATATTGTTATAATTCCAGTTTCTATTTTATGTTCCCTCTTGTATATTAAGGCATCTAAAATGATATGCTACCAACTTTTATTATACTTTGCAAAGAATAGTTACATATTGCTTATTATTTTTTTTTAGAGTTTAATTACCTAAAATTATCTAAATGTACATGTATATTGTACAGTAGATAACTTTATTTACCATTTTTACAACCGTAATCATCGCAACAAATAAAGTAAACTTATTTTTTTTCAATATTTGGTGTCGCCATTTATGTCTCGCATAATAACGTGGGAAAATGTGATTTCAATATTTGCAAAAGCAACTACCGGTTTCTTCTAGTGTTCGAGTCGTTTGTTTTAATATTTACGCAATACAGTAAGTAAAGTGCTGTAGTACTTATTTAACTGGATCTAATAAAACAGGAAAAGTTCTCTATAATAATACCGTACAATATTTATGCGGTGAAAAACATACTTTATGCATCCGAATTATAAATTAGTTGACGCAATGATGAAATTTAAACTTAAACAATAACATTTCTTTAACGTTTGTAAAAACAAAATTTGATTACGTATTAAACGTATAGTCTAAAATTCTGATTGCAAAACAATATAAACGTTACTTAGTTGCATTTAAATTAATTTTAAAAACTAAACTTTAGTGGTTAACTCTGACTTTTCATGCTTAACAAGTGACTTTCAAAACATTAGGGGTTGAATTTTATCATTAAAACAAAATGTCTTGTTCTTAATTAGAAATTACCGTTCTAATATTACAAAATATACTTGTTTTTTGTTTCGAGAATAGAAATTTAACATTACAGTATTTTGTTACTCGTATAATGAATGATGGGCATTAGGGGAGTCAGCTATTGAAGCTGGGGGCTCAATTTAGGGACAAATATTTCCCCTAAGTACAGTAGTCTACGTCACTGCATATATTTATAGTAATTAACAATGTTTAGAATTTCCCATTTTTAAAATTAGTTACCTATTTTGTATTGTAACAATTTCTAGTTTCTACTTAATACCGTTTTTTGACAAATATTTATATCAATTCTGGGTTATTGTGTTATGAAAGCAAAACTATTTATTACTTATTATTTCGATGACTAAGTGGATGTCATGTAGTTTTTTTTTTGTTTTGTTTATGAAAATAAATTTATTTTGATATTTGTTGCTGTATGATACACTTTATTATAATGTGAACGGAAATTAATAGAAGTGGGTGTTTGTGACGGTTTAGCATAACATTGTCAAACAGAGGGAGTGCAAAAACAACAATACTTTCTAAAATGGGTTTTTATTAAGCCCCAACTTCCTTCAACACTAGTCTTTTATTTTATTCACTTCTATTGTGTTTATTTTTACAGCTAAATCTAGATAGGCTTATGTGGTCGATTTTCAAAATACAGTACCAACTTTATAAATAGGTGTAGAGAGCTCCACCTATTTTTATTTTATAATATTAAAGCAATAACTATTATTAGTAAAAAAAATTAATTTGCCAAGGGAGAAAATAATTAAATTTTTTCAGTGCATTGTGGAATTACGTGGACAATTTATAGCTTTTTTTTAATGTTTTTTTAAAGAGACTAACAACGTGAGTCGAATAAAAGAGTTCGGGCCTCTTGGGGCAATGCATTTGGGTACAGACTACAGAGGGTGGTTAATGGTGGCTCAACCCAACCCGGTCACAAACATTTGGGAAGAAAATGCTGCTTTCTCGAGTAAATTTGTCTGTTAAAATGACAAATTATTCTGTCTTACCGATCGAAATCTACTTGATATTTTTTTTTTCATTTGGTGAAGAAAAAAAAGAGCAAGTTCATGAATTTACATTTTGGATTTTTTAAGATTACCTTGACGTCTAAAGAAAGAGAAGGATAAAGAAGTAGCAAAGTGTAGTGGGTAGAGTAGGATGAGAAAGAGAGAGTGGGGAGGGGGGGAGGGGGGAGGGTCAAAGATGAAAATGAATTGAAGAAGTTTGTTGTAAAGTAGTAGCATTTTTAAGTATTTTTTACAAGATTTTTATATATATTCTAGTATTTTAAAAGGCTGTTATTTTTGTCGTTTTTTAGTGATATGGCGTCCTCAAACGTAATTGATACTCAGACTTGGAAATTTTATGAAAATTGCTTCTTTTTTTTTTTAAAGGGAATTTTGTTAAAAAGTGAAGAAAAAAGTGGCTAAAGTAGAAAAAGTTCAACAAGAAACGTATATGTCTATTTTTCTCTAAAAAAATAAATAAATAAAAGAAAAATATCTTTGCTGTGATATCTCTGCTTGGTCGTAAATTTGACGTCAAGAAAATCCAGAATAAATTTTAAAATTCTTTTTTTTTTTTTTTTTTGGATTGTTTTGTGACCAATAAAATGCCACTATTTTAGAGATTTACTTCAAAAAAATTTTAAATGTTTGAAATGTTTTCCAATTATTATTATATTAGTACTGCAGTCGTTTCTAAATAGCCAGTTAAGCATCTGTTGGAGGTTTGTTTTACTATTTTTTTTCTAATTTATCAAATTTATGTAAATAGTTTATACAGCATTTTATGATCATCATTAATGTCTACATTTTTATTGCATTATCAACAGGAAACATTGTTTACTCTAATACTCGACGTGCAAATCACATGACCGATCGACTTAAGAAAATCGTTATTTTATTTAGATTTTTTTTCACCAATTGTTTACATATTTTTTCAAATAAGACTTAAACAGAGATTCAATCGCAATTCGATTTAACCTCTCACGACTTTTGCCTTTATTGGAATTATTTCTAGCTAACTTACTATAGATATTAAAAAATAGTCACGAATTGGTGCAATAATAATGCTCGCTTTTATTGACGAATAGAAATACCGTACTCATATAGAAAAAAAATTATTTCAGTTGTTTGCAAACATAAGTGTTGACGCATAAATATAATACTATGTTAATTCAGAAAAATATTTTAAATCTTTTTATTATTTTTCTACTGTATGTTGATAACTGAAATTGCCATTCAATACCGAAACATCACAGATTGACCTAAAATATAAATACAGTATGTCAATCATGCAAATACTTTATTTTAATTTTAAGGTGTTTCTTGTAGCTTCCTGAATTATCTATTTTTGAATTATGACGTATTGATAAAGTTGTAGTAGTTTTATAAAGAAAAAGTTGGCAGAAAAAATTAAAAACGTTAATAACAAATTACAGTTAAGTAAACACCAAAGAGCCAAAACCAAATTACAAATTCATGAATTTTCTTATCGACTTTTGATATAAATTGATTACTGTACAATATTTATATTGAATACACGTAATAATGTTATATTGTTTAAGCAATTGCATTTCTTTATTGATTTCTTCACTATTGTTTATGAGCTAAAACTATTTATCATTATACGCTTCAACAATGTGATTGTTCATAAAATTTCAAAGACATTATACATTTTACTAAAAAATTAATATGATTAATTTAAAATTTACGTGTGCAATGTTTTCTTTAATTACTTAGCTGATTTGTCTTAAATGAAACAATTTTTAAAAACTGTGTGTAATATTTTAAGGCTTGCATGTATTTGCTGAAGCTGAAACACCGTATCTACTTAGCTTTTCTTTTCTTAAAACATTTTTTTCGATTGCCACGAGACATATTTTCATCGCGTTTTGTATTTCAAATTAACTGCGTGAAATTTTAATCGGCGTTGTAAATGCTTTGAACTATGTTATTAATATTAATTTGAAAACGGGTCCTTTGCTCAAATGTAAGCAGGCGCAACGCTCAAGCAGCAAAGCATTCACTTGTGAACCTATTTAGCAACAGCTTTGAGAATTAACTAGGCGTTTTACACGCTTACCTATAATGTATCAATATTGCACACGTACAAAATAACACACGCTTTTGCCATACAAAATACTAACTGGCTATTCACCAAATGCATCCAGCTGGATGACTGACTGACGACAACAATTTTGTGGAAGCATCATATCACATTATGACCTTAATTAAAATATTGTTTTTGTTTATTTGAGATGTACTCACTGAATATATAATATTATTTGTCGGTGTAATTGAGCGCTATCAAAAAAAAAAACAAAAAAAAAACAGCCTATTTAGTCCAGCAGTGAGCAGCGTAACGTTTGACCAATCGTATGAAGCCAACCAAAATGCTTGTCGTCTGATTTAACGTGTCTCTAACATTATTGATATGTGAAAATAAATGTTTATTTCACTGTTAGCTGCGCATTACTAAACGTTTGTTTTCATTTGAATGAAATTTTCAGAAAAGAAATATTCAGTGATATTTCATGGTCTTGCTAACTTATACCGACTACTTGACGCTTGTTGATCATTGAGGGTCAAATAAAATGGCTAGAAAACAAATTTCTGTGAAACTTATGTTGACAACTTAACACACAATCACAATTCTACTTTACATCATTAAAGTATTACATTTGTTTTAAAATTCTAATAGTAATTTAAAGAAAGCTTAAATCTTCATGGTGTATGAAGTGAAGTTCCTCAAACAAAATAAAAATCAATATTGTACTTAGCTATTTGAATGTTCGGTTCGTATAGGAGGAACTGTACTGTGTACTACTACAGTATAATAACCATATATTTGCTTTCTTCCGTTATTTAAGTTTTGTTACGGTTTTATTTATACAGGTGAAGATTTGCATTATATTATGTAATCCTTTTTCCACGATGTTATTATATCTTTGATTTATATTGGAATTTGATTTGTGAAACATTATTTTGCGATGAGTTAGGTACTATACTATCTTTGCGTTTTATATTTGGTAATTCCAATACTTTTCTTCAGATTTCTGATATTATTTTCGGCTTAGCGTATTGATAGAATCTTACACGTAGATTTTTTCAGCTTATTCTTAACGTAAGAAAATTGTACAATTTCTTCATCGCATACCGTACGAAAAACGTGAATTTTATTGACAGGAGTTGAAACAATAATAGTGTTGTGCGTTTAATCATGTAAAAGAATAGAATCTGAATAGACACAGTCGCACATGTTTTTGCAGCTGTTTAGTGGTCTATGGTAAAGATAATGACTTTCTTTAAGATGTATTTTCAAAGCTTAGTGCATGTGTGGTGATTTTTCCCTAGAAATTTATTTATTGAATTTTATTTTTAAATCCAAGAAAGTTTGGAGACCACCTTCCTCTCATGGTGTAACCATTGATTAACCATACGTAACAGCAGCTGCTTCTTCCTTTGCCAGCTATTAACTTTAGTTGTTGCCTTGTCTTTTCAGATGTGTTTGTGTGCGCGCATCATGTGGCAAGCTAACACACAATCGATCTTTGACCTCACACTATCACGTCAATAACCAACCAAAAATAAACTTACAAAATATTTCCTATTCATTATATTTCAATCACTCAAAATTGGAAAGAAAACAATGAGCTTAGATACTGTACATACAGAAAGCAAACGTCACACGCAACCGTCATATAATTTTGCATTATTTTTCGTAAATAAACTATAAACTCAATTCGTAAAAAGCTAAACAAATACACGTATATACTGTATATGTGTAGTAATATATAGCAGTAATAGCTTGTACATGATTACATTATTGATAAATGCAATGTTGAAAAGTGTATTGCACGTAAGTATGCACCATTATTCCTGTAGTAAAATGCACTCAATGAAAGAAATTGCACACAATCTGAATATGCACGACTAACAGAAATATATATCTACAGTATTACAGAGTGAATAGTGATCATAAAGTCACTATGCACTTATAATACAAGTATAAATGTATTGTAAGTTAAACTGTCTAAAAATACATTTTGTGAAGCTTCTTGTAATAAGAAAGCTTGACAGGAACACATGACAATTAAAATAAGCATCACCTGGTTACAAGTGAGTCATCTCACTTTGTATTTTGACATAAGAAAAAAGTTTCTTACAGAACTATGCAATTAACTTAGTAGGATTTTATTTTAATGCATTGAAAATGAAATTGTCCAGGAAGTTGATTATTTCGGCTTTCCGTTGTCGCTTTGCTGACTAATTTATCATTGTAGATCTGTACTGTGTGTTATTATAAGAGAAAAACACTTCAATGACAAGGTGCTTACAATTGACTCATTCAGTATGAATACAAAAAGTTAAAAAGTTCCAATAACGTAAGTTACTTTTACGTACTGGTACTTGAAAGTTAGTCATTGCACAATACAGTACCGGTACACTTAAGACAATACATTACGCAGTAAATATAAATATGATGACGTCGAGTTTAGAAAAAAAAAATTGTTGAATGAGGAGGAGTAATCGTAATTGGAATTTGAAAGATATTTTTTTCTTCTTATACTTAAGGGTGGGATTTACAATCAAATGAGTGGAAATCGAGCAAGCGAATCGTAATTTAAAAATCTCTTTTTGCTTCTGTTTTTAAAAAAATCTTTGATAGTTGTATTTTGACTTCGTGTTCAGTCTTACATAAAAGTGCACCATTAGCCGACTATGGAAACGGTCCAATTATTACATTAATAAAGCCCCAATTCAGCTATATATTTTTTATACATTATTATTTTAAAAAGAGGAAAGAGAATAAAAAATAGCGAGATAAAAAAACAACCAATATGATATTGTATGTTTGCTATTTGCGTTGTAGTAGTTGAAATTGAGGATAAGAGTTTTTAAGAGGGGTAATTTGAGAGGAAGGGGGTGTTTGTATGTGTATTTTTTTTGTTTATAAAGTTTTTTGACCGTTTTGAAAGGAGGGATGATACAAGTGGCACGTGGCACAGGAAATTTGTTAACTCCCCAATGCACAGACAACGCCACGTGCCACTGGTCATCCCATTAAAGAAAATGGCCAAGCTTTTTATATAATTTAAAGGTAAATTATAACTTATTTCATAATCAATGGTAATGCTATTACATAAATAACCTATGTGTTTATGTGTTTAAATCTAAACAAATTATTATGAAAAGTTCATTCACCTTACACCCTTTATGTTCTTTCATATACCGTATATACTATTTTATTTTATTGTTTTGAACTTAATTTTGTATAAACTCAACGAATTAGAAGTTTTATTGTTATTACCCAATAGAAAAATTAATAATTGTTCATCAGAATCGTTTAGAATAGATCTAAAAAACTTATTATTTTGTAGGAACTTTGTACCATTAGTACTGTACTTAAATTTAAAAAAAACAATTCATAAAAAACAAGCGAATTAAAAATTGTATCATGACATACGGTAAGTTAAAGTAATTTTCAAACATCAGTAAGATTTTTTTACTGGATTCTACATGATGTGTATTATACACAAATATTTTGACACACTGATATTAAATTTTATTATAATTGTTTGTTTTCTAGAACTGATTACATATTCTTTACAGTTAATAAGTTTTATGTTTGTGTTCAGTCACTTTAATGGCTATTTGCATTATGCATATTGAAAACAACTAAAATGCAATGTCAGGTTTTGAAATGTTGAACAATTCTAATGTTGTCTAAATATAACTTGAATGGTAAAGTTAATCTGTTTATGAATCGATTAAGATCACAATATAATAGATTATACGCGTTTAAGCTTGATTATTAAACAAATAATTTAGAGGACTCAGTTTAATGACAACATTGAACTTGTAAAAATACACATAAAAGAAATTAAACTAAATAGCTGATTTATTGTTGCAAAAAAAAATGGTTGTGCTGAGGTGTTTTACAATGTCTTCATGTCTTCAAAAACTCGTTAAAATCTTACATTTGAAATTGGCTGTAGAGAAAGTAGAAAATTGTAAGGTGGTTGTAATTAATGTGCGGTATAGATTTACTTTGGCATGGGAGACACCGCTTGGAAAATAAAAATTACATGTGGGAAACTGAGAAAAATTTCTCTTTAAGGAATTATCTATATTATACAGTACCCCTTTATTTTTTTTTATATTTTTTCTCTCCTCTCTGGGTGTTCACAAAAACCGGATTTAAAATGAATATTTATGGAATTATATTTATAGGGTTTTTTTATTATAATATTAAACGTCGTTTTGTTAACTACGCAAATTGAGAAATCTTGATACAACTTGAAAAAAAATTATATTTACTTAAAAACTCTTAAATCAATAATTATAATAATGGTAATGATTAACCATTTTATTCTAAATGTATTATCTTTTACATTTTTTAATACTGAATAAGCAATTGTCGTCAATGGGTTATCTTTAATAATTAATTATTAAAATAAAATTGCGTTCAAAAAATCATTAACATAATTTCAATAGAATTTTGCTTTTTAATCTTCAAGATTTTAAACAGAAACTAATTATTTCAGTAAAATAATTGGTGACAAAATTCTCAGCAACCTGTACTTGTATATGAGCTGCAAAATAATAGGAGATGAAGAAATGAAATTTGATTAGACTTTTAAATTTTTTCTCATCTATTCAGCTTTAAAAAAAAGTAATTGTGCAATTAGTATTATATATTAAATCCGGTTTAAATTTAACGAATTGGTCAATTTTGTGACCGATTGTCTCAATTGGAATCTGTCAAGCTAATTGCCTTATTGAACATCATTCTTATGTGTTAATTAACAATTTCTTTCCAAAAAGTCTTTTTATAATCAGTTGACAAGTTCAATAATAAATTCCCAGCTGGTAATTCCAATAATTATTATACAGTTTGCTTATTAAAATCTACTGATACATAATCATCGCTTATTATTGTTATTTTCTCATTTGCTTTTGACATTGCTGGTGTTTTGCTGCATATTAAAAACCAGTTTCTATCAAATATTAATCATTTGAACAACTTGTGTGTTCATTTATACAGTTTGGCTAATTGCACTGTCAGGTAATCAACTGCTACTTTTATGAGATTTAATTTAGCTTAGTTATTTGTTCAAAATATATTTAGTAATAATAACAAGTTATTAGTACATTACATTACAACGACTGATATAACATTTCCTATGGATTTCTATTGGGAATTCTGATTAGGTTATTTTCCCATAAAATACTTTCTAGCATTTAATGTTTTCAAAAATTAATTTACATTTTGATAAACACCTACATGATAGATATAAATTAATTACCACATTTAAAATATATTAAAAATAATTTTAACATTTAATTCATTATCATTAAGTTAAAGTTTAATGATAAAATAATTTGAACAATGGTTAAACTTTAATTATCTGCTAAATTTAAATGCACATACTGGTTATACCGTAAATACTCGTTATTAACAAGAACATTATCAATCTTATTTAATTTGAAATGATAAGCTTAAATTTGTCAATTTGTATAAATTAAAAAGCGATTGAATAATAGAGATTGTAGGAGTATTCTAGCTAATAATTTTATTATTTGTCTTTAAGAAAATTTATATCAGTAAAATGAACCATTTATAATACCGGTAGTGTAATTATTTTGTAATAAACTTGCTACTATACAATAGTTAAAAGCAAACTAATGTGGCTTTTAAATATTATTATAAATTTTAAATTAATAATGGTTTATTAATTTATCTGCATTAATGACATTGCTTCAAAGATAATGACTTTGTAATGGTTTAAAATAATTACTTTAATTTGTGGAAGTTAATTGGGAAGGCATTTTTAGACTGTTTTGGATCCTGATTATGTTTATTTGAGATTGTAATGACATGCGAGCTTCAAGTAATTTGAGCTACTGTTTCACTAATAAATTATGAGCAATTGCTAAACTTATTATTGCGTAGTAATTTCTAATTATTATTTTATTCGCACTTTAATACCTAATTACACAATAACGCCATTCTAGGATTTTAATTAAATTAATTTAAACAACCTTCAAATTTATTTCTTTTGCTTTATCATTGTTTGAACATGATAAAAAAAGATGGGGCAACAACAAAAAATAGCAGTGTTGAACTCTTGACATTGAAAAAAAATGAATTGTTATTGAAATTAAATATTAATGCTTAGGCTTTCGAGTAACTGGCCAATTTAATAAGCGAATTTTTGCCAGATGGTAAATTCACATCTGCTTAGTAACTAGAAATTTCATAATAAAAGAAACGTTTTTTTGTCATTTTTTTCTTAAAAAAATTTTTTTTCTTATTGTCCAGTGAAATTGTCTTTAGGTTGAGGTGAGCATTACCGTAATATTATATTGAGAGGTTTTATTTTTTTAAGGTTAATATTATTTTGTTGTGCGTGCACCTGGGATTTTTTTTAATATTATTTTTAAAGACGTTTATTTCCGAGGGGTTGAAGGTGATTGCAGCGTGTGCCTTGTGTGTTGCGCCTGGCTGATTATTTCTTATGACGAACGTGTTAATAATTATGATCATCATCATCATCTTAAGGATAAAAAGAAGGGTCCGACCTCTGCGGTGGTAAAAAATATATTCTATTGCAATCTTTGCTTGAATAACGAAGATTAAGGAAGGGTTTTTTTTCGATTTTTTCTAATTTTTTTTGTTGCTTCAATGGTCTTAACTATATTATTGCCTTTATATTACTAACTCACCTGGCGTCAAACAACAACCACACAAGCTTTATTGTTGCTCGTTTGTTAATGAGCAAAATATTCATTTATAATCGACACGTATAAACCTCAAACTCATCGCTGAAGAACTAATAACTTGTTTACAACCATTTCTGCATGTTTATTATGAGCTACTTTTTTTGTTTTATTAAAAATCCATAATCAAAATTTTATTGAATTAACGTGACTGAAATGTCTAAACTATCATATAAATTATTACGTAAAATTAAATGAAGTTAATTACAGCATGAGCTTACGTGTTTGGAAATCAAGTAAGGCGATAAAAATGATTAAATACTTTTAAGCATATTACGCATGCGCAATTGTGGCTTTATTATTGTTTAAGAAATTTGATTATTAAGTACATTGTCATAAAATGCTGCATTTATTTAGTCATTTTTGTGTGCATATAGACTAGTATTTCTATATTTTAAAAAATTCAAAATTTAATTTTTTTAATTCTATAAAAATGTTAATAATTAATTAAGAATGTCGATGTCGCAAACTCACAATTTGCTATTATTAGACATTGTCTTATAAGTTAAAGAAACAAGTTGTCTTATCTTTCTACAATTTACCACTTAAGAAACTTATTAAATAATAAAACTGCAATATTTGTGAGCTTATACTGACTGTAATTAGGTTTTATTTACATTATTAACTAGCCAATAAAAATCTATGCATTACTGTATAATCAGAATAGTAATTTACTCTTTAATCCATTGACATTGAAAACTTGTTAACTTTTAACCTAGTTTATTAATATTTACAGAATAACTTATAAAAAATCTGATTACGGTAATAATCTCCGTTTAAATCTAAGATTGGGTATGAAAAATTATACGTTATTCCATTATACATTTATGTTATTGTTATTGGTGAACTTTTGAGCAGTATCTTAATACATTTGGCTAACAAGAAATTACCTCTCTTTTACTACTGTAAGTCTCATAATGGAAAAATTACAATTTACACATACATTTAATATTACACGGTACTCGCAATACTGTTTTAAGCATGTAAATTAAATATACATTTTAAGCATCTTAAAGAACTTGAACTTAATTTACTAAACATAATTTTTTTTAATTGTATGGAAAATAAGTTAGTGGTGAACACTTTTTGCTACTGAAAAAAAATCTTTATGCATTTACTCTCACGAATATTAACATAAATCATAAAACGCTGACAAGCATAATTATTTTGTTTTTAGTAAACTTTAATGATGATGATGATGATCAAAAAACTATTTTCACATGATAATAATTGTGTATTTAAATTACTCTGTTATTGCTATAAAATAAAGCGCTGTCTATTTACAGTATATGTGCTTTAAATATATAGTGTGGGAACTACTAAGGTGGTAGATTAATCATCAAAATATTGCACCATAAACGCAGACTAAACGAAACAAATTTGTCTCTTAAAAGCTTGTAATTAAATAATTTACAAACTAAGTTAGGTATAAATACAGTATCATGCAGCTAATGCACTTACAATGTTAATTTTAAGTCAAAATTTGTATCCTAAAAATGTTAGTTCTGTAATTTGAAGACAAATTCCATAAATTGATAAACGAATTTATAAAAACTTAACTAGTGTTAATTCTATAACATCATAAAACTAATAAAATTCAAATAATTACAATAAATTTAAATAGATTTTTTTAAAGTGTGACTAACTTGAAGCAACTGCTTTCTTCAAACTTTTTAAAGTCACAATATGAAACGCTAAGTTATATAAATTTCTAAGAAAACGTATACAGCTGTTTTCAATAGATTTTTTTTTATTTTCAAACAATATTAGCGAAAGGAGCTTTTGAGATTTAAGCAGCGGCCTCGTGTGAATAAGAAAAGCGTTTTGTAATTATTGAACTCTTGCGGGAATCACATTCATCATAGTAAATTTCGCCCTCACGTCCATCCACATCCACCGTCCATACACACACATTACACCTGTCTAAAACAGCAACACACAACATGCTGTTTAATAATTGCTCATATACGATGTTTTGCCTATTGTTATTTTTAGTCATTATTCAATGCAACTCAACACCTTTACAATTCAAAACCTTTAGAAATTTATACACCGATTAAAAGCGTATAAAAATGAATTTAAAAAATTTAAAAAGAAACGGTTTTTTTTTTCGTTTATTCACTGGACGACGGTTCATCAAATTTTCATACATTCAAAATGGCAAACTTGCATAATAAGCTGTTTAATTTTAAAAACGGATGTTTTAACAGATGGCTTAAAAGTAAGTTTACTCAAGATTATTATTTTTGTTTAGTGAAGATTTACAATGACTCTTGAAATCAATTTTTGAAGATGGGGGTTGTTTTTAAAAAGAAAACTAACAAATCCGAAATAAATTCAGGTTAACTATTATTTTGGCATGTAATATTTTGACCATTTTTGTCACAAACTAGTTTTTTTTTGTTTTAAGCCGTTTTTATTTTTATGTTTTTTTCTCAATACTTTGAATTGTGGAATTTGTGATTCTCAGCAATCGTTTTAGAGAATAACAAATTGCCCAGAAGCATATAAATTTTGACTAAATTTTTTCCAGTGGTTAAGGTTGAAGTTGAAAAGTGTCTAAGTAAAATAAAGGGAAAAAATTATAATAACGTAAACAACGTAAACACATGTAATTCATTCATTAAATATGGCTAAAATGTCCAACGAGCATCATCGTAAAACGTTGGTTCTCAAACGTTTACATGGCGAAAGTAAAGAGAAGGAAAAATCTGCTCTAAATAATTCCAAGAAATTATTCTCACACAAAACTTTTATCTTTTTAACTCTTATAATTTGAGCGTTATGTTTTTCTCAGAAAAGTTTCTTCTTCCTTAACTACAGAAACAACACAAATTGTCCAGCTATTTACATCAAAAATTAGTTACACTAAATTGCTCATAAATCACTAGCAGTAAAACTTAAATTAGAAATCCAAATAAATCGTTAAAAATCAAACGTCAAATGTACATTGCATTTGAATCAATAATAAAATATTTTCAAGTGCAAGTTACTTGTCATTTTGACTAAGATTTGAAAACTGAGGATACCGGTATGGGATATGTACTTCTGAAAAAACTTTGTGCCATCTTAAAATTTATGCAAAAAATAGATTGTCTATTATGCAGTCTATAAAGGTCAATGGGATGTTTACTGATGTAAATCCACTAAAACAAAGACGGTCGTTTAGTATAATTAAAGTCTCGTCACTTTTCTAGCTGATCTAATAATTATTTTGTTTTTAGTTGTTTTAAACTAATAATTTAAGACTACATTATATGTCGCTTGCTTTGAGTCTCTTAAGCAGTTCGTATTTAAAAAATACTATTAAAAATGTATTCTAGATTTAGTAGCAAAGAAATTAGCATTTCAATCTTTAAAAGTTTTTAAAAATCATAATAAAATTAAGCTTGCATTTTTGTTGACTTTCTAGAATGGTTGCTTTTAAATTGTAAAATTTTTTTTTTAATTAATGTCCAATTAACAGTGAAAAGATTTATTTTATGGTGACTTTAGTTGACTTTAATTTGTTTTTTGAAAATTTAAAACAATTTTCGAGTTTTGTAATTTGTATACATTTCGCATTTTTTAGATTTTTGAAAGGGTATATACCAAACTTCAAAATTATAAAATTCCACTCTAAACATTTTCATTTTTTTGTGAGGTTACTTTACCAATATTTTAAATAACTTAAGCACTTTTGTGAAGAAACCCAAAACCAACTATATTTTTGTCATCTAATTTTTTTTTTATTTTAAAAAGAAATAATGCTGTATGTGTAATTGTCAGCGATAACAATCCGAAAATTCAAACGCAATTTATTAGCTTTTTAACATCAAAATAAACAAAAATGTGGTTTTTAAACCTTTATTTTTTTCTACTTTTTTTTTAAAAATGGGAAACCTACATCATTAAAATTTTATATTTCTTAATTTGTGTACAAATGCATTCAGAATACTTGTCCAAATTTAATTGTCCACAAGCATTTAAAAAAATAAGTCTTAAAAACAGGAAAGAAAAAAAATACTCGTATATTCTTTATTTTTAAAGCCAAACGAGAACCTCTAATAAAAAATAAAATGCATTTGATATTTTCAGACTTGAGAGTAATAAATTTTAATTTTCAGGCAAAATTATTAACAATTTATCTAGCGGGTGATTTTCGAAAATGGAACACGGTTGTAATAAAGAAATAAGACTAAATCTTAACAGTTGAAATCGCATTTATCTAGATTTATTTTCGCGATAAAGAAAAACCTTCCAATTGGGAAAATCAGCCGGTATGCTGAATTTACTTTCTTCTTTATAATACACTGGGTACGGACGTAAAATAAAATGTACAAGAAGAGAAATGGGAAGAAAGTGGGTGGGGGAGGAATTGAAAGAAAAAAAATTGCTTCATTTCTTATCCCTTGTAATTTTCAGGTGAATAGGAAAGGGTGTTGTCGATTGACCAAGAAATAAATAAGATGAAGATTTAACTTTAAGTTCAGCTTTACATTAGATCAGGGGTCTCCAAACTACGGCCCGAGGGCCACATTCGGCCCGCGGACAGATTTTGTCCGGCCCGCGGAGAGCTAGCATACTTGAAAACGCCTTTTAGCGAACATATTTTTTATAGCAAATTATAATTAATGATAATATGGTTTTGGCCCTCGGAACTTACTGGAGTAATCAGTATGGCCCGAAGGCTGGAAAGTTTGGAGACCCCTGCATTAGATAATCAGGATTAATGTTAATGTCGTTGATCTGATCGAGCATGTTCTCATCTTAGTAAACAATTTCTTCAGTTTAGATTGCTAACAGTGATTTATTCACAGTCAACTGGGAGAAAATTAAAATATAGAAATAAAAAACTGGTTGCCATTTATTTTCACGTATCGCACTCTTCTCTTAACAACGCTTTTCTTTAACAGCCAACAATTCGTCATTTCAAAATAGAAATTGTATTGCGAACTATTAATCTACTTAAACAGCATAGGCAAACCATACTTATAGTTTAATAAATTTATCACGCAACCAACAAGTTAAGTTCTTATTTACATCTAAATATAACATTATAAGTTTGAAAAAAATAAGCGGTCAAAGAAATTTGGGATTCTTAAGGAACAGTACAAAGTACATTGTATTTTACAACACAAGAAAGAGTTGATAAAAAATTGTTAAAAAAAAACTTCATTGACTATGGTCAACTTAAACGTATCATAAAAAATAAGAGCTTGTACCATGTTTTTCAAACAAATCTGAAACTTATAATTATTTTATAAAATTTCAAAACGTAACACAAAAAGTTGAAAAACTGCAAGTGTAAAATTTGAAGTTAGAAAACCAAACAACTTGCATGTTAATGAATAATAACAATTAATTTAAATTTTTTAGTCTATTATTGCTTAAATCTGTACTTATTTTGCAGTGATTTATCATATTAAGGAAGTACTGTAACTATACAAATACTACAGGTTCTTCTTTTTTAATGGAAGAATCATCTGGGCAATCTATAATGTCCTATAACAATGGCTTTATTGAAGGATTAAGATTAGCTTCTTTTCATATATATTGCATTAATAAATCTTAATCGCTTACTTAATTTTAAGTAACTTTATGAATAAAATTAACAGAGTAAAAACGAGCGTTCATTTTTAACGGGTTTAAGTATTTATAGTAATGTTTATAGACTAGAATTAATATATCCATTTTGTAATCCTAATTAGCTGACATTGATGAGTAGTTTGCGTGCAACGGTTGATTCTGAAGAGACTGCTGGACTAGTTTGATCTTTTAATTAAGTTTGACAAATAAAAACAAATATATAGGCTACAAACTTGCTAACAAAAATTAATACTGACAGTGAACATTTGGGTTTGCACTTACTGCACGCAATCTTGTCGGACACATTATTTTATATCTACAAAACATAAAGTGAACTGCTGACAGTTATTTTTTTATGAATTAAATGTAGATGTACAGCTAGTTAATGTCAATTGAGAACGATTATCTTAATAGAGTATGATAGACACCTATCATAAAAACTGATAATATTAAATAGCTACTATCATTGCTAATATACAGAGTATTCCCATAAACTGAAAGACAGGTGCTAATTCTAACAAGACATCGCATCAAGTATTTAAATTCGATAAAACTAGTTTAATATTACATCAAGTCAACTCTGATAACGTCATTTAATATGTACTAATGTCAGAGTGTCAGTTATGATTTTTGTCAAGATGCAAGTTGTTAACAAGCAACCTAACTAAAGTGACTAGATGGCGTGATTGTACTTAAAAAGTCACTTTTGAATGAGAAAATAATGTATAGTTTCAAACTTTTTGATACTTTGATAAATTAAGGAAGTTATATACACAATTTTATGGAGTACTTTTATATTAAAAAATATGAAATATTTTACAGCAATTTCTTTCTTTTGTTTCTTTTTAAGCAAAGTGTAGCTATATTTTTTTGAAAGAATCCCCTAAGATGAATGAAATCACGAAAATTGCTCCAAGCACGAAAAGCAAGACAAAAGAATGGAAGGTAGACTATACATCACTATAACACAGTACACACCACGATGACCTAAAGAAATCACCGGTAAATCACCTCAAGTGTCTTTCCTTTCTCAACTGACTAAACAAAAATATGAAGAAAAAAAAGAAGTGGGGGTGGGGAAAGATGATGGAGGAGGAAAAGGAACAATGGCATTGCTAATAGAAGAGATGATGGCACAAAAGCCTTTGGGTAAAAATAACTTGTATAACTACTTATATTTACTTATAAACATAGAGACATGTATATTATAAAAGTTATAAAAAGTTTTGAGAAGAGGAGGAAGGGATGCGGCCATGCACACGTGTCGTCCAAAAACTATTACGAGTGCCACCAACCGTTACCAACAACAAAAACAACAACATTCTTGCAAATTCATCGGCCAACGGATATATATGTTTTGATGATGGAGTTGAGACCGGATGGGAAGACGAGTTACAATGATGATGATAATAGTGGTGGGTTGTTGAAGGAGATGGGCGTTGATGAGATCAACAGGAGGAGAAATAAACTTAATGTCTCCACCTACAATGGGGACCAACTACAATGATAAAGATACACCGCGTTCTTAAGCCTATCTACTATCATCAAATAACAACAACAAAAAAAAAAAAAACAATAATAAAAATAAAAGGTAAGACAATATCTTTCTTTTATTTATTCAAAGTAACTTTTGCCTGTGTTTATATCCTGGCTGTAATTATACTTTAATGACAGGATACTAACAATTTTCTAAGCGTGCTGCTACATAGACATTTAATCTCTGGTGAGATTGTGGGACTGTTTGACTTGAGATTTGCAGATTTATTTGAGGGTGGACATTTATATGATTGGAACTGCTTAAAAAACGCGTGAAAATTGGAATATTATAATTACAAAAAGAAGTGTCGCCATGTTATTTAATCCCTTTTCTAAATGTTCCCTAGTGAATATTATACAGTGTTTATTAATTACGTATCTTAAGAATTTAAATGAGCTTAGTATTATGTGGTATTACAGTTGACAGCTTGTGTGAAAAGTAAAAGTGACCGTCAATAATTATTATTTATTAATTAGTATTTTTAATTTTTTTTCTTTTTTCCTGTTTGGTAATTCAACCTTTAACAGTGGGGTTATGGAGCTTCCAAGCACTCGCCTGCGTCTCTACCCCTACATCAGTCATACCTATTATATTTTTTTTTAATTATTCTTATTATTATTTTAAGTCAGCAGAGGCTCGACTGTTCCTCGACCATTTCCATCCTCTGGATGAGTCGAGGAGGAATGGATGAAAAAAACCCATCATCCATTCCACGTGTAGGCAGTGATCGGGATTCGAACTCTGAATCTTCCGACTCCCAGTCCACGCTTTTACCAACTGGGCTATTCGACTGCCTTTTAGTATTTTTAAAATATAATTAAAGCTACATTTTATTACTCTTTTTTGTGGATATACTGAGTAGACTTTTAACACAGACATTTTTGTTTTGTTGTGTGCTAATGTTAAACTATTGTAATACACTTTAAGTTTTAACTGTATCTATGTCATTTATTTTAAAAGTTTGCAATTGTTTTTCTAAAAAAATTGATGTTTGTTTACATATAATTGACGCTAATGAGCAAACTTTTGAAGATCACTAGTTCAGATTTTCTAGTTTTGGAAATTTTATTGTTGTGTTTGGCGATAACAAAATATATTAACAGCCTATTTTCGCAATTAAGCCATGTTTTTCTTTCGTATGTTAAGTGACGGAAATGTTGCTGTTGACGGCCGTTAATCTTCTATGAAACTAATCAATTTCATTATTATTATAGGGTTTTAAAAGTTCTGACATTAGACTAATTAATCATTATATTAATAATTAAACGCAGTTTTAAGCAGCTTTTGTTGACCATTTTAAAAATTATTAAGCTTCAAAAAAAATTAGGTGAGACCAAAAAAAAATTGTTTTCAGACAACTATCTAGAAATGATTTACGTTTCTCAATCAGCAACAGTTTTTAGTATACAGTATGTTTGTAAAGTTGATAAAAATGTATAGAATATTCAATTTCATTTTCTTAGATCACAAGGTTTTTTTCGGTCATTGGGATTTGGTTAGAAAATGCAAGGAAGATCCGAATCGATGCTTTTTCAATATCATTCGAAATACATTGATTTCCATAAACTTTGAGCTTATTTAGATGGTGAATTAAAGATCAAATTCCTTTGAGTATGACGAGTTGGTCTTTTAAAATTAATTTCAATCTAAATCCTTTGATTTTAATAAGTGATTAAAAGATATAAAACATCATTAAATTAAACAAAATATAATTACTGAATTTTTATATTAATTTTTGAATTGTTTAAAACTTTAAGAACACCCTGTAAGTCGTTTGCAAAAAGATAATAGGCGATTGAAAGAGTGATAGATTAAAGATTAGATCGGAAGATTCACAATCTATTAATACCAGATTCCCTTTTAAGTTGATGAATTACCAAATCAATCTTTGCCTAAAAAATATGCCTTAATATATAGAGGAAATTCGAAAAAATAAAAATGATAGCGGTAAGAATAGAACGGGTTTATTTTATACTCAGCCAATTTATAGTCGTGGTCGTAAATAAAACCTTTCTAAAAAAATTTATTTTAAATAAAAAAAAAAGCAACAATAGTTACTGGAAGAGATAGTTTAAGAAAAGAGAGGATTTAAGGCTGAAATGTTGTATTGAGCAGACTCGGACACTGACATATAACTTTGAAAAATAAATGGAAAGTGAATGCCAAAGCTCTCCAACGTTCAACAACAACAAAAAAAATAGTTAAGACATTTTTCAAAGCGCTTGTCTCTTAAACGTAACCGCGTTTGAATAAAATTTGCAATCTTTTACGATAAATTATTGCAACCAACGTGTTTTCGATATTTGCTTGTTGCTGGTCACATATATCGTTAACAGGTAACATTTTAGCCGAATGGGAAAGGTAAAACTAAAAAATGAGAATTTACGATTAAAATCAACCGACTCGGAAAAGTCTTAAAAAAAATTTCTTTTTTTATGTATTAATTTACTTTAATCAAGAAACAACTGTGCTGTACTTTATTTTAATTAATATACAAAAATAAAAATGTTTTCTGTTTATTTTCTAAACTTTTCTGAATTTTCTGTAGGCACTTTAAATGTAATGGTTCGATCTACACCCTTCATTTGACATTTCCAGATAAAAGATATAAAAACAAGGTGATTTTTTTTTCTAAATTTTTTTTTTACAAATTTAGCCGTTTGATTGAGTCCATTATGACAAAAGTTTTTAAGATCGACCGTCTGTCCTTTGTTTAAAATTAAGTGAATCGACATCTTTCTGGCTGCTGTTTTACCAAATAAAAGTCTTGTAAAGTGAAAGATCAACTATTATTATCAGTTTGCAAATAAATGAAATAAACAGCTTGAAGTGACGAAAAAGCTCATTGTCTCATCACCATGTGCTTTTTTATATATATTTTTTTTTATTTGTGGCGATTTACCACAATTACTATAATGAAATCTGTTGTTGACGACGACAATCAGTAGGGGGGTATTTTCGACTATTTTCTCTCCCTCCTATCTCATTTAATCTTACTCGTTTTCATCCAATTGCTAACTTACCAATTACAAGTATCAAATGAATTTTTTGGAAGTGAAAACAATAATGTTGGTTGTTCTTTGAAATTCAATTAAAACGAATGAAGCGTTGAGAGGGATCCGAAGGAACGCGACAGGTGCACAAATTTAATTTTAAACAAAAACATTCAGAGACTTTTTCTTATATTATTCCTCTTCTCTTTTTGTGTCCATTCTCTCTCAAATTTTTATTATTTATTTTTTTTATATATTATTGTTACGTGTACGTTTAAAGTGACACTGAAACTGTTACGGTTTGTAGACTTTTTTGTATAAATAGATAAAGAGGGAGGGTTAAAATACTGTAGACATTGGCGATATGTCTTTCAAAAAAAAAGAAGTTTAGTATAAAAAGCGTTTTTGGTCTTAATAAAATGAAACTTAAAAAAGAAGAGAAAATAGGCAGTAGAAAAAACTTTTTTCTGTTATTTATTGTGCAAACTTATCTGTACAATGAATTCATTGGGGCATGCACGCATAGATGCCTTTGAACTATATGTGCTCAGTAGCGTGACTTTTTTTTTAATACCCTTATCTTTCTTGGTCCTAATTTTCTTCTTTTTTTCAACTTGTAAAATTTTTCCCAAACGAAATTTTCAGCTTGTTTTGTTTTCTTGAATAACCGAAGAAATTTGCTCTGTTTTTTCAAATAAAGATTTTTGGAAAGTATTTTTTTTATGAAGAATGACGCCATAATGTTGGTTGAGGTGTTTTTATTTGATTTTTCTTGCATTATAATGCTGTATAGATTTTGGCACCACCCGATTTCAATCAAAATGAAGCGACAGAAATACTTATCTCAGTTGGGGCCCCTTTAAATAAAAAATAAACAGCTTTCTAATGGATAGCTTTTGCTTTTATTTATTTTTAAATAATTTACTCTTGATTTTTTTTAATTACGAGTATTTGTCTAGGAATGTGTTTTTGGTTACAAATGATTAATCGTGTGACCGCTTTCCAAAAACAAATCACTGCTTAAGTTATTTACACTTGAAATTCCACCGAGTTTTGCATATTGTAATTGTAATGCAAACGTTTTCCAAGTTTGCATCATTTTTAATATCTGATACGGGTCTATCATTTACAACAATTTTTGCTATGTAATCTACTTTTGCATAATATATTAAAAATAATACCAGAAAACAAAACTTAAAAAAAAAAAAAAATCACTACGTGTAAAAATTGCAATGCAAGTTCCATCTGATCACTATGAGAAGGACTGAGCATCAGCCAAAGACATCAACATAGAAGTTCCACTAATTCCATTCTCCAATTACAATATATTTGAAAAATATCTAAAAATAATTATAAAAATACTTCCTAGATTTATCAGTCCTAAGTCCCTTTTAAAGTTATTTTTTTGTTTGTTTCTATGAGTACAATTATACTTATGACACAATAAGATTAGAAGAAACTGTATTGCATTAACATTATTATTTATTTAGTAGTTTTAAATGCTTTACTGTACGGACACATCCGTAAATAACTAATTTACTTTCCATAGGAGATTTTAAAGAATTATAACTCTTTTAGTAATGAATTAATATATTGTTATTAAAACGTGACTTTGTGTTTACAACTTCATAAAACGAGCCCCCACATTAGTAATGTACTGTACTTGAACATGTATTTATATATTTGCATGTAACGTTAATTATCATACTAAATAAATTTCTGATATGGATCAAATATAATTATTTTACATTCTTCCGCAATAACATAAACGACTTGATCACCATAATAATGACTTTAGTCGTTTATTTGAAAATTATTAGCTTGTCAAATAAATTGAAGATTAAATTGATCAGCTACAATCTTAATCCAGCACATGAAAAGATCAAAAGAAAAACAATTCAGTTGATAAATGGCAAGTTATTAATAATATTTCATAGAAAAGTGAGTCCTCGGTGCAACTCATATTTCAAAAGTGTTATCGCGATTAAAAACAAACAAATGTACAGATAAGAAACCACTAAATTATACTGTAGAATTATACGTTTACTTTACTAGACTAAAATAGATTATAGTGGCTACATCAAATCAATATGGCAAGTGCGACATGGGCATTTATAACATGCTTTTTCTAAACCAAATGGCACTTTTACTTGAGCTGAACAATTACACAAAGTGTTGGGTTGAAAAATCGTAGCTAATTGACAGGAATTTAAGTTATGCGAAATCTAAATAGCTGAAAGGTGTCAAACGCGTCGCTCGAATTGTGATCATCCTTTTCTTTCCTCGGTTAAAAAGAATAATGAAATTTAAAAAGGTGGCAAAATGATTAACAAGCTTAACATGCACTTTTATAAGTTACATGGGTGCTCATCCAAGACCTATGAGTGTCTTTGATCTCACGCCCTTTTCAAGCCCAAGTGTCGACTGCTACACTAACCCCTCACTAAATATTTTTAAAAAATCGGTTTTTTTTTCCTACTAAAAAACATGAGCTTGGAAGCTTCGCTCACCCGCGTTAAAATTGTCTTCAATAAAAAAACCGGTGAATCTTTTTGAAATACTGCTGTCCTTTTCCACCCGCCCACCTTATAGTACCCCCATACACATCAGCACCCAAGTATGGATGATCTCATCCTCAAATCCATTTTCAAATGCCATTAAGATCAAGCATAAATACCTCTAATGTTTAAAATGCTCTGTCACTAAAAACAAAATCTTCTCATCGGAATAAATTTTTTATTTCAACAAAAAATTTGATGAAAAAATTATTTTAACACGATAAAAATGGATAAAGTTCAAAAGTTAAATACAGGAAGACAACTCATTCAATTTTGCACATTAAAAAATACGGTGCCTGATTTGAGTACATCACCTTTGTTACTCAATACAAAATTAAGAATTACTGAAAGTTATATGCAGTATATCGTGATGCTTTATAGGGCTTGCTTTAGATGTAAAGTTGATCATTTTAACATAAACTGACTTGCATAATCTCACAATTTAGAATCATGGGATGTAATGTTAATTGTTAAATTCAAACCCTAAATATACTTTGTGCAACCAGAGTCTGTATACATCTGAGTCGATAGAGCTCAATATATTTTTAACGATATTCAAAATACATTACGTTACATAGACTCTGGTGTGAATTATATAATTTTAACTTAATTTTAAATGTGACTAATATGTCTTGGACGTCTTCTTGGACGTGCAAGTTAAGATGGTAGTGTTGTAATTTTAACTCGTTTATCAAAAATACTTTTTACAAAATCAAAAAACTGTGTAAAACTATAGTTAAAAATATAAAATTTGGTTTAATCAAGTATTTGAGAATTTCAAAATTCTTAATGATGTATGAAAAACCAAGGGCATTATAGCCAAGATTTATAATTAGATTTTTTGGTCTGTAATCATTTCCTTATACACTTCTAGCAAGTAAATGGATAGTAAACGCGTTTTATTTTTATTTTTTTTATGCCGTACTTAGGGTTAATATTTTTTGTGCATCTCCGCCTTCATCATTTTCTTTTTACTGCTTTTTACACTTTAGAAAATTTAAAGTTGTGAACGTGTGAGCATTTTTTATTTTTATTGGGGTCTTTACAAAAACTTTAGCTGAAATTATTTAACTTCAATTATTGGTCTATGCACATTTTTTTGATTTTTTTTATATACAGTAGATATTGTGAAGCGTTTTCTTTGTGTAAAAATTTTGTTTGTTTGAATGGTGGTTGTAGGGTGGCTGGATGGGGAGAAAAGTTTGAGTAGGGGCGGGTTATCTTTTTTTTTCTACTTCTTAAATTGTAAATGTTGCAAAGTAAGTTAAGAAATGATGATTCTTTTGTTGCTTACAACTTAGTTTAATTTTGTACTTGGCATTTTAACTTAAAATGGTGAAAATGGTTTCAGCCAACGTCTGTTTAGCTAAATCTTTCATTTGTACAGTATTTATATACCATAAAAAAACATTATTTAAAATAAAAAATTACAAAAGGCTATGAAAAAAAATAGCTTGAACGGTTTTCTTATTCGCGTGGGGTTTTGTTGTT
Source organism: Helicorthomorpha holstii (assembly GCA_013389785.1). Classification (NCBI taxonomy): domain Eukaryota; kingdom Metazoa; phylum Arthropoda; class Diplopoda; order Polydesmida; family Paradoxosomatidae; genus Helicorthomorpha; species Helicorthomorpha holstii. The sequence continues at coordinate 3,283,007 of JAAFCF010006596.1, read as the reverse complement.
TTAGCATATAGCCACATTTTGCTTTGAATTTCTGTTCAAATGCTTATCGCGTGCTGAGATGGCTAACATTAGACTTTTTTTCTTTATAAAATGCATTTTCTGTTTGATCTTTATATTTGAGTGAAAATTTCATTACATCTTACAACAAAGGTTTTAATAATGCTATTAAAAGGTCATCGTTGTTTCAGATTGATTATCAAAGCTTTCGGCGAAGTAACCATTCAAATACAATTATTTATTTTATAGTAAACGCTAATCAACATTTATTAAGCAACAATTAACTTTATAACGTACTTTGCTTTTTTTAGATTTTTGAAAATGATTGGGTATAAATTAGAGTGGAAACTGAACTTCAATTACGATAGCTAAAGTCATAAAAATTCCTTTAATACACTTTAATTATTAATTTCAGAAGATAAAAGTAAGCTCACTGAATACAGTTTTAGAAAAATACAGTCTCAAATGTGAAATTTTGTAATGTTAATTGTACGCTAACTTTGTGTTAGGAGATACAATGTAGATTGTTGGTGCGTTTACCAGTGCAAATATGGGTTCATTACAATTCTCATATACTGTAGCATTATAGGGCATCATGTGCGAAAATAGTTAAAATTGAGCAGAAAAAAAATGCTTAATACCTGAAATTCATTGTGGCGTGAAGATGTCACTTTGATGACCGATGAATGTTACACATCTTTCCATAAAAAATAGGAAAACGATATTTTTCTATCCACCACTTCGGATTGGATGGGGAAATTTCTGTAAAGAACAATAAAAAATGTGAAATATCGTTACGAAAAATCGAGTTTTTTCGAGAGAGAAAAATGTTTTCGTAAAGTGAGTTGAGAAGAATAAACTTATGAAATTGTTTTGTCACTTATGACAAACAGCTCTAGTACACACTGTATTTTTACTTATTAAAAACGCAAAATCATGGCAGCCCATAGACGTAAAGAGTTTCAAACAATATACTTGGTATAAACACATAGCTACGTCGAAAAAATGACTTTTTTCTCACATGTTTATTCACAAAACATTGGGTAAATATCTTTTAAACACACAAAACAAACTTTAAATTGTGGTAAGGGTTCGTTTTGCACGACTAATTCGCACCCGCGATTTACTAGTTTGAAAATAGTTTTTACTTTAAAAATATAAATCTTAATAATATGAATTGTTATGATTGCTATTTAGTTGTTAAATAATGTTTAAAAGTACTTCATTTTAAAAAAAAAATGAATTTGTAAGGTAGACGACTTGTCGTCGGCGCCATGATAAATGTTTCCATAATAAATCACTATTTGCATTAGTATAACAATTTACTTTCATTTTAAAGTTATTTAATTACTCTAACTAAATTATTTGTGAATTTTGGTTAAAAAATCTTAATGGTTACGGTATACTGTACTAACTTGTAAATTTGAAAAATAATTTTTGCTTCTAAATTTCAGTCATTTAATGCTGAATTTCAGTATTTACAAACTGTACTTTATTTGTGTCTTAAGTATTTTAGTAATTGTATGTGCCATTTACGTGTCATTTTAAATTGGTAGCCCCAGCGTTAGGTATTTGTTGTTACACCTTCCATAAACTGGCAAGAAATAGGAAATTTTTATTCCCTCTTATTTTCTTGTTTATTATTATTATTTAACGATTTCATGATGATGCAACGCCCAAAATATTACAATCCATTATATTCAAGCAAAATAAGTAGTAAATATTTTCTTAAATTCGTTTTAAATCTTCATTTATGTGGATAGGCTTAATCTTATCAAAAATGCATACAAGAATTGCCACATATTGTACATCAATGGGTTTATGTGCGAGTGAATGAACGTGTAATGGGCGGTGGCCAATACCAGATTGTCCCGCTTTGATTTGATGGAGGATTTTCTTCAACAAATTCAGCTTAAATAACACTAGGAAACATCGCAACAGCAAAAATCACTACAAAAAGTTTGTTTGCAAACAACTAACTATTGATTTATAAACTTATACACTCCAAATGGGGTTTAGTATTTTATAGGGAAGTGAAAATTTAGCTTCTTCCGTAGATTTATCTAGTTAAATAATAATGAAAATAGAAGTAAAGTCTGATTTAATGTGTTACAAGAGCTTACTTATAAGGTTGAAAATGACGATAACAATACACCGTCCCAAATCGAAATCAAATTTAACAATATTAGCATCGTCAGTTCCTTCACAATTCGCTACTTAATAGTTTAATGATTTGAATGGTTGCAATAAGGTTAATTTTATTATTGATACCATTGTCATTATCAGATACTGTATACTTGTAGAGAATTTGATCAAGCGGTGAGAAAGGTTAATCGACGGGGTTAAAAAGATCAAATATAAAATTACATAGAGAAGGAAGAACGACGTGTTTAATGTCTTAAGATAGATGTTAAAAAACATGAAGACTTACAAAATTGTTGAACTTTGTTGTACCCGTTTACCCTCCTAGCTCTCTACCCATTCAAATGACTGTACTGCGTTAAGTACTCTACTTGTTAGATTTAATTTTATATTAAAAAAAATAAAACAAGATACCATTGTATGCCCGGTATGCCGTAAGCCAGTGTTTTGCCCTCTTAACCAAATTGCCATCTTTAGATATTTATGAGTTAAAGTACCCTAATGCTAGTAAAGTACAGTAACAATAAAAATATTTCAATTTTTATGTACAACAAAAATAATTTTCTTAAATTTTAAAGCAAATGCTTTACCATTCTCTCAGTTTTAAACGCTAAACAAAATTTTGCCCATACTTTTATAGTAATTTAAACCTTTCCTTACTCTTTGCATATTATAAAGTTAGTTAAGATACAAGTTTAGTAAGACATACAAAATTAATGCTGTTTACGTTATGTGAATTTTCCAAATTTGTTTTTTAAACTGCAAACAAAAATGTCATGTTTTATATGGAGTTCGTATAATTTTGTATTTGTTATTGAAATGCAGTGTTGTCTATTGACTACGGTAGCACTATCTTTTTTTGACTGTTCTCAATTATTTCTCATAGGTACACGCACGCAACTTAAGACTAGGTTACTTTAGGTATAACTTAACTTACTGTATAGAAACCATGTTCATTATTTTTCCATACTGCTCAATGTACTCTTCTTACTTATTTCTCAACGCAAGAGAAGCCTGCCGTAAATTTGCGTGATCAAAAATGGGAAGAAGGAAGAAAGAAACTAAAGTAATTAGTAACGATAGGGTTGACGAGATTTCTATTTAAAAAAAAATAATTTTATGCTCTTTTGTTTTTTTATGTACACTTATTCATTATTACAAGTTTCATTCACTGGTACTGTATACTACGTATGGGTTTAACAATTTTTGTTTATTGCGAACATTTGAAAGAAAAAATTATAACGTGTTAGAAGTAGAAATGACTACTTCCTGCGTGACATCATCCGAAAACTAAAAAAAAATATGCAGTATTTGCATCTTCTGAAATATGATGAGGGTTTTTTCTTGCACTGTATTATTTTTTTTTGCTACATCCTGTTAGGTAGAGAACCTTATGGCATAGCGTGTCTGCAATATTGTAATGCTTTTTTTTTTTTGACAATTTAAAAAGCAACTTTTTCTCATAAAAAACCAGCCAAAAAATTACAGTTGTTGATAACAAAAAAATATATATAATTTTTTTCTGTGAAAATCGTATGAAATTTTGATTATATGACAAATTTTCTCATTGGAAATTTTTTGGTACGTCTTCACATGTATTATAAGCCATGCATAGCCATCCCACTTGACTGAATTGGTTCCACTTGGTTCCAACACTTATAAAGTGATATATTCGTTTTCAACTATGCATTTTTATGATTATCATTTTTTATACACAGTAAGTTGAAATAAAATTTGTTTTGTGGGGAAAGAAGGAGATAAACATTTACTGGTAACGTACAAAAAAGGAAGTGAAATAAACTTCGATTTTTCGGGGGAGTATTTTTATTATTATTTGGATAAAGACGCTTGAAATGATGAAATATTTTGCCCGATTTTTGGATAAATGTTTTACTACACCAGTATTGTACTGACAGGTGAACGACTGGTTGAGCTTTAAAAATACACAATATTGAAATTTTTCAACAAAACGATGAAATAAAATCATTTTATTATTTAACCGATTTATCGCTTTTGGGGTGTGTTGAATAATCACTGACAAATGATTCAATTAAAAATAATAATAATAATAAATAAAAATGTAAAAATATTTTGAGGGGGAAGAAAAGCAACCGATAAGAGGAAGATTCTTACTAAACTTGACCTTTAATGAGTTTCTTTATGTTCAACAAAAATATCAGAATTTATTCATATTTCAAATTATCACATTTCCGGGGTACCAGAAGGTACATTATTTGCTCACATTTCAATATCAACTTAAATACTTTAACTGGTTGTTTATACTCTTGTAAAAGTTTAGGTTTCGCAATAATTAAGCAATTATTTTAGTAGATTTAAATTGTCTAATTGTCATTAAACACCATGTTTAGATTAGAGGGAATTTTTATTTATCGATTATATCAAGTATGTAGTAATACTTTCTTTTGAAGTTACCTGTACATGTACAATTAAAAAAAATTGAATACAAAATAATAAAAACGCAAGCAAATGTTATTGATACTGTTTTTTTAAACTTTCATAATTGAACGAGGAGATCTTGAAAATTTATATTGTATGCAAAACAATTAAATTTATAGTTTGACTATTGTTTTTCGTGTTATTTAATGCTTTTGAATTTCTGTGTTTTTGCAGAAAATGCTTATAACCCCATAAAGAGCCATGTTAACTTAATTGTGATTAAATCTTAATAATGTTTATCATGCTTTGCTTTATGGTCACTTATTAAACGTTGTTCACTATTTTTTTCAAACAAATACTATCAGTTATTTGATAAATATTAAGCGGTTTGTACTTTTTTTAAAATATAAATATCAATGGAAAGGTAAACCTATTGTCATTTAAATTTTTGTGTTTAAGTTTATTACAAGATTGAGGAGTAATAATGAGCTACTTCTAAGTCGGTTAAATAATCCGGTTTTATTATTATCATTAAAGAGATAATTTCTCTTCTCTTTTCGATTAGTAAGAAATTTCTTAATCAATTATACCGAATATTAGTGACTTGTCGGTAGTTGTTAATAAAATTCTAATTGGACTCAACTGTATTTACTTCCTAGACGCCGATTTACAATTAATTTTTTTATTACTATACAAAATAATTTATATCAATATAATCGTTTGTTATCATTTACACTTTCAATTAAACTACAATAACCGGTTTGTAATAGCTATTAATTATTTTTTTAATTAAAGGGTTTTTTTTATAAAAAAAAATTAGTTTTTAATTGATTTTGACGTTAATTGTTACCTGGAGGGTTAAATTAAATAGTTTGAAATTGTCATTGAGTATAATGTAACCATTTATTTAGGTGTATGACTAACTTTATAATTATAATTAAAAATTTAAATGAGGTTAACGATAGGTTTTATTTATTGAGGGTAAAAATAACAAAATCAGTACAAGTGATCAACGTATATTCTAGTGTTAAGATAAACTAATAAATTAACGTTATAATGAATCCGATTATGCTTAATTAAACTTTTGGATATCACTAATTATAAGAAATATTACAGGTTTGAAGATTTTTAACAAAAAGTCCATATCGTATAAAATTTGCGTCACTTTAAGGCTTTTTAATTGTTACTTAGTAAATCCAGAAAGCTCTAATGATGATCTGTAATTGCAATGTGCTAAGGGCGAGCAAGTGTTAATTACACTATGGGGTGTTGATTTAATTTAATTACACGTCATTTCGTAATGCTTGTTTTGATATACTGCAAATTCGATTTAAGCGTTTACATAAAGTGAATAAAAGGCTGTGTTAATTGTTTAATAGATGATGGATAGTTTTCCAGCCTTTGGCACATCCACTGGAGTATTTTTGCGTGAGTTTACAAACTGCTTAGCCAACTGTGTAGCTGAACTAAAAGAGTTGAAATTCCTAAGATGCTTACAATTATAATTTTAACTAAAAATTCGTCTGCATTTTTGATCAAATTGAGTGACTTTTTGACTGGCGTCTATGGAAATCTTGTGTAAAATTTGACACTGAAAAGGTTGGGAGCCACTCTTGATACAAGTGCAAAAATATACGTTGGAGGTAGTTTCCAAATACAATGAGGAAAATTGACTCTGTAAGGGGCATTATCAACTGACGGAAGATTTCTTCGCTTAATGTGTTACTAATGGTTTATCGGAAATGCATAAAACGTAATTTACAAAAACGTAACAAAAAATAAAGCAAAAACTTCTTATTTCAATTGTGCTTATACATTTGATACAAAATTAAAAGAGAAAATTAGCGTTTGGGTGGGTTACCTAAGCACACAGTTTTTTTTCTCTCACTAATTTATTTGTTTTTATTTCCAAAATATATTCTCACAGTTTTAATTGAACGAGGTTAATTTGTAACGGATTTGAGTTAACCATTCCATTCGATACGGTACATACAGTATGTTGTTGTTTACTGCATATGTGTGTGGTGAGTGTGTGTGTTCGGTTTAATGTTGATGGAAAGGGGTAATGTTTGAAGATTATTGGGATGGTGGACTAGAAGAGTTGGGAGTAGTTAAAGGTGGCAAGCAAGATTATTTACACACCGTGAGTTCCCAAGAAAAACAAGTAGGAAAAACACTTTAATTTGTGTCGAGAAAACATTTGATAAAACCTCCACCATTGGCTTTGGTGCTTTTTGATTGTGGGGAGAGAGATCTAGTTTTTTTACACTTCTTTTACTAACCGAATTAAGTCATTGTCTGTTTAAGTAAGTTTCACGCCATTTAAAACGTGTTAGGGACAATCTTTTACTCGTACACAACGATTTTAAAAGACAGCTTCTTTTTCCCACAACACGTCATTTTGATAACTAAACTTTTTATTTAGAGATTTTTTTTGGTAATTACAAAAACATGAGAAGGTCATAGTTAAACTTTACACAGATAAAATAAATTGCAAAAGTTTAAATAAAATTATTACGTACATTAAGAAACGTTTTATTTTTTAATTAATTTGCTGGTTTGATGTTCAGGATCAATATTACTTTTATTTTTTTCTTTCACTTTCATTGTTCAATTAACTTGAAATTTTGTACAATTGGAAACCTTTGCTTTCAAAACTTTGTGTATTGCTGTTACATTTAATGCATTTTAATGTTTAATTAATTGTATTAGCTTGGATAATGCTAACTAATAACATAATAAAACCGTAGTAAAAGATTTCAATGCCGTTAAAATTCATCTTTAATGTCGGTATTAAGATCTTAAGTAATTTATAAGATTTCATTATAGTGGATAAATTATGCTTGCATTTCAAATGGATTAAAATTATTAAACGTTTTAATTTGTTAAAATTTCTATATGAAGAGTTATTATTGTTGTTGATGGTTTTGTCAGTTGAAGAAATGCCTTAATTACTAATTTGGTTGAAAACTATTTTTTATTTGTAGTACTGTTCTGCATAAACTGTACTGTAGTTTTACAGGTACACGCACACGAGTACACGTCAAATATTTTTCATAAAAAGTTTTGAAATTCTTTTAAAGACTGGTTAAAATTATGTTTAAGAATTATAAACGTTTTTGACCACCAAAACCTTTCATTTATTATTATTATTATTATCATCACAAACGTTTGTTGGCAACATCTTAGAAAAAAAGAAATTTTTTTTATTCGTCTGGTCGACGCCATGCAGAGGTGCAAATTATGAGAACCACGCCAATTATTAAATCGTTTCTCTTTTATCATTGCCATTACTTCCTTTTTGCATATTTTTTAAAATATGAATTTTTTTTTCTTATACACTGCATTTTTTTTATTTTTCTTCTTCCTCTTTTTACGTTTTGACTCTTCACTCTTTAACAATTTCAACTTTATTGGCACCTTTCAGTTTACAAATTGCTTAAAAGACATCATATTATGTGAAAAGAAACTTACTGATAAATATATAATATAAAAAGCATCGTTATTTAAAAAATACTATTGCATACAGTAAAAACTTTATAAATATTGTGTAAAAAAACTCATGATTAGTGATGCGAGTTGATTATAACAAAAATGTGTAATTATCGTTGTGCAGTATTAGAAAACGCAAAATTGGCCAAATCGAAAGTGTCTAATGCAATTTACGAACAAACTTAGTTTACACAGTTAGAAATTATTAAAAATGTCTCACATTTCACGGTTAAACGTTTGAAAACAATATCACATTTGGTTTCCTAAAACTAATACCTTCTGCACCTAAAAAATCCTAAAATTCCCTAAAATCCAAACTTGCTTGTGTCGTTAATCTGTTTTTTTTTTGTTCAGGTGTTAGTCAAAAAAAAAAAACTTTTTAAGTGCTTATTTTGAAGTATAATACATTTAAATCGATAAATTTACTTGATGTAAATATATAAGTTATCCTGTACACTGATTGTCATTGTGTTTCTCTACTATGAAAATTGGTTTAGTTTCAGTTTAGTTTTTTTTTGTAGAAGCTAAACCAGAGTTAAACAATTTTCTTCTCAAATGTCATCGGACGTTTGTTTTGTTGAGGTTGGGATTAGCAATTTAGTAGCTTCTCTTCCCACGGTGTTTACTTATGCATCAACGTCAAAGACAGACGAAACAATTTCAGTAAACGTACGAACAAAAAACCCCTTTAATGTGAAACGTATTATACTGGTATATACTGTACCGTAGACTTGGGAATGCACTATTAGATAACAGTGCTATACTAATTGCATGAGTAAACACGACTGCTAGATTACCCATATTACACGCTAAAAATGTATATTGCTAAATAGCTATTAAATACTGTAAATGATGTAAACAAACAGAAATGTTGACATTAAGGTTATTCTGCTTTGTTGTTTTGTTAACATTTTATTTCATTAAAATCTAACTGGTTTAACTACAGTAGCTTATTTTTTATACAATTATTAACTGAATTATTAGCGCTAAATATTTACTAGATAAAAGTGAATGTGTTTTTATTTAAAAATATGTTTGAACAGAAAATTAGAAAAAAAATATTTATGTGTATGTGTGTTTTTTACTTGATCTTTTTATAATTTGAAGAGAAATTAGCGCATAGACTTTATTGTTAATTTAGCACGAATAAATTTTTTGTGGTTTCTATTTAAAATAGCAAAAGAAGCTAAATTTTTATAAAGAAATTTTTTATTTACTCATTTATTCGAGGAAGAGAAAATAAATCATTTTGGTTCCCATGCATTTCCCTTCTGGTGCATTAAAAAAATACAAAAAATCTTGTCACAACCACCGCCATTTGCTCTTTGGCAATTAGTTCCAGGCTCAACGTCATTGTTAACATTATTACTTGGTTACACAAACCCTTGTCAAATTCGCTTTTTTTAAAAAAAAAATCAAACTTAACATTTATGTACATAGTAATAAAAAAGAGAGCATGACGTCACATCATCAATTTAAATTTTAAGTCTTTGATCATCAACTCCGCTAAGTTTTAAAGGAGTCAACTGTTTTTGAGTAAGACGTAGAAAAATTGTTAAACTTTGTAAATACTGGGCATGAAATGTTTTTTTAAAAAAATATATATTGTTTAAAAAATTATAAAAAAAAAACCAAAAGTTTCTTTGAAAAATTAGACTTAAACGCGTCATTTTTTTTTAGTTGTTGTTGGCGGAATCCCTTAAAAATTTGCCGACCACACGCATTAAAATTTACCCTTGTAATTTTTCTTCTCTCCCCCCACACATTTTCTTCTTCTTCTATGTATTTAGATATAACACAAATAGTCCTCCTCCCCCATCCACCCTCTTGCACTACCTTTTATCTGCTTGTTTGGTGATTTAGGGGGTTAGGCTGGGTATGTTGGTGACGATGAATGTGTGTTTTTCAAATTTATAAACGCAAATTCGCCTAAATGGCGAGAAAATTATATACAGAAAAGGCATTTTCAAAGTGTGAGAGTTGAAGTGAGGTTAAATGATGTATAGGACTCAAAATGCTCTTGAATCAAAAAGACAAAAAAGAAAAGAAAAGGAAAAGAAACAATATTAAAAAAATAGTGCTGTAGTGCTGGGCATGTACTCTCAGGTCGCCAAATTAACCCTCAAAAATAATATGTTTGTGGAACGATATGTGATCGTTGTACAGAGTGGAGCCTTGGAAAGAAGATGTTGGTAGATTATATTTTTATTCACTATTGGAAAATATAGTTATTACTGTAAAAGTATGTTATCATTTTGTCTGCTTCTGTCTTGACTAAATTTTTATTTTTTTTTAGAATAAGAGGTAATATTAAATACGCAATATGTTATTTTGTATTAGGAAACACTTAAATGAGTAAACTTGCATCTTAATGGAAAAAACTAACTAGAAATTTTCGCGGCGTCTTTTTAAATAAAAAATTCCACTATCACAGTATTTCTATAAATTTATTATGCCGATAAGGTACAGTAAGAAAAGCCTCTTAGAGAACAAAATGTGTAATTAGTGCTAACAAATTAGTATTGATGAATCAATTAACAGTAAGAAAAGCCTCTTAGAGAACAAAATGTGTAATTAATGCTAACAAATTAGTATTGATGAATCAATTAACTAAGTCTGATACTTAATTTTATTTTCCAATAGTTAACAACCAAATGTAAATGTAAATACCAAAACAAATAAATATTTTGACTTAAAACCTTGTGAATTTGTAACTTAGTTCTTGTTAACATAATGATTTAAAATGTGCAAAATTAATTTTCTAAAATGCTTAGTGTTAAAATGATGCTTAAATAATATACTGTAACTATTTAAATGCAAAAAAAGTATAAAAATAAAAATTGCTATGCTTAACGTCTTTAGAAAACCATAATCCATTGTACTAGTATTGACGTTTTAGACGCTCATTGAATATAAAATGCCGTACTTAAGCATTAAAGTCAATAGATTTAAACGAGGCAGTTGATTTCTAAATAGGATAGATAAAGTTAACGTTTTATGACTTTGTTTTAATTCTTATTTTATCTTGTACAACTTTATCTGCTAGTTTATGGGAAGAGGGATTTTCTTTATTAGCAAAGAACTATCTAAATCTTTTAATCGTTATTTTATTGTTTCGTTGTTTTATTCTATCAAATAATGAAGTTGAGCTTATTTACAAGTCAAAACTATTTGTGTGGTAGTCAATGAAAACCGCCAGACCATGTTGCCACACTATTGATGCTTCATTTAAACGTAGCACATTAAAAAGAGCTAAAAGACTGAAGAAACACTGACAGTACTGAAAGTAATTTAATTGCATAGGTCATGGAAGTAGCCGACAATGGACTGGCATATAAAAGGTCCTTCAGTATATACAGTACTTTTAATACAAAATCAAAAAAAAAGTTATCAAAAGTAGCGCTGCTTTTGTTGTCCCATTATACATCAAACATACAAGATTTTAAAAAGTATTTAAAGCGTTTAAATGTGAATTGTAAATGTTGAACTATGGGGGATGCATGCAAATGGCGGCTTGATGAAAAAATATAATCATAATACAAAAAAAAAATAAATAATACCAATTGGAGGTCAAAGTAATAGTACGGAAACTTCATAAATACACGATGTTACATTCAAAATGTATGAAAACGTCAATTAAGAAAAAGTAAGCTTAATGAATTTAATCTCAAATTGATAGCAAAGTTAAGGAAACGTCTTGAATTTTGAATTTAGCAATCAGGAAGTCTACATATTATTAGGGATTTAACATTATACAAAATAATTATGTGAAAAAATGTATGTTGTCTAACACGACTCTTGTCAACTGTTTCCGGCTGCTGTTTTTACTACAAATGACATTTGACATTCAAAGCAACAAATATTTTGAATGAACAATTTTTACGTTAAGGCAACATCACACTGCAACATTCCCCCACGTAATTTATCATATGATAAATGTTTTACATTGTTCAATTCCACTGTAGTTCATTATCAATTCAACTTTTATTACTTTTTTACGACAAATTTAATGTTTTTAAGAAATTTTTGAGTAAAATGCGATACTGTTTCTCAAACGCATATCTCGTGTAATATTAGCTTTATGGAAGAAAAATTATGAATGAAAATAATATCTAGTACGCGATGCACGTGCTGCCAAGTGACCGAAACAATCTCTTATTTGTATTTTGTAATTTCGACATTTTAGTTTCATTCATTTCATTCGTTCATTCATGCGAAAATCCTCTCTCTGTGTCTTCGACTTGCTCTTCACAACTTCCAAACTAGTTTTTATTTTCTTTTTTGTTTTTCTTAAGTCAATTTAATTTAAAGCTATTTTTTATGTTTATCTGCATTCTCAATAACGACAATAATGATGACGATGACTACGTTTATCTGAAGTATTTGCTACTATTTTCTTAAGGATTGAATTTCAAATTAATTTTTTTTTATGTTTTACTGTATTTCTTTTTCCGTCTGTTTTTTAATGCGCTGCTATGTAAATTATTTTTTGAAATGGCTCTGTTCAGTTTTTAAAAATATTTTTAGTTACTTAAAATTAAAATTTTTTTCTTTATAATTACAGTATCTTAAAAAAACAAGCAAAAGAAAAAAACATTTAAACGATGAAAACTGGAAAAATGAGAAAGAACTACACTTGTTAAATGTATATATATTTAACTTCCATTTTTTAAAAAAATCTGAGATGGTTTTCTTGTTACTCGTGACCATAAACTAAATTGAGTGAAGTGACTTCAATTTGTCATCTGAAATTTTTAAATCTACTTTTTGAAAGAAAAAAATGAAAACGTTTTTTTACTTATTATTCTATAGAATTTTTGTGTAATTGTGAACTTAAAAAAAAAACTTTCCAACAATTTTATAAAGTTCAGATTTGAAGGTTCTTTCTTGAATTCTTTCTTTAAATTTTTTAAATCAATTAAAAACACTAAATAAAAAAAAACATTTACACGATTAATTCATTAGTTAGTTAATTAACAAGATGCAAACATTGTAATATAATAGATTAATCAGGTTGTAAACTTATAAACATGTTACTTGGTTTTACTTTTATTGTCCAATCGATAATCGCATTAAATTTAATGGTTAACTTGAAATTACTTAATTATTTCTTTGGAATTTTAAGCTTTATGTACTGCAAGTACACAGTGTTAAGTCCCGTACATTTCAATATGCTGCTTTTCTTATTTCTAATCTTTATATATAAAAGTGCCTATTATTTAATTTTTTTAGATTGTAAATTGCAAATTAAGAGTTAACATTTAAAACTAATTCGTGGGTGGTACCTACACTGTGCAGAGAAAGCAAAACACACAAAGTGGCGTTTACTCTTTAACAAACGGTAACTTATTTTCAAAAATTTGAATAAAATTAACTAAAAAAAGATTTTTAAGAAATAAAAATAAAAAATGAATCTAAAAGTGATGACTGCGCATGTTTATTTCATGACAAATTGTTTTTCTCGAGTAAATTAAAGGTAATTGGAGGCGGAGCTCTTGATTTTTTTTTATTACTTCCAGGCTCAATACTGTATGCATTGATGAAGGAACAGGAAGTTTACAAAATTAAATACGCTATAACAACTGATAAATTTGTTTGAAAATTTGTATTAGGAATTTAAATCCTTTTAATCGCTTTAACAATTTGATTTTCTTATTAGAAGACCAAGGTCGGCAACGGCGTAACAATAAATTATCAAAGTAATGTATTCATGTTTGCGTTGCTAAATATTTTTTTTATTTTGTTTGTGAAACATCAGTCAAAATGGTTATCATTCCAGAATCATTTTACAGGAAACAATTTTGGTCATAATTGCTATGCAAATTCTCATTTACATTCTATGAAGCCTTTCTCTCTCGTTTTCACGTTAACATTTGACTAATAACGTATTTTCTCCTGAAAAAAGAATCCATGAAGATGTCAAATTCTCAGGACAAACTCAATGATTATTAAATCAAAAAGTGAAAGCAACTCTCAATACTGTATTCATATTCCTGCACAATATAGCTCAAATTATTATTAGCTTTGTGAATGAAATTCCACATGCAAAACAATTTACTATTTCATTCAAAATGTTGCATTGAACCATTTGAAAGCATGTCAAGTTTTAACCAGATGAAATGTAGTTCACATGATGTTCTTCCTTATCTAATCTTTTTCATTTTGTTTATTGGAATTGCAAGTGCATTTAAACACTTATTAATATTCTAATTATTATTCTCATTGAAAGTAACTAACACTTTTGTAAGTAGTATTTTAAATCATTTATAATTTACTCAATTGATAAACATTTTATATTGCATTGTTTTAATACATTTGCCAAGATTTTAAGAAGTCTTAATAACAAAAGTATTTCATTTAAATTGATTTTCAATTTACTTTACGTTATTTGTTGGAAAAATTAGCCAAAAAAAAAAAAACACTTAAAGCTCAATAATTTGTATGCATTTCTATTTCGAATAGTAAAAACTACAATATAAATTTCTAATTTTTAAAAATATAATGAATACTTAACATCATGATCATTTGGAATAAATATTCATGCTAAATAAAACTTGAAATAAAATTATATCATATAAACAATTTAAAGTTCTAGATTTAACATAAACGTCGTTTATTAAGCTAAATTATTACAATATTGAAATTTTACAGTTGTGTTGATCATTGCTTTGATATGAACGTTTGTGTGGCAATTGTAGAAAAAACAGGGAAGTTTATTTATTAAATGTTTAAACAGCGTTTCAACTGATTATCTTGTGCTGAGCTGATGTAGATGATAAAAATCCCTTACGAAGGAATTAAATAGTAAGACGTGAGGTGGGCGATTGTAGGGTGGTGATGAAAAGTTTGAGGACCTCCCACTGTCTGAACCATATCATAAAAAGTTAAATGGCAACCAAAGCAAAATAGTAGAGTATTTGAATTATACATTTAGTTGATTTTTTTTATTTGTTTCTTTGCTTTGTTTCTATATTTGCTTTTCCGCATTATCATCGACCATCTGATGACATTGATGATGGCCAAACTTAGCTCGCGTCAAGATCAAACTCTGATAACTTTTTTTTCTCTTAAAACAAAGACAAGGCAAAGAAGATAAATAAGAAAGAAAAAAAAATAAGAAAATAAGCTTTTTTTAATTGCACATACTTTATGAGTAACCTGACCAGTTTTTCTTGGATATTATTGAAACATGATAGGTCATGATAATTCTAATGAGAAATCTTTTGAATATTTTTATAGTGCGGTGTACGAACTCCCACTTATCCGAACTTCAAGTGTCATAATCATTATTATATTCATTAAAAAACCTCAAATTTTATACTACGTTTTTAATTAGCAACCATTATTTTTTTTTATTTGAAAAGTCAGTTGTATGATTAATCTTACATAAATCCATCTATTGTTTAAGCATCTATCAATTCAATACAATTTCAACATTGTTTTCTTTATCAAAATAAAGCAAATTAAGGCTATTAACATATTGCTGGTTAAATTGGCGAAAAATTGGGCCTCGCAAATGTGTTAGATTTCATTTAACTTATAATTTTAATATAAAACGTTTTATTTTCCTTGTGTATTTTATTCATATTTAATTGTAAAGGCTGTGAGAATCAGCATTGTTTTTCTCTATCGCTCTTCGCTCGTGTTTATTATTCTTTTGTTTACTAATGTCTTGATGTGGGTGGGGTAAAAGTGCTGTCACTTATTCCTCAACACTCACCCCCACCCAACACACATACTTGATTATGCTTTCAGCTACTAATTTCATTACATGCAGTTGCTGCTTTGAAACGAGAGGAATGCTAAAGTTACTTTTTTTTACTTATCAATCTGGACTC
>JAAFCF010006596.1:3190076-3266741 GCA_013389785.1 Helicorthomorpha holstii | reverse complement strand
TTTCATTTAACTTATAATTTTAATATAAAACGTTTTATTTTCCTTGTGTATTTTATTCATATTTAATTGTAAAGGCTGTGAGAATCAGCATTGTTTTTCTCTATCGCTCTTCGCTCGTGTTTATTATTCTTTTGTTTACTAATGTCTTGATGTGGGTGGGGTAAAAGTGCTGTCACTTATCCCTCAACACTCACCCCCACCCAACACACATACTTGATTATGCTTTCAGCTACTAATTTCATTACATGCAGTTGCTGCTTTGAAACGAGAGGAATGCTAAAGTTACTTTTTTTTACTTATCAATCTGGACTCTCTGACTCTCTACTTCAAATTTTAATTGTTTTAATTCAAACTTTCAGGTGGTTCCTGGCAATAAATAGTTTGAATTATGATCATCAAAATCAAAGTACAAAAACACAATAGGATTGATGGGTAAAATCAGCAGATAGATGGTGTTAGTGTCTAGATTTAAATTAAAAATAACTCCCTGAAGCTCAGGTGGATTCTGGCATTTTTTAAATACATAAATTACCTGCTAATGATTTAATATTTGATTTTAATTAACTAAAACTAATGAAATCTTCAATTGAGACATGGGAAAACAAGATTACAGTACTGGAATAGTAAAAGTATATTGAATTGTAAGTAACAATTTAATTAAGATGATGTTAAATATAATTATACTTTTATAAACTAATAATGCATTTTTTTTAGCTAAAATGTTGTTTTACAAACATTTAAAATTAAATTAATTTTTTAATTAGAATTTATTGCAGCAATTGTTAACGTTGTATAAAAAATTTGATAATTTTTATATTGAATTTTTTTTTGCAGATGTTCTTATCTTATATCCTTGGCTTGCGACTACTGATTAAGTTATTTCAAAATGAATTTAACCATTAAGTGTTTTAATTTATTATTTTTTTACGAATTTAATTTAAAACTTAAGTTGATAATGAACTCTAAAGATTGCTGACATCACCATAAAAAAACTTCAGTTATCATTTTAAACTTTTAAATAATATTACATTAAAACATGAATGTAAAGCATTTTCTTGAAGTGTGTATCACTATCATGCGACTTCTAAATTTTAAATTGCAATTCCTATCAACGAGTAGCTAATTTTGTATAGTGAATACAAATGGACATGATTGTACCATTGTTGTTTTGCGCAAAATAATTAGTACAATTAAATGGTTATCTTTATATTGAAACAATGATGTTGTTGAAATCAAATTATTTTCATGTGTTTTACATACACGTTTTGACTAATCAGTCGTTTTGATTATTTTATTTTATAGTTGAACACGCGACTACTTTAAAATTCATTAAAATTTCAACTACTGTATTTGATTTTTCTGAAACCGGTGCTCTTATCTAAGTTGATCATTAACATCTGACAGTTAATTAAATTTATTTTTAGAAAAACCAAATAACCTACTGTATGTTAGCATTTTAGCAACCTTATATTGGACAATTTTAAGTTTTGCTTTGCATTTTAGACAATTTTCGCATTTGTACTTTACTATACATGTGCTGTAAAATGTTATTCAAAATTAACGAATATTGAATTTCATTGCGTTTGAAATGCTTATAAATTAACTTACAACACTTATTGCACATTTTTCCATCTTAAAATTTTCCTTTGCATTCCTTCAAATCGTTAATTATAAATATATTGACAAGAAATTATTCAACCAATAATAGCACTTGCAAATCTTAACTGAGACTTTTTATAATGACTATTATCTTAAAAATTGATTAATTTTGGCGTTTTCTGGTAGCTTTTATTTCTTTTTTAAATTTAAATTATGGCTTTTTGAACGCTTCATTAAATTATATCCATTAGTTTAGTTAACATTTTTAATTTTTGCTCACCTAAATTGTTACTAGCATTATTTTAACCATTAGTGTTTTGAGTTATTGCAAAGTTTTTATTAATAAAAAAGTCAGATTACTTATCTTTTTCTTTTTTGGGGGTTTTATACGCATAAAAAGTGTATTATTATCGTCAACGTCATCAAACATTGTTATAAAAGTTTCTATCTGACTTGGCAATTGTTTAAAATGAACGTATATACAGATATTTGCAGACTTTTTTGTATAAAATATTGTAAATTTTACCATATAAATATATGAATGGATTTATACAGTATAAACTCTTTCTTACGTTTTTAACTTTTTTTTTGTTAACTCGGTTCGTCGATTTTAACCTGCGATGACCCTTCTTGATTTTTCTCTTACATACTATTACCCACCCTCACTATTACCCTTTTCCCTCTCCACCTGCCCACCCCTCATCTTCAGCACTACATTAACTCTTATACAAATACTGTAGCAACAACATTATGCTGAAAAACTGTTTAAAAATCAACGACACGACCTCTTTCTTTTTGTATTCCACGCCCCCTTCAAGTTTTGCATTTGACTAGTAAAAGATGGAGAGGGAGTTAGGAGCTTGTTGATCATTTTTGTAAGGGGGAATTAATCGACAAAGATTAAGATAAATTAACTTAATTGCTATTTAGCATATTACTATTATAAAATTTCCATATGCGTGTTTAATGTACAATACTCGTATATGTCATTTGCTTGATAAACAAAGGGCTTTTATAAAACAATTATGCAAATTAAAAATGTATAAAAAAAATTCAACTTAGAATACCGATGTAATATGGTCAGAATTGAAATTATTTCTGCAAATTTCAATGAACTTGCCTGGTATTTAAAGCAGTGACAACTAAACTCCATGGACACAAGAGTCAGCCCCTTTATAGTAAACGGTTGAAATGGGGCCAATTTCTGAGCCCACGTCTCAAAATGACTAAAAAAAAGTAAACAAGGTGGTCTAAAAAATTCAGTTTTTGCTTAACAGGTACAATATAATATTCACGTCATTTAAGATGTGGTGGAAGTTATAATTTTGTGCTGTTATATTTTACTTTAAGTTATAATTTACTGAAGGCTCACTCTGTCATCTGTTGTGGTGCCAAATTTTTAATCCTGCCTATGTATCTTTATTTGAATTTTCTCTAAATTATCGCATTTGTCTTTTAGAGCTTACAGTATAAACATACTCATTGTACAGTGTAATATGCTGTTTAAGTTGACATGATCGTATTGCATCATCTAAGCAATGGTTTCCTTCCGGTAGTAACATTGACTAAAATTTTAAATGTTAGTCAGTGTAAAGTTCTCGTTTGTCTTTTATTTTTTAGTGGCTGTGTTTTTTTTTTAGAGAAATGGTTATTGCCACTTTTATAGTCCTCTCGAAAATCATTTTGCATTTATGGTCTGCTGAAGAAAAAGGATTTACGATTTGACTTGCAGCAAATAATTTGTGTTTATTGTTTCTGTTCTTATTGCTGCTTATATCGAGGAATGCAAAAATATTTTGGCTATAGTAAAGTTCGACAAATTCAAACTGCGATTAGGCATTATTAGATATTTAAAAGCAGACTTTGCAATGTTTGCTAATAAAAAGTCCTATGAACTTCTTCCATCTTCTTCTATCCCCCCACCTCACAACACAAAACGTGATCTGATTTTATAACGTCACTTATTACTAATTTTACTGAATAATTAACAAGTCGTATAATGTAAAGTTTTACATAAGCGAAAAACTCCAGCTATTTATTTTTTTTTTTCTTCTGTGAGGCAATACTAAGGCATAAACTTCAAGTTTAATGCCGTGTGTAGGAGCCTCTGTAACCTTTGAGAGTCCTTGGGCAACTTTACATGGTAAATAGCACCTTTATAACTTTTATTTTGTGGTTGGTAACTTGGTAACGGAGTAATAGAGTTGTTGTGGTTTTTCTTTAAGCTTAGAAATAGATTTTGGGTCAAGTTAAAGCATTATTAGCCTATCAACTGTCTAGTAAATGGCAAACTTAACAGGTTAACTGCTAAAACACTGTAAAGTTGAGAACATCATTTGCGATTACTACAAATATTTTTAAAACTAAATTTTTTTAGTAAGACAAGCATTTTGACGTAAAACTAAATTAATGACATTTAATTACTAAGGGTATAACTTTGATCACCATTACTTTAAGTATTAATCTGATTGTGTCATTTAAAAAGTAAATTTGATTATTAAGTAATACCGGTTTTTAATTTTTTTTCTCAATGCTCAGTTCAGTAGTACAACAGTTCTTTTTTGTATTTTAGAAGTTAAAAATTGAAAAATAAGATTAAGTCATTAAAGAGTTTAAGATGATTTGTCGTCTACTTTTAAAAATACAAATTTGTTATTGTAAATAGGTAAACGTGAGACATATTCAACTGAGATCACGATTTAAAGTTGAATTGTAACTCGTTTAATTTAGTGCTTCGAGAATATCTAGTAAAAAGAAGAAAAATGTTGAGGTTAAAAAATAATTTAAAATCGAATTGAAAATTCAAAGGGTAAAGAAAAAAATAGCAAAAGAGAAAAAAAAAGTTATTTCTTGTGTTGTCTGTTGTTGCTTCTGGAATAAATTTTTGACATTAAAATTTTATTTGGGCTGAAACGATTTTTATTTATCGTCATAGCATCTTCCCCATTCCCCATTCTTGTTTGTTATTAAATTTTGGGATGCTTTTAACAATAATTTAAACGTTTTTTTTTTTTTTGTTATCTAGTAATAATCGTTGACTGCAAAATAGTTGCACATAAATCATAGAAAAAAAAGTATAAATATAAAAAAGCGTATTTTTGCGTTTTGGACACGTGTAGATAAGCAAAATAGATTGAGAATTTTTTTATTGTTACCGGTATTGCAAGAAAAAAAAAAGTTATTTCCTTCTTTTAAACGATTAAATTTAATCTTACAAATAAAAATTCAATTAAATATAAACTTATATTTGAATTTAGCTCAAGTTAAACTTTTTTTGGTGAGTTTGCGAAATTTAATAACAACTGTTGTAGGGAAATTCCTTCGGTATATACCGGTAGCTATTTTGGTCAGATTTTTTGTCACTACACTAACTTATGTATCAAAAATCAGTTCAATGCGATTACAATAAAGCTAAAATAGATGAATGACTTGGTTGAAATCCGATTTTATAATGCAAGAATTATTATTTGTGTTTATTTAATACCTGGTGGTCGATCAAGGTATGAAATGGGAGGGGGTGGGTTTTCTCAATGGCAATTGGCAAACGACCATCTGTCCACATTTCAATAGAAGGAGATATGCAACAATGCTTTTTCTTTCATTTCAAAACGCACTGTGGCCGTTTGAACCTTTTGTAAAAATCAGCTATACGAACGATTGTAGGACTTCACTATTATTAATTGAGAAGTATGAAATCGCATAAAATAGATTTTTAAAAATTCACTTTTCATAAGAAACCATCGTTTTGAATATTATTTTCGAAGGAATTTTGTTGCAATCTACACTACAGAATACATATGTTAAGAAATATAAATTAAGTTTTTTTTAAGTGAGGCAATTTACTTTTGCACATTGAACAACTAAACATTAATAATTAATTTTAAACAAGTTAATCTACTGTTTTTTTTTTGTATATTTAAAGATTAATTTTAATTCTTAATACTGCACTTTTGTTTATACTGTTTTCAAAGTTAAATGATTTTCTTCTGAGTTATAATAATGAGTCAACATTTTAAAAAAGTTGATCGTTAAATGATAATCATCAACTAGGTTTTTTAAAAGTTATTTTACACACACGAAAAATATATTATAAATCTGCAATCTTCAAAATGACTGTGTTGTTTAACCACCATGTCAAAAGATGACAGGTGGACGTACGAGTAAAAAAAATTATTGAAATGGTGTTCAAATATGGCCGAATGTTTTTTATTTTCAAACTTTGAAACGAAGTAGTTGGTCTCTTTGATTTCATTTCTTTCATTTTTACATCAAGATCAAACGTCGTTGTTAAAAGTTTTGACACTCAGAAAAAGTTATCAACCATCATACACACTCTCTGTATAATTTTTAAGAAATTTTTTTTATTTTAGTCAAACTGGTAAATTGCTTTTCCACAGATATTTTAAAGGCGCGACAGGCAGTGAGGTAGCAATTTCTACTCATCTCATCTAATCTTGTCGTTTAATTTTCTTGATAATATTTTTTTTTTCATTTTCACTAATTTACCTTTATTTCTCTGACTTTATCGTTGGTACGAATCTTATTTCCAGGCTTTTGCCACCCTAGGTGACTAAGTTTTATATCTTTAATTTGTTGGGATGTGTTTAATGCTTAATTTAGGTAACAGTTTCGAAATAACGCTATCTACAGTAGCACGCAATGCTGTCAAATTTATCATAGAATTTTTTGTTGCTGATTTTTTATGTATTATTTTTTCATTTTGTGACTCAACAACAAAAAGGCTTCAAAAATACTTAACATTAAATTCTGCTTAAAATCTAGTTTAAAGCAGTTTAATATACAGTAGATCTTAAATTAATATCACTTTAGTTTAAATTCTAATTAAATTACAAATTTGGGTATTAAGACCAAATACCGGTACGTCTGAGACGTTAAAACAAAATCAAAAGTTAAAGCATGAAATTTGAAAGTTAAGCCAAATTTCCAATAACTATGATACTAAGTTGTCAATTAGCAATGTAATTGAGCTGACAAATATTCTTTTGTCTGTAACCTATGATTATTTTTGCGATTGTGTTGAAAACACGCATACTTTTAGGTATTTCACTAATCAGGTTTATGGTATTTGTTAACAAATCTAATTTTAAAACAAATATTTAACCTAGTGGATTAATCCAACAACTATTTATCGTTGAATTTTTTTATCTTCACCTTCTCCCAAATAAAAAATAAGTTGCATTAAGTTTTATTGTTTTTAAAAATATAATAATTATTGCGATACTATTATGTGCTTGTCACGGTTCTATTTTTATTATTGTTTTTATATATACGTATATTTTTAAACTCTTACGGCCTTCAAAAGCTTATTTGGAACCTACATTTTTTATAATCATTATTGTTATTATTTTAATAGGTTTTACTTAAGAGGGAGAGAGCATAGTAGAAAAAAGTCAAATTGGTCTATCTAAATATTACAACTCTATTTATACCCTAGCCATTATTGTTTTGCTTTACTGTATGTTTTTCTCGTCGACTTGAAAATAATTTGAAAATATTTCGAAGTGATATCGCTGTTATACATAAGTTGCCAGTTATTTTATTTTAATAAGGCCATTGTTTATGTCAGCATGTTGGCTATAGTGTATGTGATCAAATAAAAAAAAACCGTTTGTTTCAATATCGGTTTTCTGTGAGGAAAACTATTAACTTATTAAGAAATGATTTAATACCATCGTGTTGCGAAATGGATTCGTTTTTTTTTGTTCACTTATTCCTAACGTTTTAACACGTACTTTTTTTCTGTAATTCTCATGCATTAGTTTTAAATTATAGAGTTATTGAGTTTAAAATAGTAAATTTGAGATATACACAGGATGACGATTTATTTAAACAATTTTAAAAGAAAACATTGTGGATTGTACTGTACAAGTAAATAAAAAGGAAATAACGTGTATAAGAGATCTCATCATCATCAGCGTCAGTTGGCGTGTTTCCTGTGCACTGTTTTACCTTTGAAACACATGCATTTCACTCGTTTTCAGAAGTTTTATTTCACACCGAAATCTTAACACCGTGCTTTTTGATAACTTTGTGAATTTGGATACCGATTAACTGCAATTCATTCAACGTCAACAAAATTATTCTGGGATTTTTGTCATATTCAGTACTCACCGGATGTCTATTATTTGACTCACATAAGTTTAACTTTTCCCAAATTCTTCTAATGCTATATACGATATTGTTTTTTTTAACTACAGTACAAGTATCTGTATAATTATACAGTTAAATTCTTTTTATGTTTAAAATAATATGCATAATCGTGATGCATTATTGTAATGGTTATGATTTATGCATATGGGATTACTAACTTATATTTTGTGCTTGCAATATGATAATTAATATTTGCATAATTTTCTTAAGATTTTCTTCACGCTTATTTACTATGCATATTTGTGTAAGTGCATTTTCTTAGACGGTAGAAATAGTTTGATTTTCTAGTGAATTTTTGAAATATTGTTACTGTAAAAATTTTCATCTTAATTTTCAGCTTAATGTTGTGTAACATTAATAGATTGAACTCAAAACAGTTCGTTGTTGAAGAATTTTATATATAAATGATATTTTACAATTGTATCTAATGATTTATGTTAATGACATCATTTTGCACTTAGATATCAACAAAATTCTTAACAAGTGACTCATTTGCAAGCTTGTTACAAAACAGAGCCCCAAATAAAAAAATAATTTTGAAAATCACAATGTTAATGAGCAAACTGATTAAATACCAAATATCCAAGTTTGACATTAAAAGCGATTGTTTTAAATGTTAACGCATGAATAAATGCTTTAATGTTGATTACTGTGATACATACAGCTTATTGTTTTATTACGCAGCACTAACCTAACTGATGTAAAATGTAATGGAAGTGTATATTAGTAGATGACCTCGATTTTTAAAAGAACTAACCTTACTAGATCATAAGATTTTGTTTAATACAATATATTAAAGATATATTTTTTTAAGAAAACAATTACGGTCCTAAACCATAAAATTCAGTGTTCCTGACATGATTGGCATACTGTATTGCATTCAGTTCATTTTGATTTGGTATTGTTAAGGTACTGTAAAACACTGTCGACTCTGTTGAATATTATTGTCTAGAGACTCAATCTCTTGATATTTTACCAGATAAAATTTTATGACGGACAGTCACTGATATTTTTAATGATTTACAAATAAATCATTCACTTACCATAGTCTATATCCCTTTCATCACAGGATTGACGCGATACGGTAAATTCAACGATGAACATTTATAACATTCAACATAATTTTACTTGATTATATTATACGGTATTTACTGTATATACACGTTTTTATTTGAAACTCAGTTATTCATATCGTTTAATTAGGAAAAGTCCAAACCATAATTCCAGCAGTTCCTTCTTCAACCAACAATGGCGACAGCAAACTACCAAATGAGTTAATAAGTCAAATCTAAGACCTTTACACCGAATAACACGAGAAAATAATTTCTCAGAATTCTAATAATACGAGTACAAGCCTTAGATTGAACCTTGTTAAAAAATCCAGATGGCTCCCGATTTCTCCCGATGGCAGTGAAGGCCAGTGAAGAAAAAAGTTCAGATGACGATGTTCAGGGATTCTAAAGGTCACTTCGATTTTACAAACTAAGAATTTTTTTTAATCATGGCCTTGCAATCTAAAATAAATATGGTGAAAATATTATTTTTTTAATAAAACATTTGCTTAAAAATAAAGGTGTATCTTATAGTCCCGTAAATACTGTATTGGTTGTACAGTATATGCAACTCCATGCAATTGAAAGGAGGCCCTTAAATACTGTTGTAAAAAAATCACAATATATAAATAATTACAGCCTTTAATTTAGACTCGGAAATTCTTTAAATTCTTTTCCATGATTTTAATCGCAACCATTTAGCCACATCAAACGATTCTACAGTATTTTAAAAAGAGCTAATAAGACTATAATTTCAAATTGTAATGTGGCTTATAATTAGAAAGCACATCATTTTCGTTTTAAAGCATTTCAATATACAGTAACGTTGATGATTTTTGCTCTGTAATCTAAGTATAGCGAATCCAGTGTCCTCGATTTTTGTTATCTAAATAATTGAAGTAGTTTAAAAAATACCCTTTATATTTCTATTTTTTTTTTGTTTCAGATGTGTCTTTTTAATGTGTCGTTGATTTACGTGCTTGCTGAAGTGGCTGTATAGATTCTCTTGATTTTTCTTTTGCACTGGTGCATTTTCAGAGACTTTTTTTCTACACTTCTGTTTTTAAAATGTTAAAAAAAGGGTATTATCATCTTGCCTAGTTGTCCTCATTTTCTTCAATTTGTTGATCGACTTCTCACTTGGTTACTAAAAAGTCGCTAAATTCAGTTTAGCCTAAGATAAAGAAGTTACTTTTTTATTATATTTTTTTTTTTTGCTGGTTGAAATTTACTTGACGAGCAACTAACCTTTTTCTCACGCCTTTTTGGAGTTCTCTCTTTTGATTTTTTTAAATTTATTTATTTACTGTCTCTTTTTCTTTTAAATTTATTTATTTTTTCTTAGGTTTTTTCTTTGGTTGTTTAAAACGCAATTATCAGTAGAATTATACTTTTGAGCAGTTGCAAAAATTCGGCTCGATATTACTCGTATTATACGGTATATGAATTTTAGATAAAAATAGTAAAGTGAAATATCATTTTTTGCTGTACAGTCAACATCACCTACTGTATTACAAAAATAAATATATTTTTTTTAAAATATAAAATAAAATTTGACTGGTTTGTTTTTGATTAAAGACCGCCCACTATTTTCTTACATAAGATGTCTCCTCGTTTAAAAATCGAAATAAAAAGTTGTCATTTTATTTTTCGCATTTCCCACACTATGGCACTGATTTTTTTTCACGTAATTTATGTTTTTTAAAATAAAAAAGAAAGGATTTTTCTATAATAACAATAATAAACATGTCTGCTCGTTTAAAGTTTTAGACAATTTCAAGTTAAAATCCGCCAAATAACAAAAAAGTTTTGAATTAATGCTACTTAGAACAATAAGATTTAGTAAATTTAAGTCCAAACTAGTCTTCTTGATACTTATTATAATTCTAAGCTGAATTCATAAGACTACAAGTAAGTTTATATTGTAAGCTACAATATATTACTGCAAACACATCAACATTTGTTAATACCAGTAGTACCCACTTTACGTTATAAAGTTTTGATCTTATGATTTCATACAAGTTAGTTATGATAATTATAAATGTATAATGTTTTTTATAATTATAACCGTAAAAGAACTAAAAGAAAAAAATAAACTCTGTTTAACGCCATGGCGTCATAAGTTAAGTGCATTGTACAAGTTTGTTATTGTCTAAATATAGTGTCAGTTTTACAAATTTAAACTAAACTTGTTATAATATACAATATTTGACACCCAATTGTTAAAAATCAATCAAAATTATTCGTTGACAAAGTGAAAATGTTTCCTGTAAAACATTTAGCGTTATATTTTCCGTTGCGTTGAACAGCGTGAAATCGAATTACACGTTTTTATACGCCAAAAAATGCCTCTAAAGTTTTATCTCAGGTTTTGTTTCCCAGTAGCTTTTTTGTCACTAGAGTCAAGCATGCAATAAAGTGTTTGTATTTGACATTATTTGAAATTTAACTGAATTGTTTGCTGTGTAACAGACTGAAAATGACAGAAATTCAATATTACAATGTTTTCAACAATCAGCGTGAACTTGAGGTTAAATTGTTAATTCCATGGAAATTATATATATTTGAAATCGCATTAGTTTTAGTGATTGTCGTGCAATTACACTGCTGTAGATATATTTTCAAACTGTCTGTCGATTGCCATGGTCATCAGAGCACGAAGTCACATTCAACCATCTGGCTACACAAACTTAATATTATATGTTTTCTACTGACTAAACTGTGACCCGATTTTAGAGAGTCAACAACGCTACAGTATGTTTATAATGTAAATAAAAATTTGATAAACGCATACAATTCTACAGTACATATTACTAAATACGAGCACTAAGCATGTCAGCATCACGTAAAGCAAAATTTTCAAATGCAAATTTAGGTCATTAGTTGACATTTTTATTAGATATTTAAATGTTTAATCCAAAACCATTATTATCAAACTTTTGACATTAAAACTGATATTTTTAGAAGCGTTTATCTCTACTTTATTTCTATATTACCTATTCAATTTGAATAATAAATCCAACGTTTTAGTTCACTGTGTTGTTATTTTACTTAATTAAATCTTGTATCCCTGTAAATCGGTTTTTTTAATAGTGACATTGTGGTTTATTATGCAGTGAAGTCACTCTATGACGTAAATTAAATTTGGTCATGTTAATTAAGCTACATTTTACTTCGATTTGGCATCATTTTCAGGTGTGAATACATTTTTTTTTATTTTGGAAATGTCTTAAACCAAGTTTTAAAAGGTGTTTTAAATGTATAGAAAATCTTGCCAACGTGACAAAAATGAAAGTGCTTGGATAATTTCTAATTTCAGCTAGGGCACATGTACCACATTTGAAAAATCATCGCTGCATGGTAATACAAAATAACCTATGAAGGACATTACTCATACGTGACGTCACATTGCATTAACCTAACAGGTATATCGGATTTTTATATGTAAAATCATTATAGACGCAATAATACTGGGGCACAGTTATGTCTTTGTGTGGCTTTCGTTCCTGGTACAATGCTTTCTTTTCTATTATTGATTATGAATATTAGTATAGCTTATGACGACATAAAATTCCTGGACAATATCCCGTAAAATGTTTTGTATACGAAATTCCTAAA
Organism: Helicorthomorpha holstii; assembly: GCA_013389785.1. NCBI lineage: Eukaryota > Metazoa > Arthropoda > Diplopoda > Polydesmida > Paradoxosomatidae > Helicorthomorpha > Helicorthomorpha holstii. The sequence goes on along the minus strand of JAAFCF010006596.1, from coordinate 3,254,301 downwards.
TAGGTGACTATTGTCCATTTTACTGCTTGTCGTAAATAAATTTGATGACGAGAGGGAAATAGAAGTGAAAGGGTGGGTTAGGGGGAAGTTAAGAGGAGAGGGGGATTGCGGTGACATCTGCAGATCCCATTAATGACATTAAATCAGACAATTGAAATAGGTTTATACACATATTTATATACATTTTTAATACTTATTATTAGGATATATACCGTTCAACTATACAGTTGTAATGAGTATGCAGATTTTATTATAACCATTTTTGATTTTATAGATTTTAGTATAATATTTTATTATAATGACACAGTCTGAAGCAATTGACTAATACAACATATTGGAAATGACAATAACTAATTGAATTGGATCAGTGAAGATGATATCAAATTATTATCGCTTAAACCGCCTTTTACTATGAGGAAAATAAAAAAAAGTAAGTGCTTTTTTAAATGCAGTTGTAAACATTGACAGGAAAAGTGATCTATTTATCCCATTTAATAAAAGCCAGAAAATTTCTATTTTAAAAAAACACTATTACGCAATTAATATACTGACGTCATTATATCACTACTATCAACAGTGTAAACCTTGAGCAAACCAATTAAATTTCAAATTAATGACGCAATAATGTATTGTTTAGTAATCAAGTTTTTTATGTGTACTTGATGATATAAATTATAAATGTTTAAATAAAGTTATTTCAAATATTTTTTGTTTGATTTTGCTAAGTTATAAGAAGCAAACAAGTTTCTTAAATTGCTTAGAAGTAATAAAAATGAATTATATTGTTTAGAATATTACGAATATGAAAATAAAAGAATCGACCTATTGCATTATTATATGAAACTTCTTCAAAAATAAAACAATTATAATCAAAAAAGGGCATGTTACACTTGGTTCCACCAGGCAGCACTTGGACAAGCATTTTTGCACTAATGACTCAGCTGCTCCACTGAATACGCGTGCTATTTGAGGAAGGGGGTGGCTAGAAGTTACCTAAGTGTAGGGGGTGATAGTGGTGGTTCAGGGAGTGGTACATACACACGAAAAAAAAATTACTTCAGCGTCTTAAAGATTTTTCTTATCCATTACTTATGAAATTCTAGACTGTTTTAATATTAAAGTCTTTTGACGTGTGGGTGAAATGGGGGAGGACGTGGAAATGGATGAGGAGGAAGAAGATGTGTAATTTGGAATAATATCTTTAATGGTTACAAAATATTGTATATGAATGAAATTACGAAAAATATATCGTTACTATGACCACCGAAGCTGTTAAGGGGTTAAGCAGGGTTAGATTTTTAAGAGCAGATGGGTGAATGGATACTGAATAAAGGATAGGAAAGGTGATTACTGGCCTGAAGAGGCGGTTGAACCAATAAAATCATATAATTTTCAATTTGATCAATTAAATGAAGTTTTAATGACATTTCCTCATGGATACTTGACGCTTAATTAATTCAATACATAGGATTATTGGTAATTTGATGTGTGCTCGTTAAAAATTTATATTGCTGTAGTGACCCACGAGATTATTTTATTGGTTGTAAACACGATATTTATTTTACACTTGTAAGGGCATAAGTTGTTATAAATTAGTGTCAAATTTCTGTTCAAATCATACAAATTATAATAACTTTAGATGTGTTTAGCCATTGAGCAAAACATTCTTCAAGCTGTTTAAAATCTACTTTGTTGCCATAATCGGTCACGTTCATAATCTTGTAACGATTAAAATCACTTTTACGAATTATTAAATTAGTAAGTTGTATTACTGGATCCTCAACCAACCATTTTTCTTATCTTGTTTACACAAAATTCTACCGATCGATTGGTTTTAACGTTAAATAATTCATAAACGGTTGGGCAGTCTACGACATGATAGCAAATGTATAGATTTTTTAGAATCTTTTCATTGATTTTATGTCATGAGCATTTGGCCGTTTAGTGACAGAATTTCTCAATGTTTCCAACTTGCAAAAACAACTGAACAGTGTTTTAGCAAGTCATTGAGTTTGTACATCACTTACAGTTGTTGCGAAATTGGCTATAATTTCTCTCATCTTTATTCAAATACTCTTTTAGCTATCGCTTTTTAATTTTGTATTTTTTCTTATTAAACTAAAGGAATAAATATTTATTAATGACTGTTTAAAAATTTCCATTTTTTAATTAGTGACTTAAACTCAAGTACAGTGCTGCATACTGTATTCACATGATAAACATCCTATAAACGTAACACTGAAAATGTAACAAAACTTACCTAAATAGCAGGTTCCGTTGTATACAGATACAGTATATCTGGATATCATCTGGATTATCTCACTCCTAGCCACATATTCAGTTATTCCCAACTTTGGCTATTTCAAATACAGTGTGTAGTTTCCCTTAACTAAATATGACATTCCGAATAAATTCTCGTTTCCCAAAGGCAAAGCACTAAACGCAAACGAACGATAATTATTATTAAAACAACGACTTTTACACTGAAATGTGCAAAGTCCAATACATTTACCCTTAATTCAAACCATTTCTAATGGCCTTCACCGACCTTTCCAAAGACAAGAAATTTAAAGTTTTGGAGAAATTTAAACTCAATCGTATTTGGAGTTTATATAATAAAAAACAACAAACTCAACTGTCGTCATTTAAAAGCCCTTTCAAAATATACTTATCCGTAATAACATTTTCTTTTCTTTAATAGTTTCTGATTTTATGGAATTTTCAGAGTAATGGTATGTTAGCTATAATCAAATAATAAGACAATGATTTAAGTTACGGTACTGTGTACATGCTGAAATTTGTTAAAAATAATAAACCTTAATCGATTATGCAGTACATGTGTAACTATAGTATGATTGTCTGCGATTATTTGGTACTTTTTAAAAGGCGCAACGGCATTTAAACTATTATTTCACCTGGCAATCACTTTGCTTTTTGGCTAAGGTTTACAGGAAGTTGGGGTTTATTTTGATGGTTGATATTTTTGTTGTTTACTATACAGGTGAATGAACGTGATAATATTGCGACTTGATACAGTTGAGAGAACCGTTGAGACAGTCGTTTTAACTTGCTGTAGAATCACTTGTTGATTAACGGTCTCTTACATTACAATATACTTGTATGCCGATCCTGAATAAAGTATTTGTATGGGATTGTTACTTTTAAAATGCTAAAATGCAGGTGCTGCTTTTGGCCGTTACGTATTTCACCTGCTATACATGGTATTTAGTGGCCGTTAATATGCAAATATGGTTGGAAAAAAAATTAATAAATTTTATTAAGAAATCTATAAATGCGAGTAACTAAATATAAATATTTTTTATATTTTTCTAGCACATGTAACTTATTATTTACTATGCCAATTCAAACTCTCACTGAAATTTAAGATTGATAAAAATGACTTTAAATTAATAATTAATTTTCTGACGTTTAATAAATTTACTAAGTAATTAAAAATAGCTTTTAGCCCATCTAATATTTACTACATAGACGTTACTTAACAAGAAGTTGAAGAGCAAGTTGTGTATAGGCTTAAGTATAAGTGACTGGCATTACAGTATATACTGTATGAGTGTATCAATGCCCTTCTTAAAAATGCCCTTAAAAATGACCAACAGTAAGATTTTAAATAAGATGCTGTAGAAAATAAATTTTTTTAAAAGCAAAATAAAAAGCTTTTAGTGCAAAAATAAAATTATTTGTCTAACAGTTCTTAATGTTTAGAATTTCCACATATTTAGAAGCTTCAAGAAATTATTTAAGGCTTTTAAGCTAAAACATAAAACAATTGCAAGTTGGAATTGATTCTTCTTTAAACTAGTTATGGCTTGATAAGTACTAACTTATAACTTTCTACCGGTTTTGTAAAGTTTTAAATCTCTGTCGATAGACTGTGTTGCTTGTTTATTACATCGTAACAAATCCATGTGTACGCTGTTTATTTGCTGATCTTCAGTCTGGAACCATTCTCAGCATGCATGGCTGCTAAAGTATTTGTTTGTCAAGATGTTGTGATTTAGGGAGAGAGAAAAAGGGTCCTAACTGATGTTTATACCAAATAAAGACACGCATGATAAATATTAGCGTTGTCTGGCGTTAATTGGCAATTTCCTGCTGAATACTTAATAAGGTTATCTAGTGTATGTCATCGGGTATTAAAAGGGCCTTTTCATTCTTCATCATGCATGCATGAATATCAACTGTTTACTGTGTGTATGTAGAAAAATATAAGGACCAACCAAGCGTTGAATACTTGTATCAGACGCTTCGTTAGATGGCCCATAGACCCAATCAACAAAACAATAGAATTAGTAACGAATACACCTGGCTTTTAGGTTTTAACTATCGTCATTTAAATTGAAAAAAGTATTTGATGAGATGAATCCCCTACATTTATCGTGGGAAAAAAGTAACGTTTAATCTGGGCTGGTTTAAAAGATTTGAATTATTTTTGACTTGTTTTAATATTGCAATTCTAGTGTCGTATCAATGCATAAGGTAGTGTCAAGAAAAACCAAATTTAATAATTGATTTGATTGAGTCAGTTAGTAATGATTTTGGGTTTAATGAACCTGTGATATATCTACAGTACTGTATAATAACATTTACAGAGACGTCTCTAAATAGGGAGAGAGTGAATCCTGTGTTTGAATCATCGTTCCTTGACCAAAGAACCGGAAACTCGTTGTTGCATTTTAATTATTTTGATTGTGGGGATTAGGATTTATCATTTAGGAGAATTAGAAAATAGTGCTGGTGTCCAGATGAATTGAGTGATGTTCACACGCTAAATTTAAATAGTTTGTTGTTGGCTTTTGTATACTTTTACCGACAGGTGGAACTACGTGCGTATCGCATCTTTTAAAGAAATAGAAAATGTTTTAATAAACATTTTCAAATTTACACTGTAGAGAATTTTGGGAATAAATTCAAAAAATAGTTTTGGACTAAATTTGTATTAGTCCTTTAATAAAATATTTAACTTATTTTTATTTTTGATCTTGTTCTTTGTTTTTTCAAGTCTCTTGAAGAGCGCTTTATAGCTAAATTATGCTACGAGTTCTTAGTTGTTAAGAATAAGGTAAACCACGCCTCCATCTTAAGGCGGATGCGCCTTATGGAAAGATTTTTCTTTTTGATAACAACGAGATGCTATTGGTGGTTAATTCACAACAATTCTCAACCAATAATAAACCAGGACCTGTTTGATAGACAAAAGACTTGTAAAAACATTAAAAAACATGATTATTTTTTTTATTTCCAAAAGAAAAAAATAGTTTTGAAAACGACTGCTAATAAAGTATTTTAAGTACTATCAGATTTTTCCTTATAATTTTTATAAAGAAACATAGATACAAAAATTTAAATAAAAACAATTAACGTAATTAAATTATAAACAAAGTTACAAAATATTATAATTTGCAATATAAGCAGTCTTGCTGATAATGAATAAACATAACAACCCAAAATATCTTCACTTTCCTTTGACCTGTAATAACAATTGTTATTAACACGAAATGTATCCAAATAAACTTCATAAGGTTATGCAATGTTAAAAGAATTAACATTAATAAACATTATTTGCTATCATGTTTTTAAAATAGCTAATTTCTATAAACACCATGTAAAAAAGTAGATTTAAAAAGTAGTAGGAATTCCATTTAAATTTTCCCTGTAAACAACTAAGTCAGACTTTATAAATTCCTATCTTTTAAATTCAAAAGTTATTTGATAGTGTCCACTGTCCAGTTTAGCCAATTTAATTGCCATTAAAATCAAAAACAGAAAGAAAAAACTGGTAACACTGGTAAAGTTGGATCTTTGAAATTTTCACAAACTAAACGTGTGTAAATGTAAAGTGGGTTTGTAGCGCTCCTGGTGGCATATAAAATAATTGAAAAAGTGGATGCAACGTAGTAAGAGTAATAAAAGGGTGGGTGGTTTCATCAAAAAATAAAAAAGTGGCATTAAAAAAAGGAAGAAGCGAAACAGGTAGTAGTGTTAGTATTGGATGAAGTAGTGGGAGGAGGCGTATATTGTTAAGGGGGATTTTTTAAATTCTCAATAGTGTTGTAACTTGTAATAAGCAAAAAAAAAAAAAAAATAGGCAGGTGGAGATAGGTAAAGGTGAGGGAACAGCACCACCAAGCGGAAAGAGAGGATTGTGAAGCGCTCAAGCTTGGAGACTCACTCAGTTGCACTCAATCGGTGGTGTGTTGCGGACTGGTCTAACCGTCCGTGCGCTTGTTACATGTGTTTACCTATGTCGTAACTTTTTACCTCTGTTTTTGTCTTTTTAATATGGAGAGATATCTACAAGTGTTTGATAGTACCTGATGCATACCCTAAGAAATTGGAAAAGTTTCGGGCTAACATATTGTGCTGCTTGCATTGTGTCTTTTGGCTACTTTCAAATATTTTAATATAAAATAATCGGACTGAACATTCAACAAATTGAAAGGATTATTTTTCGCCAAAAACAAAATTTTATTCAACAAATAGGACGTCCTAGACGTGAATTTGGAATTAACATTGTGCTGTATTTTACGTACAAGAAATAAATTTGCAATTGTACGTTTGTGACGAAGATTATTGTCCTTTGCTGTTTTTGTTATTTTTGCTGGTTTAAACCAAGTGACCAAATGCTATTGGTACCTTTTGCATGGTTAAGCAGTTCACCCGTGTTTTGATTTATGTGCAAATTTTGTTTTAAGTGTAAATAACGTTTTTGACATTATTGGGACAAATCCAATGTAAAGAGGTAAGCTAAGAATTTTTTTAAATAATTTTTGTTAGTAAACTTTTAATTAACTCATACATTTAAAAATAAAAAAAAACTTGTCATTTGAAATTCTAGGTTTGTTTCTAACTTTAATGATTTATACGAGTAGATTGATATTTTTTGTCTGTTTTGTGACAGAAATTTTTAATTTTTTTATGCAAGACATTGTTGTTTCAAATTTATTAGTTTGTGATTAATTGACCAGCTGTTTGTAATTATCTTGTTTTTTAAATTGTATTATTAAAAGGTCAGTCCAAATGGAAATAACTATTTTCAATGTCATGTCTAAAAGAAGTGGTCATTTTTTTTCTCTCTCAATGTTTTTAAAATTTTAAATGTCTAAAAGTCTGATTTTTGTTAATGGGTGCACTTAATCAGTAAAATATATATTTTTTCGCGGCAACAAAAATAATTACAGCTCAAAAAAAAAAATTGTAGAAAATAAAAAAAAAGTTTAGAAAATAGACACTTGACATTTTATTTTTAAATGTTTTTAACCCGTTTACATTTACATGTTAGAATGTTTATATTTGCAAGTGAAACTTTTTAGGGAAGTTCGTGTACAAATACAACAAAAGTACACGCAAAACGGAAGGTAGAATGATTTCAACGTTTATTTGATTTTTTTATTTCGATTTAAAAAAAGTTTATATATTTTTTAATGTTTGCCTGTTGCAAATAAAATTTCCATAAGTTGAAGGGTTTTGTTTGCGATTAAAACGCACACAAAACGATTATGAGAAAGATTACAACTCTGGCCTTTTGCTACCTAAGTGTGAGATTTTTAATTTTTATACACGCCATTACATCCCAAATAAAATTTGATAAAAGTAGCAGACACAGAAAAGGTAAAAGAAATTAAATGAAATATTTGCTAAATTCACGTTTTAAGTTTGCGTGTTTTTCAAATTGTTTCTCACTGAAAAGTCAAGTACTGTAAGAAAAAAAAAATAAAAAAGAGTTTTGTCCTGATTGTCCTTAAGACATGAGAATTATTTTTAAGAAAAGTAACCACAACTAACTTACAGTATGTTTTATATTCAGTATAGCTAGTCTCGAATTTTCAAAAACAAAAAAATGATTTACTTGAAACGTTAGCTAATATATTGTTTTGTTGCCAGACATTTAAATGACTAAAAGTCGTCTTGGGAGTCCTGCACTTAACTGTGAAAAGGTTTAATACGGTAACATTTTAGTCTTATAAATTCTCAATTCTCTCATTTGTTTTATCATGGCATGACAATGGTTGTAATACATACAGTATTTAAGCGGCTTAAAGATTTACTAAACTTTTTACAAAGAATTTGCAACTTCTTATAATTGAATTTACTTGATTTATTTTATATTACTCTATTTAGTTTACATTTTAAGTGTAATTTATCGATAACTTAATTTAAGAGACAGTTTTTAGGAAAGTGGACATTAGTGTAAAGTAGTTAGTTCTCTATGCCGTACGCCGGTAACTTAACAGCGGCACCGGCAAGGAACTCCTGACCGCCTAGCGTGGCGTAAAATTAAAATACAATTTCTAGAAATTTTAGGAAAAACAATTTGGCATTTTAAATATAACATTAATTAATTTATTACATTTTATTTTATTTTAATGAAACTATTTTGAAATCTGTCAAACTACATTGTAATCGTTAAGTTCCTTAAAAATTAAATTGACTTAAGTTTATTATATAAAGGCTTACGATACATGAGTACAAATTGGTTATACTACATACTATTTTTACGTTTTACTAGTATTTTATGGAGTCTCAAGCGATGTATCAAAATTTAAAATTCAAAGTCAAATACTGCATTGTGTGTTTAATTTTAACGTGCTTAAAAACTACTTTTATCTCCTTTTTTCTATTTCTTTTATTACCCCTTCTGATCGAATCTATTACTTCCCGTCAGGCTTTATTTTGTAGTAGTAGTAGTAATAGTAAAATGTTTATGAATAGAAAATGTGTGGTTTAGGTAACTACAGTATTTGCTGCTTGTTAATTTTAAAGGGGTAGATGGGGGTAAACAATTTGTTTGTTGCTCATTTACTGTATTTGTATGCTGGTTTCTCACTGTGAGCCTTGAATGTTTTTTCTGAAGGAATTCTGAGTTTGGTGGGAAAATATTGGAACTGCATATCGTAATTTGATTTTTTCTGGTTTGTCGGAATGTCACAAAATTAATTATTAAATAATGCTTAGTAAACGATATAAATTTTAGAAATACGGCATTATTTTGTTTTGAGTTTGATTTTTTTAGATGTTTTACAAAGAATCTAATTTTACCATTGAAACGAATAATAATGATGTGTTTACGAGTTCAAGTTAAATTTCTTTGTTTAAGAAACTATAAATGTTTGCTTTATAGCTGCCATCGCAACGGGATAGCAGAATAGTGTATAAAGTGAACAAATAAAACAGAGTAATTTACAAGGGGAATAATATTTCCAATGTAACTATTTGAGAGTACCGGTATTAAATGGTGTAGAAGAGCTATTCTTGTCGATTGAATTTCAACTATATACTGTAAGAATCGCTTTTATAGACCAGGGGTCTCCAAACTACGGCCCGAGGGCCACATCTGGCCCGCGGACAGATTTTGTCCGGCCCGCGGAGAGCTAGCATACTTGAAAACGCCTTTTAGCGAACATATTTTTTATAGCAAATTATAATTAATGATAATATGGTTTTGGCCCTCGGAACTTACTGGAGTAATCAGTATGGCCCTAAGGCTGGAAAGTTTGGAGACCCCTGTTATAGACCATCAATATGGCTTTTGTTTTAAATAACTGTCTTTTGAGAATAATTTTGATCAAGTTCTTGAATAAGTTTTTTTTTCTTTCAAATCTGATGTTTACTTTAAAAATGGAAATGGACTACAAATAATCAAGTTGGAATTTAAATGTAAAATTATTTTGGATGTATTTTTGAATGATTTTATTAATTTCATAACTAAAACTGAAAATTTCTTACTTACAGTAGTTAATAAAAAGGCTTAATGATTAAACTGAATTTTATTCAAGTGTTTTTTTAGAGGATTATACTCGTACACCTTGTCCTGACGAATATACCAGTTCCTAAATGCAAAGTTAATTAAATTAATTTGTAGTTTCTTAATGTTTATAAATTGCCTTTAGGCTGACTGATAGTTACTTATCAAAATTTTAATCTTATTAAAGGTTTTATCATTACTTTTTTTCTGTTGTTTGTAACTGTTTATTGTGACTAGTGATTATATTAGTTTTTGTTGCCATTTATAAAATAATGTTTAGAAGTATGCCTTAAGGCAAGGCCGTGACCCTCGCACCACAACCCGCCACTCTTTTCTTCGTTCCCTAAAAACCACAATACCGTATCGTACAGGTAGTCAGGTACACCGCTTTTCACCTGTTGCGCTAACACTTCTTTATTGATAAAAACTTGGATTTGAAATTTCAAATGGCATTGTACATGCGTAAAAAGATTAACAAATAAATACATTATTGATGTGTGTGTGGGGGATTATAAAAATTCTTATACTGTATTATAGTTTAGAATACATTTAAAAAAAAGCAAACAGTATTACAAAATTGCTTTTTAGGAATACTGTGTGCTCATTGTACAAGTACTGGTAATGCCATTAGTAAACAATAAAATCTATAATCGGGAACATTTTTTTAGCGATTACTGTTACTAATGATTGATTGATGTGGTTACTGTGTGTAATATGTATTCAAAGAGCGATCAGAGTTACGTTACTGTAATTTTTTAAAAAATATCCCAAAAGTGACAATTTGGCAAAAGTAGTGTTTGTTGACTTTTTGAAAGTTGAAAACTGTTTGGAGTTCATGTTCATGAGTCACGTGGTCATGATGCAAGTTAAATTGAATGTTGTAAATATAAAAAGATAAGACAATGAATGTCGTGACACTTGTTTATTGCTTAGTTGTCTGCTGGGTTAGTTTTTTTTAGTTGTTTTTTGCAAGGCGATTTTTGTATGTAGAAGAGAGTTAAAACATGTGTTGATAGGGAACAAAAATCTTACACTGTAAGATGTTGATATTTTCTATTTTTTAAAAAGTGGTTGTTTTTCTTAAAATCATTAACTTTTACTTGCTCTTAAGTCGAGAGAATTTTGCTTTAGAAAGTTAGCCGACATTTTGACAAATGCAGAAATTAAACTAGAGCGTTTTTTGTGGCGGTTTTGTTGTTTGGGAACGGAAACCCGAATCGGAAAAAGATTTCATTGTGCTTTTTAAATGCTTAAAAGCTATTCAAATACAAAATGGATTAAAATTTCAGCGTTGAAAAAATACTTTTTAATTAAATGTAGTAAATAAAACGAAATAAGGGTAGAAAGATACGGGATACTGTAAATGTTATGATGAGAAACGCCATGCAAGTCCCTCAAAAAGTCTCTCACGAGGAAAAGTTTTCATATCAAAAGATTCAATTAAATTTTTTATTTGTTTATTTAAGACAATTTTGTGGCATTTTTTAAATAAAATGTTGACCCTAAATATCAGTGAATACTTGGTACAAACTGTCGGAAGTGAACAAGGCACGTTCTCACCGTTTTATTTGTCAGTCTTAGTCAAATAAAAAAGAAAAGGTTTTGATTTAGAAAGTTAAAGGAATTTTTTTTTTTTGAAATGGCTACTTGAAAGGATACCTTTAGAATAATGTCACTTTGGGAAATATTTTGAATTATCTCACCGCTATCAAGATTTTCTTCAACCGTTTTTAATACCGGTATTATAAATGTTATAACACTTTCCCAAATATTTATGTACTTTAGGGTCATTGTCACTCGCACATATTTCGGCTTTGAGCAACTTTGTTAAAGTTAGTGGGTGCATAAATCAATGCGGTGTTTATATATCTAAATATTTATATAAACCGCATTAACTTATGCACCAAAGCACTGCTATTAAAACATCATGTAATATTTGCTCTTAAAGTAAACAAATCCTTGAAAAAACAAAAGTAAACATTCAATCCAATGTAAACACACAGCATATCAGGATAAAATTTGCTGAAAGTCAATTGTTAAGAATTCAATTTACGTGAATACCAACATGTGTGTTTTATGCTTGAGAAAAAGTACTGTATGTGAAATTGTATTCTGCTATGAGCAACTAAATATTACACTAAAAACTTTGGCTACCATATTAAAAAAAACTTTTTGCAACAAATAATTGACTTCATAAAAAAATTAAAATTAGGGCAAAACTTTTTATCTGTATTTCGATTTTTTGGCTATGATAACTTATAATACTGTAGACAGTAGATATTTAAGTTACTGTATTTCATCTAGTATAAGTACAGTAATAATAGAAGGATAGTAACATGTTAAACCAGTATAGTTTCTGAATGAATGAAATGATTTTGCATGGTTTGTTACTTGACCGCATCCCTTAATCTATTTTGAATTATCACATTAGAAACAAGCTTCATATTTGTTAGCTTACGAGTTGCTTAAAACATTTAAAAAATGATTTATAAAATTACTAATAAAATAAAACTGATAATTATTAATTTGAAATCGAGAGGCGATTTGTATGAGAGTCACACCCATTATTACATCCAGCGGCTAGAAATTACTTGCACCGTTTATATAATATCTACTGCAATTAAATTTTTTTAAAATTGATATCTATCTATTTATTGTTGCAATAAAATGACCATGGCTTTCAAGTTTTCGGATTAAGGAAGGAAAAAACCTTCATCTTAAAAACACCGAATTTAATCGGTTTTATTGTTATTTAATGCAAAAACAACAATTCAGTTTATAAGTTATTTCTAATAAAAAGTTGAATTTAGTTTAAACTAATTGTGAAATTATAGATAAAATATTTTTATATGTAGCAACTTTAAAATTATAATTATTATTGTTAAATTTACATTTTTGTCTAAAAGGTATTCACTGTACACAATTACTGTATTTTTACTCTTTATAAAGTTTAAATTCCATAATTTTGGGCTTTAAAATTTAAAAATATTAATCTTATTATTTGATTTTTTCAGCATTTTTTAATTGGAGTCAGCAAAGTTACACAACAATTACGAAGCATCGGGAAAAACAACTCCCGATCAAAAACACTTTTTCTTCCCAAAAACTTTCTTTTACTTATATTTATTTTTGAGTGGGAGTATCCAATAGTGGACTCCCCACCCCAAGCTACGAGACTGTTGGAATCGCTATCAATCGGGCGCCAAGAGGCGCAGGAGTATCACTGTCTGTCGTCGGCAAATCTGGATCCATCAATCCTGAATATGATGGAACTGCAGCCGCCTTCGTCCCACACGGGCGATGAACCCAAGAAGAAACGTAAGTGTACACCATTTTCAATTTTATTACGCTTTTCTAAATAGGTTATATTATATAGCCAGAGGAATCTTTCAAATCTTTAACTGCTGTTTATGAAATAATCATCTTTTCTGTACTGCTATTTGTTTTCTTAAATAAAAATGCATTATGTTTCTAACTGCAACGGTATAACAATAAAATAAATAAGCTTAGGTTTAGTGGGAACTTGTAGAAATTGTAACTTACATCAAGTTAATGTTATTAACAGTCATGGACGTTTTTGTTTATTTATTTTTATCAGTTAATAAAACGAGAGAGAGGTGAGAGCACTCTTTTCAAATTGTATACACCACCTGTTGTATCAATTGGGCGAGTGTTGTTACTAAATTAGGATTATTTTGGGGGTTGTACAGTGGTAGGTAGGGTGAGAGGGTAAAAAAAGAATTTCTACTTTATGTAACGTTATGTATACATAGTAAAATTTTAATACAAAAAACTAATTTCCAAAACACCTCTATGTACATAACGTAAAATTTGGTGTGTGAATTAGCAAAAATAAAATTAAAAAAGTATGTATAGAAAAGATTTGGTAATTAGTAATTACTGATGTGAGTAAATGAACATAATCGTAGCCAAAAGAAATAATGTTTTGAGGAGAGGGGGTAGAGGGGGATTTAGATGAAGAGAGAGGATGTCTCGGGGGTAATTCTCACGCCGTTAAACATAACGGAAAGCTTAAAGGTGTTGCAGTTAAACATTAGGCTAATTTTTCTGCTAAATTGACTAATTTCTAGGAGCATTTTTCTAAACAGCGTGATACGACTTATTTTGCACATAAGTTTATTTCTTTTTTTTAATATAAAACTTGCATGAAAAAGTAATTTTTTGTGTGAAATAATGTATTTGCACATTTTTTAAAAGCAAATAATGTTATTAGGGATTTTAAAGGGTTAAGGAACTTTAATTTATTTTTTTCAAAGCACCCGTAACACTTTTCTATAGTTGACCCATCCTAGCGTTATATGGGGTAAAAACTAAAGATGTAAAGAGATGTTAAGGGTAAACTTTATTAGAAAAAAATAAGTGGGAAAAGAGGGGGGCGGAGGGCACACGTCCACAACCTGTTCATCTGTCGACAGGTCCACTTTTGGTATAAATATTGAAGAGGTGTATGTAGTAAGGGAAGGGGGTGGGGTAATAAATGTTGACCCTGTGTGCGTTTGTGAGGGGATAAGAGTATTAAATGGAAGTCTGAGGTATATAAGATAATAAGAGGAATATGTATATATAGGGAATATAAAAGCCCTTCAGCAATCGGATGAGAGGGGGATTCGTTTTAAAGAGGTAACCGGACGTGATCATTCCCATATATACAAAACACTAATTTTTTGTTTGATAGTTTTTTTTTATAAACTTGCTCCTTCCACTTCTATAGCCCTACTATAACCTTAGCCTACATTTATTTGATGAGAATAAAAAGTTGAATGGAAATGAGCGCGACTCAATTGTTGTTTAGTGAACTTTTATATTAATATGTATTTTTAAAAATTATTTTTACTGCACTTGTATATTGTGCAATGTAAATGAAGTTTCAAATTTTCAACTTTAGGTATGGACAGATGTTTCTTTGTCGGTTTTAGTGTTCTTCTTTTGAAAAAATAAAAAAAGTGAAATTTTTTATTTTATACAAATTTCAATGAAGCAAATTATTGGTCGGATTATACGCAAAAGAAAAATTTGTTTATCTGATTTCACTGAAATTTGTAAAAATTAAGAAAAAAAATAATTGTTACTTTTGTTTAAATAAAACTCCAATGATTATTTTCTGGGAATATTAAACAATAATTTGAATTGTAACTTTGATTTTAGAGACGTAAATTGACCTTAGTTGACCTTTGGGATTTTTGCGTACAGGTTACTTACCGAGTTTTAAATGTGTATTAACCGGACGTGACGATAATGCTTTTTCATTCAATTTTTTTTTGCTGTTGTTATAAAGGTTGTGTGAGCAAAAATCAAGGGCAATAACTGCATCATGTACAAGCACCGACAACTGCTGTCCAATAGCAATAATTGCAGACAAAAAAAAAACCACCAAATAAAAAAAATGGGGAGGGGACAAATTAGACAGTCAGTGGGTGGTAGAGGGAAGGAGTTGTCATAAATCGTGGGTTTAATAAAGCAGACATTGGCTTTTTATGTCTGTTGTTTACTTAATAAGTACCATATATGAGCTTTACAAGTGCAATGTTCTTTTTGAAATAATATTGTGACCGATACGAATGAGACTTTTAATGTTGTAAGGATATAACTTACAGTTTTAATGTTGGTGGCCATTACGAAAATCCGTAGTCGCCTCGATTTTGTAGACCAGACTTAAAAATAATAATGAAAATGTGTGGTGGAAGTTTTTGTAATGTGTAGAAAAGCCCTCTTTAAAAACTTCACTCAAATTAGTTCCATCCGCTTTTGATGAACGGAAGTGTGAAGCAACCTCCTTTGACTCATCTTTTACTCCTGTTGTGAGGCCCTCGGGCATTATTACTTTATGCTCATCATTTATTTGTAAAATATAAAAAACGTTATAAAAAACATTAGGTGTAGTTTTAAGCCAGGTCTTCATTTGAACTTGAAAACATAACAACAGTCAAAATCGTATTATGAAAATTGGATTAGCAATAGAGAGTTTGTGCTATGCTTATCTATATGATTTTATGGTATATTATAACTTATAAAAGTGCAAGTAAAACGAATCTTGTTAAAAAAATGGTAAAATTTGTAAAAACTAAAAACATTTTAATGTGCATAAGCATTTAATGTATTTATAATCTTTTTTTGTTGTTTATGAAACTGGTTTTGAAATTTTTTCATACAGTACTGTATAACCACGTGAATAAAACCTATTCGAAGTAGTTCAAAGAAATATACGTGATAGGTAACACCGAATCAGATTACATTAATTCAAAGTAATTATAATGTCGAATAAAAGTCAAACAAACGATAGGAAAAAATTTCCAAAAGTAGAGCAATAAATTTTTATTCAAAATTATTGATAAGAAACTAGTAAGTTTATTAATAAATTTGTGCTAGGATTGCTTTTTAATAATTTATGATTTTATATCAGACTTGTACAGCACTTTCAGCCAGGCAAGCTTTCTATGATAAAAACATTATAATAGTTACTGTATACTTTATAAAAATACTTCATAACGTACCATAAAAAAGAGCATAGCACAAACTCGCCATACAACATAACTGAATAAAAAGTAATGTTATTCAAACACTATTTTACGTATATTTACTCGTTTTAAATCACCTTTGACTTTTTCATTTTCATTTTATCTTTATCGACAGAATCAGTCGAAATTGCTTAGTCATGTCTCGAAACTTTACATAAGCAAAAAAAAATATTGTGCATATTATTTCTTACAAGACGATGAAGTTATAGCTAAACGTGAACAATATTACATGCCAGAAGACAACACAACACAATAGAATTAAAAACAAGAAAATTGTAATATACTGTTCAAGACTTGAAGTGCATAAGGTAAAACTGATGTATTTTGTAAGGGCTTCATCCTAAGGCAGGATGTAGGGGTATTACATAAAAAGGAAGTTTTATCATATTTTTTTATATACAAGTGCACATGTGTGTGTTCCACTTATTTAACCACACTTGTTAGTTGTTACCCTTCCCCCCCCCCTCTCCGTCCCTTCTCCCCCTTTTTTACAATAATATTTTTCCCACCTTTTCTCTTACCAGTGAATGAATTTTTATCTTAGTCTTAGACGTCACAATACTGTAAGTTTAAGGGAAAGACTACTCCTTCAACTTTGCTAAAAAAATTGCGTAAAAAAATTCAATGAAAGGTTGACTTTTTTTATTATGTTTATTGTGCGAAAATGTGAGTATTTTTCTAGAGATTTTTGTTTTAAATTGCCGTACTCACTCACAGTGTTAGTTTGAGATTTTTATAAATATAATGGCTTCTTTTAAAATGTATGAGAATATTTGTTTTGGCCCGGAGAAAATCCTTTCGCTATGATAGAGAGAAGACAGTGAGACAAAGATCCAAGAACGTTTTTTTTATAAGTAATAAAAAATTTTTAAATTCAAAAATGTATTTAAAAAAATAATTTTTTTTTTGGTTAAACACTATTTGTATTATCTATACAAAAGACGTCCAGTTTTTCTCTGGGTATTTTTTTTGTGAGTGTCTACAGTATGAAGACCCATTAGTTGTCAGTTTGTAACTTTTTAACACTGTAACCGTGTGAGATAATGTTGAAGACTAAGAGTACACAATCATCACACAAAGACAAAGAAATTTGAGTAGAAAATTTCCGTGACAATATAATTTTTTTCTTACCCACATCTACAGCATATTCAAGAAATTCAGAGAATTCTGAGTGGTAAACCATTGTCGTTTGAACTTTCGAAGACATTTGTTTAACTTACGTGATATGGTCACTTAAAACAGTGTGAATCTTTTAAATTAACTAAAATTTTGGTAGAATATACTAACTTAGAGCTCGTATTGTCCAGTTTATTTCTTTGTATAATAAATTTGAAAGGGAAAGGTCAGTGGGTGTTGATCTCATGTATTAAGTTTATTTACTGCAGTTATTTAACTTATTTTTACCCCTCATGTTTGACCACATAACTGCTGTTTTAGTGGAACATCAATGACAGTAGTATGGCTCCCTGTGGTCACTACTTACCCTCATTTTCTTTTGTCTTCTGTGTTTAATCCTCCCCCCTCTCTTTAGCACTTTCAACCCACCTGTACATGTTGCGCAACAGATGGGTACCGTGTTTTCCCACTTTGGACTTAAGTAATGTAGATTGTAGAGGGTTATAAGTACATTGATGAAAAAAAAGCTTCTTTTATTGTGTCTCTACAGTCTATCAGTATTGTGTAGTGCGTTGTGTTGTTTAGGCTTTGGTCAATGCTGGATTGCGTGTATTTGTGACGTTATTGTCCATTTTGATGTCACATATACGGTATACCGATACCCAGATGTCGTTTTATCGTTTAACTTTTGTGATCATTTTAGGCATACAAATTGCTAAAAGCACTCATGTAATAATTAAACTTGCATTTGTAGTTTTAAAAATTGTTCAACAATAGTAAAATAAAGAATTTGTTGTAGATTGGATTTGCAGTAACTGATATAACGATTAAATGTTGTAAACCTCACGAATAATTGCCAAACCCACGACCAATTAAATTTTGCATTGTTTTTTTTTAATTTTTAAGAGTTGTTATAATGAGAGGAAATAAACGTGGGCTGTTGCAAAAATTCATGCGGTTTTTTGCAATAATTATATTGGCATCAAGCGCACTAAGTTAAGCCACAGGTAAATCGTTTATATAGTTTAATGGCGAATCCTTGAAGGTGTGAAGGGCATTTGAATGAGTAACTAAAAACAAAAATCAATCTAACTGTGAATAAATGTGAACAAGACTTGAAATTACAAATTATAGGCAAGTTAGAGTGAAAAACTGAAGCTTTTGCTGACCATATTATATTAAAAGAGCACTCACATCTGAGCACCAACAGGATCCGCTCGCTCACATACACACACAGGCGTAGTGAAAGATGTGTAAAAGGTGAGAGTCACGACGGAGACCGGAAACACTAATTAGACTAACATTGAATTGCTTATCCGCGTGATTTCTATTGTTGGCCCAATTTTTTATACTCCCTTTCAGCCAGTCAGAGTCTCTTTCCACATAAAAATTGGATATAACAAACGAACGTGTTGTAAGGATTTTTAGATTTATATTCGGTGAATTTGAGGGGGTGTCTGAAGTAAAGAGGGGGGTAGAAAGAGATAATAATGGCGAGTACGGTGAGGGTGTGGACGCCTATACACAGTTTTAAAGTAAGCGATTAATTTACAACATGTTACTTTACCAAATGTGACCTCAAATTCGACCAATCTGAAAATTTTAAAAAAAAAAATAAAGTTTACATAGTGTCTTTGGTTGAAAGATGATGAAAACGTTTATAATAATCGGTGCCATTAATTTAATTTCCATACTAAATTGAAATAAAATGAAAATGACCTGGATAGTTTCAAATATACTGAAAATCCTAGTCATTTTGAAAATACGGTATTAAAAATGTGCAGTTACACCACAGTAAAATCGCAATAGTAAACGGCAATAAGGTGTTATTTTTAACCAGTTAATGTGCAATTAATTGTATAAATATAATAACTGTTACAAGGGTCAATTACTCTAAATTTAATTACATGATAAAATTAACTAAGATGCTTTTAGATGGCATTTTTCTAAACTTTTTGAAAACTAAAATAACTTATGCTTTTATGCTTAATATTAATAAAAAACGCAATTCAGAGTTTACTCAGCCATTTAAAATGTGTTGAAATTGGTGAAATTTTATACAATAAACATTACAGTTGCCTAATTTAGTGAAAAAGCTGCGATTTGGGGATAATAATTGCAGTCATCTACTTGTATTTGAATCTAATCAGTCACACATTTCAACATTTCCTGTTATGATGTGATTTGCAAGTACAATGATGTTATCTAATGTGCTTATTATATTTTTTTTTACAGTTTTTACAGTAGCTTGCGAAAATGATGTTAAGAAGCATTGATCATTGTTAAGATCAGATTACTCTTTTAAAAACCCTATATTTGCTTATCTATTTCTTTTTCTATCACTTATTTCCCCCTCCCATCACCTGTTAAATTTAAACTGTTCACAATAATACGATAAATAACATTTTTTATTAGTATTATTTCATTTTTTTTATTTTATGAAAAGTTTTTTTTTGCTGGTGCTCTACTTTATTTTTCGGCGACACCATGCGACAACTTCCTGCATCAATCCCACGCTTTTTTTCTACAGTACAACAAAAATCGTGAAAGTTAAAGTGAACTGAACTGAATTTTTTTTACATATTTTTTCCCCCAAAAGTGAAAGATAGAGAAAAAGGGGGAGGTGTATCAATGGCGTGGGGAATTGCGAAGTGAAATAAATGAAACAAAAAAAAATATAACTGCCGTTTGTACAGCTAAAACCTAAAAGACATTAAAAAAAATATTGTGCACACGAGAAACGATTCGTTTAAATTTTTATAAAAATATAATAGTTGAAGAAAAACGTGAAATTGTATTGGAAAAATAAGAAGGGGGAAGAAAGAATTACCCCTACCTACCCTTTTCAACTGCCCCCCATCCCATACCACCTACCTATTTCTAACTCAGTATAATAAAAGTCTGATCTTTTCCATTTAATGTAACACCGGAAATGAGTAGAAAATTATAGCGGGAATGAAGTTTTTATTTCAGATTTTTTCTACTGTTTTACAGTAGTTTTACCTTTGTGAAAAGTTAAAAACTTTTTTTTTATGGTATAAAAAGGTGTTTATAGTCATTGAAATTAATCTAATGGTTGTATGGTGTGTGGGGATGGGGATGGAGTGGGAGAATTAGAAAACCCATGGAAAATATAGTTTTGGAGTAAAATTGCGTGCTTATATAATTTAAACTGACATTGTGTGTAGAACTTAAAAATGTTAGTGTCTTAATATTAAAATTATTTTTCCTCATTCCGTGACTTTTTGAACAAGAAACTTTTTTTCTTTAATTTAAATATTAAGTAATTTGTAATCATTTTTTTTTGTTTTTGAATTTTTGCAGTGATGTTAGTCAAGTATTTGAATAGCTAGCTGAAAGATCGACATGAAAAATGCAATTACATTTTAACATTTTCATTTAAAAGCATGAAAAACAAAGAGTTAGATTATTCTTGTTATTGTTTAAGTGGTGTTTACTCTTTTGTTAAATGTAATTAACAAAATGTGGTTTTTCAAAGTGTTTTTGTTATTTGTGAACAACAGGGGAGCGCTACTTAAGCTTACATACACAAATAATATATGAATATTATTCAAAATTAAGTCGGACAACGACTATGCTGCGTTGCGCATAATTAACGTTAAATGTCAGCTAAAAAATTCCCATCAAATGCAAATTACTATTTTCTGTATTTAAAACAGAGTAATTGCGAAACTGTTGACCATTACGTGATTAGTGATGTATCATCACGAAGGCATTTAAAATAACGGTCATTTTAACTTGTGTAACCATCTGTTTTTCTTTTCTCCTTGTAATTATTTTAACGGTTTCAATAATAGAGCAACGACAACAACAACAATAAAAACATCTACAGTAAATATTGTCTCTAGATTAGAAAAAACAGATTACAACTGTTCAGTTAATACAAATTCACCTGCTAATCCTAATTTTTGACCGTTAACGCTAAAATATCCGTTGACATCTTCATTTTAAAAGGAAATCGACAGCCACTGTTGAGTAACGATCAAAGTTACATTTGAAACATTTGGCAGTATAACTGATGTCTTTTTTGGCAAATAATATTAATGCAGTATATTATCTTTAGTGCCAGCGAATAACCGGATAACCAATTTTTGACATTTTTGGACTTTGGTCGTTTGTCCAATGTATTCATCAATTTTATTGCCAAAAATTACTTGAAATATTAGAAATGTTCCTCACATGACGTCTTCCGTGGGACGTTATTTCTGCTACGATACCAATATTCTTCTTAAAAATACAATTTGAGAAAAAAAATAAAAGTTTACAAACTATAAGATAAAAGATTCGACTTTTTATCATTTCACTTTCCGTTTTCCTGTTTTCAATGTTTTATGTGAGAAAATTTGTGAAAAAGGAGAAGAGCAGGTTAAAAAAAAATAAAAATTAAAGTTGGCAGGACAGACGATTTCAGGTTGAAGTTTGCAGATTTCAACATCATCTACGTAGTAAGGAATGTACTGTTTAAGTTTATTATGTTTAATATACTAAAGTTAAAAAAAAAAATAAGTGACAGATGAGAAAACTATAAGGGAAGTTAGCTGTTTAGAGAAAATTAAAAACCAAAAAAAAAAAAAAAAAATGTTTAAATGCTTCTAGCGACGGTTATTACATGTTCTTGAATGGCATCGTCATTAACATGCATATATGAATATATGAGGTTGTAAGGAGGGGTGGTGAGAGTAAGGAAGGGGGTAAAACAGGTAGATTTTTAAATTGGGGGCTATTTAGAGATATGTATCGTTATTAGAAAATGTTATAAACGTTGTGCGGGTGGGTGTAGTGGTACCGGTACCAGTAGTTAATGTAGTGAGTTGAGAGAAAAAAGTGGTGGTAGTGGTGGATGTGGAGGGGATTGGAAAGGTTGTATTTATAAGAATGCCTAGTGTGTTATTATGGCCGATGACCCTTTGCCCATAAATTCATCTTGTTTTATTTATATTTACTGTGCATAGACATTTATTTTGTCCGTTTATTTGTAAATCAACTTTTTAAAAAATATACAGTATAATTTGTGGTGTATATTTATGTTCTAATTTCACTTTTATTGTTTATTTCAATGTTTATTATTTGTACTGTGATTGCAGACTGTGTGCTACAGTCATAAATGTTTTCAATGAAACTTCTCAGGCTTTTATCTACAGTATTAACAATGACTTTGCTTCCGTTATACGCTTTTTTTCTTTTTTTTTGCTTATTTTTTACTTTCAAAAGACATTACATTGGATGTAATGTAATGTGAGTTATGTTATACTTGTTTTTTTAAATTATTAGCCATAATCTAATGTATAGTTGTGGTTGTGACATTCATTACTATAGTGCATTTAGTCAAAAATGATTTATACAGGTGTATTATTTTATTCCGAAATTCTTCAACGGTGTATCAGCGTTTTCATTTTACTTTTTTTTGAAAGCCATGTTTTTTTCTTTAAAGTTTGATGTAAAATTAATGTAGGAAATTCTTATGAATAATACGGATTAATGTGTATGAACTTTAATTGCGAATTTTGATAAAAGCAATGTCTTTTTGCGTTAATCAGTTTTTAAAAAATTATTTTAGTATTTGATTTTTTACTAGTAGAGCTGTATTTAGTTAAAATGGCCGTTAATAACCTTCCATTAAAGTTTATCTCTCATTTTGGTCGACACTTATTGAAAATTTATGATTATCATCGGTTAATTTTCCACCGCAAGTTGTCACGATCACCGCCGTGGTTCTCTACTTCCCCTTCGGCCAATAGTTTTCACTCTCTTTTCTCGCTTTACTTTTAAAAGCTTTTCTAGTATTATAATTTTCGATCTGTTGATTGTTTTACTGTAAGCAATGAAAACAAGGTTGAAGTTAAACGTTTTGACAGTTCTTTTTTTAAATCGAGCAACTTTAAACCGTGTTGATATTTTATTATCAGATGAATGAAAAATCAATCTGGGAAAAGGCGGAGAAAACACTCAAGTTCAGTCAAAATGAATAGGCGTGTGCAGGCACTTCCAGTCAATTGCAATTTTACATTTTATAAATAAAATATAATTGAATAACTAATTTTCTTTGTTAAGTAAAAATATGGAAAAATACAAGGAAGTCTGGCAAAAATATCGGTTTAATTTTATTTATACCTTTTAAAGAACTTCAAAAAAGGAACTAATTAATATTAATTAGCAGTTAAAAGTGGATATTTTAGTTGATGTGACAGAAAACTTTTAAATATTTTAAGAAATTATAACGAATAATAATAATGAAAAATGTTTAAATGACGGATGAATTTGCAATGTGGATTGAGGGTTAAATTTTGATTTTTTTTTTTAAACACTAAATGCTTTGTAAAGCAAAGAAAAACAGCAGCTAAAGTAAAAATACTTAAAAAATACCTCGATTAAGCATAAAACAATCTATAACAATTTAAAAAATTTTTTATCCTGCAAATTTGCAAAATGAGCAATTGTGACTTTGATCGTTTTTACCAAGTGCTTTTCTTTTATGAATGACGTTGGTATTTTACTAACGTTCATTATCATGGAAACGTTACTTTATGATGAGTGCGTAAAATATAATGAAACTTCCGCTGTCTGAAGGTGAAATAATTAGAATTGGTTTGCTAATTGTTTTAAGGAGTTTGGTTTATAATTGAAAGTCATTTTAAAAACAACATCTAACAATTTCAAGTTAGTATAGTCATTAGCATAACATGCGGTAGTAAAGATCATTGTATGCAAATTGAGATTTAGTTATTAAAAAATTATTTATGCATACCAATACATAACCAGTCATTAACTTCTAAAGTTGACAAAGTTATTTTTGCTGTAATTTTAACTTTTTAGGTAACTTTAATGTTGGTACTTGGTTGTAATAAAATGACCTATTTTTGCAAAGACAGGAAGTTAAAGTTATAAAATAATTAAAAAAAATAATTTTACATGACTTAATTAGCTGATGACAAGCTAAGAACATGTAAGCTAAGATTGCCATTTGGAAATCGTAAACGTGAGATTTACCTTGTTTATAAATGTGTGAATGCAATATAAAGAGAGGATGTGAAATTGATTAGGATTATTAAGTTGGCCTTGATTAAATAAGTTATGACTTAAAAAAAAACAATGTTGCGTCATCTAGACAAACTTAATCCATTGTTTTTTGTTGCTTGGAAATTATTTAACATTGAAAATCTTTAGTAAATACAGTATTTGAAAATTATATAAACACAAACGATTGCACTACATGAAATTGCATAATTTAAAATTAAATCAGAATAAAATAAATAAACCAAACATGGTACTACTAATTTAATAAGGGCATTAAAGTGTTCAATGTCCATTGGATTAAGCTAAACCAAGTGAAAGCCTCTTAAGTTAAGAAAACGCAAATACACCAGCTTTGTTGAATTGCACACAAGCAATTAGTGACGTAATTTAATTATGGATGATTATTTATAGTGATATTTTTCCTCTTACGATTTACAGGGACTTCCACTGAGTCATTTCAACTTTTTCGTCATTGTATGACTTTGCTGGTGTAAATTGCTTAATCTAAAAATATTAAAAAAAATACAGGCTATTTATCATTTTATCTGGTTTTCCTTTTTTATTTGAATTTTTTTAGTTTTAAAGCTCTGCTAAAGATATTAAGTTAAGATAGAATTACAAACGAGAAGAGCAAGGCCATGTATTGCGTGACGTCACTTTTAATAAGCAAATACTGGTGTGTATATTAGATGGCATGATTGTGTGTATATTCGTTAATTAAACTAAAAGTTTCGTTAATTGGAAAGAGAGGAAATGAATTCATTCTTTTTTGTTACAAGCAGTGTAACATTGGAAACTTAAGTTGTTACTTGTAGGTCAAATGCCAAGTTCACATAAGTCGCCTTATGACATCTTTTCAAATACCATTCGATTTTTTATTGTTATTTTTGAAGCTGATACAATTTTATCTAATATTGATAACGTGTCTTATTAAAACTAAACTAAAATTTTTAAATTGGTTGATGTTATTAACGAAGCACAAAAAAATTGTTATTCACAGTAATAATTATAAAAGAATCGAGTCCTACCCGGATATATCGAAGACTTAATTTCTATTAAAAGTAATTAAAACTTTATTTTAGCAATTTATTAAAATTTTTAATGCTTTAGTTTTAGATTTATTCTAAATAATTGGTGTTGGTTATAACTTATATTTCAATCAAAAAATAAGAAGCATTATTCTTATAAAAAAAAGTTTACAATAGTCGACTAAAAACTTAATTTCATGCAAAATAATTACTGTTAATTTAAAAAATTCATTTAAAATAGTTAGTTACTTTAAAAAACTTATTTAAATTAGATCAATTCGTGGTCTCGTAATTACGTTCGATATTTCACAGGTGCATAAGTCCACACTTCATTTCAGTAATCACATCACTCCAAAGCTTTTTAATTAAATTGCACTAGTTTGCTGCCCCTTTATAAAATTTTGGAAAAAAAAACTATCTAGATAAAACCTCAAACATTTTAATATTTTTGTAATTATGGTTGTTTCTGTCAGATTAATTTGTTTTTAGCAACTGGAAACAAAGCTTACTAAATCTTCCTACACTGTACTTATAAACAACCTGAGTTGTGTCGCCCTCTAGCGATGTACTATCACACTACTGAAGGTTGTCACTGTGCCATCAAGGGCCACTTTTGTTTAATGCCCTTACTGGTAGATGGCGCTGCATTATTAAGAGTTGGTTGGCTTGTCCGGGTATTTGTTTGGACAATTGTTAAGTTCATACTGTTGGACATAAGTTAGCCATTCAGACCACTTACTGTATAAGCTTATGGCATTCACCAAAAGAAATTTAAATAAATAAAAAAAGTTAATGGTTTTTATCACTGGGTGTTTTTCAAATCTCCTGCTGGCAACTGTGGTTTTCTCGATTAAAATCAAAAACCAAAACGCCAACAGTACATAACTGAAGAAAAGAAAAAAAATATATTGGAGTTGTAAAAGATACCGATCATCACAGTAATTTAATGTCGTGCTGTGGTGAATAACGATGGTGTGGCCATGTTTTGCCAGCTCTTCAAAATTTAGCATTAATCACTTACGAAATCCCGAGTATTTGTATAGTGGAAATTTAGAATTTAATGTAAGGATCAATTTTGCTATTAATTTATTATAGGAGTGATTTGCTTTCCATAATAATTATGCGCTTATCATTATTCATATTGAAATGTTTTTGATTATTATTATCCGTTCAAACATAATGTACAAGTGAATGATTTGTAATTGAGATTAGCAAACTTACGGGTCTTGTTTACTCTGCGCCAGTCCTGTGTTTAGGGGTTCGAAAAAAATCGTGTGGGTAGAGATTAAATTTCAAGGGAGGACGAGGGGGGCTAAGATTTCGATGACTGTTATTGCCAAGTTGATGTTTCTTTAAAAACCTATCAATGTATTTTTGTTGTTTTTGTTGTCTCACCTTTCATAAAATTTTGACATTGACGTCAAATATCCATTGGTTTACAATTGCTTTCAACTTGGCCCAGCATGTAATCTCTCATTTATCTTTTAAAGTGTTTATTTTAAGCGAAATATATATTATTTTTTAATTTCGTGTTAGTGCCTTGCCTCCCCCATCCTACTCTTTATTTGTACCCCCCACATATGCCAGAGCTTATTTAATCAAGCTTCTTTAAAGTTTTCAAAATGGAAAGTTCAACCGCACAAATTATTACAAAGCATATTGAAAATTAGACATTGGAATTTTTTTTTATTGTTTGAATAATAATTATTGTGAATGACCAAAAGTAACAACAGTAAATTAAACTATTGTAAGAGAATATTTAAATTTTAAGGAAGTGCATTTACTGTATGTGTAGGTGTAAGTAAAGTGCTGAATGTTAGATTTTGCTATCATTAAGTATAAAACACTGGTAATTTGACTTCTCTGACAAAAAATATCAAATATTTTTTTTAAAAAAAGTTGATAAGTTAGCTATACAGTACTTGTAAGCTTATTAATATAATAATTCACTTGTTAAAAATAGATTTTTTTCATATATTTGTGCAACGTTTTTCTGAAACAATGAAATTTAAATTGATTTATAGTAGAAAATTGTAACAGAAACTAGTTTTTTTTATTAGGTTATAGAATAAGATATTTTGCCCTCGTACAGTTGGTTTTTTAAACAAGAAATGTCAACGTACTGTAGTGTAGATTTAGCTTTACAGAATATTTCAGGGTTAATTTTTACTCGTATTTTTATGCATAAAACTATAAGTTTAAATTCAAATAAAAATATGGCTGAAAATAACTAATTTTTACAATTAAGCTAGAAAATGTTAAGAGGAGGCGTAGTGGACTTTCTATCAAGTGAAATAAGAAAATAATAATAAAAAAACAGTTTAAGTGACATTTTTATTTTTGTCTATATTTGGCGTTTCAACGTCTTAACTTAAAAGCAGTTTGGTTAACATCTTTTATAACCTTGTACTTGTATTTCTGAAAGTGAAAGATGTTGTTTGTAAATAATTGTAAACAGTAATAAACACTTAAGTAAATAATTACAGTATTTTGTTACGTGCTAGCTAATTTTTTAAAAGTAGTTATTGATTTTTATATTTAGGAGCATAATTAATGCATCAAATTAATTGCAAAATCAAAGCAGGTAATACTGAATCATTTATAAACTTATTTTGCATTGCAAAAACAAAAAATATAACGTTAATCAAACACGGAAGAGGCTGCTTTGGTTTTCATAACGTGTTTAGCTTAACAAATGAGTACAACAGCGTTATATTATTATGACTCACTGAATATTTATCTTTTTTTAAATTTTAATAAATTTGCACTTTGTTTACGTTGCAATGTTTTGAAAAAATTTCAAGTTTAGTTTAATTTAAGTTTAGTATATATTTTAAAAAATCGCTACACGATTGCAGAAAAGTTTAATTACTTTAACTTGAAAAGTGCAGCGTTAGTCATTTTATTTTTATAAGATATTTTTATTTGAACGTTTGCGCATAAATGAATCACTTTGTTAATATGGTGGCGTATAATCACGAGTAGTTTAATCCAGTGTTTATTTTTTCTATAGTAATTATTATATTTTTTTTATAATTCGTCTTAGAAAAGTTAGTAGAAAAAAGTAAGCTATACTGTACGCACAATGGTTCAGCTAATTTAAAAAAAATTTTAATCACTGGTAATTTTTAATTATTCCAACAGTTAAATTATTTTTTTTTAAAATCTTACAAAAGACATTTGAAATGCACCGTAAAAAGAAATTGAGTGAAAAAGACAATACCCAAAGTGACACAAATATACAATAGCGGAAACGTAAAGTTGTAATTATTGTTAAAGTAAAAATCATTCTTCCATAATTAGCACACATTGTGATTGCGACAAAATGTTTATGTACTTCATTATGTAAAATTACATGCCACTAATTTTCTCTGCACTTTTAAATCACCAAAAACAGCTCAATTCTTCTCAAATTTGATTATCAGTAATGGCTTTGATTTTGATGTACTGTACGTCGCATAAGAGAACTTGTATGATAACGACTAGTGTTCTGTTAGAAAATGGTTTGGCACTTACAAATTATATTTTCACCGACTAGTTTAATAAAAATGTTAAACTTTATAATGTACCGTACAAATCCATAACATATACAGTAGTACTAAAAGATCAAGAAAAAAGTCGAGCACAAAGTCGCTTAATACAACTTTAAACGTAGTAATTGGTTTTGTGTGCAACACAATAGTCACTTGTTTACACAAATGCTAATTTAAAGTAGCTAAAAGTTCAGAAATGTAATTTTAAGAGGTTTTGTTGTGTTTTTCTTTGAATAAATAATTTTTTTTTGTGTGTATATTTGATTGAAAGTACAGAGTTACGTGAAAAAACATGAAAGTGTTTTGTCATCAACTCTATTTACAGAAACTTCGCAAAAAGAATATACGGTATTATTTTTCTTAATGAAAAAAAAGCAATTTAATGAATTGAGTTTGGGGTATGTAAAAAAACAATTCTTTTAAATCTGGCTTAAAAAACGTCAGAATTGGACAGGAAACCTAATTAGTTATGCAGCGAATTAAGTGCAGCTACAGTATGTCTTTTAAAATGGCTTCAAATTAAGTCGAGCTGCGTGAATACAATCAATTAAATACTGTATAAGAGTAGGACATTTTATATCTCAAACAGCGACATTTCCTGTCTTTTTTTCCCTTAATTTTGTGTTTGAAATTTGAACATGTGAGAGACAGAGAGGTAGGGAGGAGTAACTAAAAAAAATGTATGAAAAGATCATGTTTAGGGGTTCCAACTAGGTGTGAGATTGTGAAGGAAGTTCATTTTTAAGAGATTTTTATTTTTTTACAAGGTTTTTTTAATTTATTGTTTCTTTCTTTGGTGGTAAATTAAAATATAAAACATTGGAAGCGCCACCCAGTGGCAGAGCCAACGACGATTAGTAAAATTTCTGTGAAATAGCATTAAAAACTTTTTTATTATTATTTTTTTTATAATTTAGTTTCACCTGAAGTTTGGATTTCTCTCCCACACACATGCACGTACAAAATACATTCATATAAAATGTTTAGTAATTTTACATGCACTATTTATTTTCTATATAAAACGTTAAATCTAAACAATTCTTTCGTTTATTTAGTTGACGGTGTACAAAAAATGGTGTTTATTTAAAATAAATGAAAATAAACAACAAATTCTATGCAAAATAAAATTATTTTAGTTGGTTATTTAAACTGTCTAATAACTTCAAATACACCATCGTGTGAGGTTGTTGCAGTGATTCTCAAAGTGGGAGTCGAGAGCCCATACCGAAAGTTACATTTACAATAATAATTGAAATTTTTAAAAAAATATATACAGTATTTTTGGGCAAAAAATTGGTTTTTATATCTTATATTGTATTAGGAAATATAAACACAAATTTACCATTTGTGCAATTAAGTTTTTAATGTAAAAACCAAAATATTTGTTTGGTTGGAAATTAAAGGTACATTACTTAAAAAATATACAGGAAGTATTTTACCAATTTCCTTATTCACCCACTCCATCCCACTTCTATACACACACCCTTATTGATATAATGTTATAAACTGCAAAAATCTTCTACTGTGTATACCGTATATTGTGCATAAAAAAATTACGATTGAGGTTAATTTTCTCCCTCTTATTTTAAATTGAACTTTTAAGAGACAAATTGTTGCACTATTTTCTCTAAGTTCATGCAAACCAATTTTTTGTTTATTAATTTCAGACCGTGAAAAATTTTCAACTTCATTGTTTCACCAAAGTCTCCACTGTAGTGTTTTAATTAATTTGAGAAATTTTTTCTTCTATATAAAGTTGTTTGCTGGTTAATTAATGACTCGGGTTAATTATATTACATGATTAGTCATATTTGTTTTTTTTTTTTTTTTAGAAAATATTTTTTGCTATTATTTATACGGACATGTAATAAGTCTGTGTGTGGCAGTTTCTTATCTTCATTTTTTATGTTCTGTATATAAAAAAGTACAAGACATAATTTTTATATAGAGACATAACCTTAAAAATTAATAGCCGCTTAATTATACTTTTAAAAGTTGCTTTAATAAGATTTTAAGAAATAAACGGAAGCCTAAAATGTTGTTTTTTTTAACTTGTAAAGCTATAATAATTAATAATTTACATATAGTGAAGTCATAAACTTAAATTTAACACCTAAAATAAATAACTAAATTAGAAATTGCTTTATAATAATATAAACTTGTTAAAATAAAATCCTCTGCATTAAAATTATTTTTATAAATTATGCACCTACCATCAATAATTTTCTTATTAGTTTTCAATTCTAATATTTATTTTTGTCAACACCATTTGAAGTTATTTGATGACTTAATGTAGTTTTTGCCGGACGAGTGACCGCACACCCTGATGAATGCTTGACTGACCAGTCGTCAGGCATCTACAGTAGCTTAAGTTATACCATAACCGTATTGATAGCCTGAGAAAAAAGCCTATGGTCAAAAAATCAAAATAAGTCTTTTGAAATTTTTTTCATGGCTAGTTGAAATAAGAAAAGCGTGTCAAAGTGCTTGAATGATTTTAACATTGGTTTAATATTGTCTTTAATGGAAGAACACACAAGTTTATTGGATTGAAAAATAGTGACCACCATTTAAGGTTTATATAGTGTTCAATGAGCTATAGTAATGTTTACAGTGTACTGTGAGATTTAATCAAAGCTTAACCGCTTAAAGTATTTTCATAAATATACTAATAATTATAACTGCTAAAGGTATTTCAATTGACTCATGGTAAACTGTTTGTAGGACTTAAATTATATCTAAGTGGATCAAGTCTTTAAAAATATACTTTATCGATTTTTTTATGAAGAGTATAAAATATATAAAATAACCGGTTATAAAAATCAGATTGACAATGTTAAACTACTACTACACATATTAAATAATTTATAGCAATCATTTAACCGGTTGTAAATTTGTTTGTTTATGAATTTTTAATAACTCAATTTTTTTAGCAAGGTATTGAGTTTTAATATTTGTTTTAAAAAATATTTTTACTACCGGGTATTAATAATTCCATATCAATTATCTCAATCATTTTTATTAATTTTCTTTTTTTTTATCATAATATGTGGGTATTTTTATTTTATTGAATTTTTCTATTTCCTAAGTTGTAGCAATGAATGTTAGTCATGTTTTGATTTATTGTAAATAACTCTCCGAGGTATTCCACAATTAATTGCCATTAAAAGTATTACGTGTATTTTGAATTATTGAAGAAGGGGGAACAAAATGTAGATGGTGAATTGATGGTTCTTTATAGCATGTACAGTATGTATATGACGATAAAAGTGGCGATTGATGGTAGACATAATGCATGAAGAGAGTTGGGGGAGGACTGAGAAGGGGTAACGCTCCCTTAAACAACAATTTTATTATAATAATTGCTTTTCCAGTTGAAATAAAATAAAACAGAGGAAATGTGGAATTTTCTTTTGGTTGGTGGTCAGACATCCTGTATCATCATCATATAATATATTTTCCATAAAAAATTAGAAGAAAAAAACATCAAACTTGAAATTTTTAGTGTAATTATTAATCGGTGTTGAGTGTATAGAAACATTTATTTTGGTAGAAACAGCTAGAAAACACGTTTAATTTTTTTTTACAGAAAATAACTTGAGGTTTCATATAGTAGTTAACGTCATTGTCATATAACTATTGTTGATGAATATTATTGGCAGCAATTCTTAAATATAGGCCATTGACCTGCCCCTTAGTCCATGTTGGTTTGCATCACTTCCCGGTTCTACTTGATTGCTTGAGGTTAGGGGGCGCTGATCTTTTTCTTTTGTAGATGATGAAGGTGGGGGAGTTAAGTTGTGATTTTTGTAGTAAAGAAGGAGGTTGGGGGTGGTTGCTTTGTGGGGGGGTGGATGGAAAGCAAAATGCATGACTGCTCAAGTGCCACGAGCTCAATTATTTAGATTCATACTATCGTCAAATGTTGTGCTTGTGACAACGTTTGGTGACGTCACTGCTGACGTTTGGTACATGGCCATTGTTTAAGTGCATTAACTTACGGTTGGTCACCAATCATGGTGGTCGACATCGCTGACAAGTTAGTTGACAATTTTTCCTGTTAAAAAAATACCTGGAAAATTGCTTCAAATTAAATTATTACACCTTTTTATGAGGGAACTCCCGTGATAAAAGTTGCAATAAAGCCATTTGGAAACCACTTTAAATTTCAGCAATAAATTTTAGTTTTTATATGTTATTAAATTTAATGCGTATTGTATTAAATTATCAAAGAGAGAAAGGTTTTAAAACATAATAATTACGCTGAAAAATCTTGTATTTTGTATAAAAAAAAAATTACCAAAAAAATTGAAATATTATTTTTTAAAATAATATCATGTGAAATGTATTGAACAGAATAAGGAAGTTCAAAAATTGCTGAGAAAATTACAGAAAAATAATTGTATCGTATTTTTTCTAATGTCAGCAATATCTTGTTCGACAGATAATATGGGTTGAGAGGGTTAAAATTCTTATTAAACATTTGAAATAGGGAGGTAAAATAGTAAAAGAAAAAAAGAGATGGGGTGTATAAGTAGACTGAGGAGGGATATATTATTGGATAAATAGGCAGTTGGACTGTCTTTCTTATATTTTTGTGCTTTTGTCAGTTCCAATTCAGTGCTGCCATACATAGACATACAGCTATCGTTTAAATTCGTCCATGAAGCAGAACGTTATATTGTACTTTTCTATATATATAAATTTCCCACCCGTCAACTCCCATCTCCATGGATCCCTATATTATATGATGTGTATATGTGTATATTGGAGACGAAAACAAGCCATGTCAGCCGTTACACTTTGCGAATTTACCTTGCACTGAATTTGCATGGCTTGAAATGAAAACAGGGGAAGAAATGTTTTTCTGGTATTGGCTAAAAAAAGAAAGATGTTTCGATTGTACCTAAAGATTATAATACGGTATATAACGTTATCTATCTGAAAAATATGAAACTGGCTTTTTTATATCGCTACTTGTTTCTAACATAACATAAAAGTTGGAGCTACTAAATCCCAAAAATCTAAAATGTAAAGAAAGAAAAATGGGAGGGGGGCCTGGGGGAGTAAAAGATAGAGAATTCGTGAAAAAAAAACATCGCCACGCCGTAGCGATTTTGAATAGACTTTTTTTTTTCGACTTTTTGATGAATAAATATATCAAGTTCTGTAATGCAAACAAAACGAGTTCAGTTTTTGTTGGCTATGTATATGGGGAAGGGGGAGGGAGAG
The DNA here is from genome assembly GCA_013389785.1 of Helicorthomorpha holstii. NCBI lineage: Eukaryota > Metazoa > Arthropoda > Diplopoda > Polydesmida > Paradoxosomatidae > Helicorthomorpha > Helicorthomorpha holstii. The sequence continues at coordinate 3,220,058 of JAAFCF010006596.1, read as the reverse complement.
AAGTAGCACATTTTTGTTTGTATGGACAATACTGTATTGCCAGGTTGAAAGTGATGACGTCTGGTGTTGAATAAAAGTAGTAGATTTGATTTCAGTTTAGATTCATAATGGAACTATACAATGGAAAGCGATGGTGGATAGTGACGCGAAACACATTAGATACCCCTTGTAATACACTTGAGTGACGATCATTTATTATACGCTCACTCTCAGTGCTATTCAGTGTAGCAAAAGTGAATGAGAAAGAAAGATTTTTACAAGTAAATGGAAAACCAGTAGCAGCTGATTCACTTTAAACCAATTATTCACTTGGTGCTATATGAATGTAGATTTTAAATGACTTTTCAAAAGCTATAAAAAGCTCTATAGAATCCTAAAATCAATTCCAAATAATTGTTTTAGAACTGACTTTTAGTTTTGTAACTTAATCATATTTTAATAATGCATAATATTTATTTTATTTAAAGTTTTATTTTTTATTACCGTAAGAGTTGTGTTTTTATTGACATTTTAAAAGTTTTCAGACATTTAAAACATGTTTTTCAAATATAAGTAGTGGAACTACTATGTGATTGGGTACAATTGCTTTTCTTTACATGTCTGCTACTGTATATATTTTTAAATATTTATGTTTTTTGAACTTATTGTTAAGTGAGGTCAAGTCGTAGCTATTTGTTTAGTTAAAGCTACTTAGAGACGTATTCATTGTTTCGTAAATGTATATACAGTACACACAACAATATGTCCACTTTTAAAAGTCGTCAAAAATATGTGAAGGAAAAGGGAATTGGGTCTAAAGGTGAGAAAATCACTGTCAAACGGTTTCAGTCTCTCCCTTTTCGTCGGTTCTGTTATTATCGTTCTGGTTCCATGCACCGGTGCATAGATGACGCTATGTGTGTGTGACTATGGTCACGCTGAAATCCGATCTATAACTGTTTTCAGTCACGTGTGATGTAAATAAAGACGTCTACAGTGTCAATACCTGCGTGTTATTAAACTATCACATTGACTATTCTGCTTTTACCCCCCCCCCCCACCCACTCACCCCAAATCCTTCCACCAACAACCCTATTTTTTTGGGGATTTTTTTCCAAACTTAAATTTATTTTCATCATGTGTGTACCGTGTTCTTTATATAAAGTCAGTAGAGATTTTTATTTCTAGTTAAGTTACTGTATATTATAATTTTTTTAAAATTTTAACACGACATATAGGACCTTAAATTTCTGTATGAATTGGTCCTGAAGTGAGTGAGACAGAGGGATGGGGTGGGGGAGAAGGAAGAGAGTTTGTGAAGGAAGTTTTACACTTTTGTGCCGATCACCTATAACGTGTTTCACGCTTGCTTAAGCCGAACCGTTCGTAGTGAAATTCGGCCGTGCGTAACGCCATGCCGTCGTTATACAATGCCTATTTCAACGTCTGTGTGCTTCAAACATACTTGTGAAAATATAACTTGTATGTGTACTGTATGTTACGGGGAAGGAATGCTGAGACCCTTTTACTAAGACCCATGCATGCACCTTTTTATTTCAGTAACGCCAGATGTTGACTTTTTTAGAAAAAGAAAGTTACAATAACATTATTTGATGAGTTTTTCAGCAATTGATTAATTATTGGTTCTTAAAATCAACAAATGCAACTAACTTATACAGTAGCTAAAATTAATTCTTATTTATAACTGCAAATTCAAACTAAAATGATAATAATAACAAATTTAAAGTTATGCATTTCTCTGTTTTTTTATTGATTTATTTTTGAAAATTATGCTGGTAATTTCTTGTGCAATCGTTGGCTAATTTTAATAATCGGTGATCTATTTAAGTTAATTATTGCATCAAAAGAATATTATGCAGCGTTGATTTCTTTTGAATTTGTTGTTTATTTTCAAATCAGTCGCATGAATACATAACAGTGCAGTAGAGTTTAGAGTGCATGCTGTGTTTTCAGTCATCACTAGATGTCATCGCAATAGCTTTGTCGTTTAAATGGCACAACTTGATACAGTTTGTAATGTACCTCAAACGAAGGGGGATTTTCTTTACTTCTGTAATATCAAATACGATTGAGAGTGATTTCGGTTTTTGTCGACAAGACTTAACCCCGCCTTATCTCTTGATACTTTTATTGAGCCAATGACTAAGAAATGTCCTAACACATAATTTCATTGGCTTACACAAAGTTGATATGGCGAGGGAAAATGATGTATAAAAAATTGAAGATTTATTCGTGGCATATACAAGTATATAAAGGTTAAAGTGTATTGAAATCTACTGTACAAAAATGAACATCATTTTACTTCAATCTAAGTTAGAAAGCGCCCTTAACCTTACTTATACAGTACGTACACTTACTTCATAATAGCCCCTTGCTTTAAATCCCCCTCCTTGCAATGAGTTGATGGCATTTACAAAGAAAAAAATGGGAAGGGTGTTTTGCTCTCTATTGGAAAGTGGGAGGCTATGGGGGAGGGGTGGATAAGCAGACGTTGAATATAGCAATGGACGACGCCATACTAACTTAAATACATAAATCAAAATGCTATTCACCAAATGTCGGCTATTTTTTTTCTGCTTATTTTTTTAAGCAAAAAGTCAAGTCTCTTCCCACCTTAACGTTGATATTGAAATTATAGGAAACGTTTTCACATGATGAAAAATTGATTTTTCACATGTGGCAAGAATGTCGCGAAACGAATTTCTTTTTTTTCCCCAACAACATTTTGGCCAAAATATTTTGATTTTCTGAACTGATTTTTGTATGAAGTCGTAATGGACGTTGATTCCGTTTTTCTCATTTAAAATTTTTATCTGAAATCTGAATGCAACTCAGTGAAGCGACAATTTGGTGTTGCATATCCAATGGGACCACCAATAAAATCCAATCAACAATATTCAACAAAATCTTATTTTTCTTTTATGCAAAAATATCAAAAGCATTAAATTTTATAGTTCAAATTAGATTTTAAATAGTTAAAATAATTTTACTAAAAAAAATTAACATTTTCGATTGATTATTTAATCTACTACTATTAATAAAGTAATTTATTTAGTTCTTATTATTTTATCATCCTAATTAAAGATGTTTTGTCCGAATATTAAAGTGAAGCACTTTTGAACTGTAACATAATTTTTTTTACTATTATTTTTATTTTGATTCAACGACAATTTTTTCATAGTCGAGTAGTGTTGGTCTGTATAAAATGTTGGTTTCGTCACAATTTGACTGATTAGATCCGTAATGGATTCTACATGCATCGTGAGTGGCTTTACTGTAGCAGTTCATCGATGAACTTAACTGAATTCATATAATTGAGTGAATACGTTTCCTTCCTTTCAGAAATGAAGAGAATTTTTCTTCTCTTTTTTTTCCTTTTTTTGTTGTACTTAGTGTGAAAATGGCTTATATGCATATACAGTATATACATTGAGACACTTTAATATTATACTGTGCAAAATAAAAAGGAAGAAGAAAAAAAGGAAATAGACAGAATGAAAATGCTTGGTACGTGATATAGTTGACTCAGTAGCTCATTGTGTTTCTCTAAAAATCTGAGGAACTGACTCCATAGGGGTGCTCTTCTGTGTGTGTATTTTTTATACATATTAGAATGACTCTACCTCCCCTTCACTCTTCAGTGCAGAAAAAAAAATTGTGTTTCATGAGTGTTTCACTTTGGTTCCGTCGTTTATGTCATATAAGGAGAGATGGGTTGGGTTGGGACGGGTGAACTCCAGGCGGTGTCTTCCTTAACTCTCCCCGGCCTCCCCCTCTTAGCTCCTCGACTCCGCGGTTTGACTCTTTTGTCAGGGTGGACAGCGGGTTCTTTATTAGTGGACCAAATCAACCGCTCCACTAGAATGGGTAACTTCGATTCAAGAGTTATTCAAAAGACAATTTTACACGTCCCCAACTTCATCGTCTTTCGATTTCTATACATATGTTATATATACACACCAGTGTACCAGTGTGTGTATGTATGAAGGGGGGAGGGAGGGTTTTGTCTGAGGGAACAAACCTGGCGCCAGGTAGGACAATGCACAGTCACTCAGTTTAATATGGACTCCTTGTCATTCATTTTCAAGAGACCTCTCAACTTCTTTTTTTTGTATACAAAGTTTTGTGTGTAAAGGTTTGACTTTTTTTGTTGTTAGTGTAAAAGTTGAAGTTATAGTTTAAAGTGCAGTTACAGTTTTAACACGTCTACACGCGTTACTATACGAGTGTAACTTATGTGTATACAGCACAGTAAGCTTATATGCGTAAGGTACTTTTATTTCTTTTTTATTATTTTTATTTTTTGGTGTGTACAGTATTTTATTTGCTAGGAGAAAAAAAGTCGTTAAAACTATTTAAAAAAAGATTTAGGACGTATTAGCTATTGTGTAACAAAGTGGAATGTTATCGCATTCTATGTTACGCGGTATTACACAAAGTGTAACGGCCAAATAGCATTGAGGAACTGCAGAACACAAATACAATTCAAAGTGTAATAAATTTATTTTTAATATGACAACTTCAGCGCCAATCACAGCATTCCAAACATTCTATTTTAACCCATTAAATTTATTAATTTAAAACATAATTAATATTATATCAAAAGGCGTTGTAGAATCTCTTTCCGTTATATTTAAACTTCATAAAACGATTATAATAATGATACTGTGCTAACTTGCTACGCTAGATTTATTTAAATTTATTGCCAAAAGCTGAATTTATTTTTTTTTTTTAATTTGACAATTTAAGATGGAAGTAACTTATAATTATCAAGTGTCCATTGTTGTGCGCTGTAGGTTAGTTATCTTATTAAAAATTTATTTTAAAAACATTAAGAGTTTTAAGATGCAAAATAATAATAAAAGTGGAATAACGAGACACAATGATAACCGAGTATGAGGCCTAATTTAGCGTGAAACTATTCTCGCGCACCCTTCACTTTTACAGCAGTTTTGAGAGAAAATAATGTGCTGTATGTAAAGCCGAATGAAAACAAATTTGCACGCGCTTTATCTCATCAATTGTCACGAGTCTAATTTCCTGGTGAGAGAATTAATTAAACAAAATACAGTAAATCGAGCGTTATCTCTTATTTGTGTTTGGATGTGTTTACCAGTTGATAAGAGCGTACATGACTTGAGAGCTGCAAAATGGAGGCGGCGAGAGGTGCGGAAGGCAGCGGCAGTGGTTTATTACGCTGCGCTGTATGCAAGGATTTAACTTATTTTATGCCCACACAAACTGCTTACACTTTAAAACATTAAAAATTGCTTTTAAAAATTACTGAATAAAACTTTAAAACAGTTAAAACTTTTTTGTAAAAAATGTCCTGTCATAGATTTGATGTTGCTATGACAATAATAAAAACTGTAAATCCAATTTAAAGTTTAAAAATGATTATAATTTTACTTGGTATTAACTAAAATTAGAATTAAGCAATTTTACCTGCGTAATAATTATTTTATTTTTAACTATTGCCTAAATTGATATTAAATTTATATTGAGTGATTGATACTACTTTTTATAAATTGACTCTTAATTGAACAATATACATAAAGTAATAGCATATAACATGATGTAACTTATATAAAAATACTGTATATTAAAAAAACATCTGCCGCATTGCAGAAGCTGCAAAGTTGTGTTAAGCTAATTTTTTCCCTTCTCAAGCTTTTAAAAACAATCTGATTAATGTATGAATCGGTTACCAATGCAAAAGCATACAACTTTTATACAGTACAGTATGGTATGGTGTGCATAAACTCGTTTATATTATACAGATTCACCTTACTTGTATGCCCCATACATTAAATCTGAAGAATCGTGTTTTAGTAGCAACACCCATATTTCAACATTAATAGTGTTTGTGTATGTATACATACTGTATGCAAGTAAGTTATATAAAAAGATTTTTTGGATAATAATTTACACTAACATACACAACTTATATATGTAGAAAAATATAGTCTGGGTGTGTATATTTGTGAGAGATTGGGTGGTATAAGTGGTATTTCACCCTTATAACCCCCCCCCCCCCTGCTTCCACCCCACACTCTTTATTATTAAATGCTATGGAGCCATTTTTCCGAGTGACAGCGTCTCTACTATGTATTATTGAATAATTAAACTACTTTTGATGAAGAGCCACATTGCTTTTTGGACAACTTTTATTATTCTTTTTTGTTTTTGGTAACAGGGATTGGAGTTGCAGCGCATTATAAAACGGTAACGCGTAGATTTTGTCACGGATGATGTCCATTAATGACACCGTTGCGTGCGTGACCGTCACTTTCGATTTGGTCTGCGGGAAGTCCCAGCTTCTAATTGAATAGGCTTAGACCCTTAGGATATATTTTGTATTTTTTGGCAAAAGAGTTTATGTACACATTAATATGGAAAACACACCTTGTGGTAAATAACAGATTATAACGTGTATTTATTTAACATTTTGCCTCCGCCAACACTTGTGTATCAACGTTACATCCGATTAACCACGGGGCTCCTCGTTTAAAATTTAATTGAATGCTACTGCACTTTTTTTTTATGACAATGCTACGTTATTTTTTAAGGGGGAAGTGGTCGTGACAATATTTTGTTAGGGTACATTTTAAATAAAGATGCGCTCATGTTTTATTTTTTTATTATTATTAAAACATAATCGGGTACAGTAGTTATTATTTTGAGGTTACCTGTTTTTTATGTGAAAGAAAATGGCAATGTGGAATGGATGTTTTTGTCGTCTTCTTCGTAAATAATGGTGGAAAAGATGTTTCATGCTATTTTCGCGCTATAACATGAAATTGGATTTGTAGAATTGTCCGATAAAAGTCGATTAAATTGGTCGTCATCGATTGTGTGACTACCGAAGACCATTTTTTTCTCGCCCCCTTCTCATCATCATGAAAAGTCTTGTTTGGCCACAGATTTTTTTTTTAACAGACGTCGTTGAATTTTGTCGTTCACCTTTTTCTCGCTGCTGCAGTTTGCTGCTGCTGCTTGGTGTGTGTGTATATATCAGGGGCTTATACGAGTATTAACCCAGATCCAGTATAAAGCTTTTTCGATTTTCACTTGGAAGAGATGTAAAGAGGAGGATGGATGGATGGATAGAAAAGCCTAGGAGGGGGTGGATGGGTGGGAAGGAGAGCGAAAGATATAGCTATGAGGCGGAGCTTCTTTAGTGCTTAAGACACACCTTCTATGGAATTGTGGTCACGTGTTTTTCGTGGATCAATGGATAGTTTTGTGCGCTAAAACATCTAACTTCCATTTTCTGATGTTTCCATGGATGCTTGCTTATTTTTAGCAAAAGTTGCAAGACGAAAATAAACAAATCTACGAAAATATTTATATTTTATGAAACAACCTTGTGACACATTCATTTTGTTTTTGTTTCTAAATAAGGATTTTTTAAAGTGTTGACTTATAACAAAAACAATTTTTATTTTAATTTATTAATCAATTGTTTTGATCTATTTTACTGCGATATTTTGGTTTATATTGTATTCATCAATTTTAGCAACGTTATGATAAATATTACGCAATAAAAATCTGATATTAATTGGAGGGTGCTTTGTTATTAGAGTTGAGTGTGTAATCTTCATTTCACAGAAGCATGGCTTTAGAGATAGGAATCACACATTTGACAAAAAGCCCCCCATAGTATATACCGTATACTACCCTATCATCATCTGCATTTGCCCCACCTCTAAATCACAAATCTGAAAACCCCTCCTTCCAGGGCCCAACCTCTCCATTTCTAAGGTTACCATATCTCTCGCTTGGTTCACTTTTTATTATTAGTATTTGCAAGCCTGACTGGGTAGTTAAAAAGTTAAACCCCCAAAAAATCTGAGCAGTGCGCGCTCGCGTGTTGTTGTTGTTGTCGTTATCCAATTTTGACGCTTTTAACTCTCCCTTTCACTTACATGCTAAACTTAACATAGTTGCATGGTGTGCGTCTGTGCAGTAGAATAACGTTAAGGACTCAGTGAAAAGATAACATCGACTGTTCAACTTATGTGTGTGTGCCAGTGTGTGTGTGTGTGTTTTGACTTGTTTTCTAAAATAGCTTAAAATAGCGCCATCTACTCTTGAATAGCGGAGATGTTTGTCAGGTTGTTGCATAATGTGATATGGCGATAGCGGTGGTCCTAACCCTGGGTCCAACCAAAACCAAACCAACCAACCAAGCGTGGCACTTAGATATTTTTCTACCACCCACCCAGCCAACCAACCCAGCCTAACTCTTTTAACCTTCCTTACTAATACACACAAACATAAATACAGTATAATACGGTTAAGACATTAGAATAGAAAGTTCCCAGTCAATTGCATGCCATGTGTGGTGTGAAAACGTGGTAGCAACATCAGCAAAGTGTACAAAAAATTCGGTTTGAGATTTTGTACTCTAGTTCCTTTATGGACTTGAATTCGGTGGGTTCAAGTACATTATTTTATTTAACGTCTTAAATTTCATGTGTGAGCAGCTTGGTTGGCTGTTCGTTAGACTATGAAAGTTGGCAGTACAACAACCAGCAACTGTGAAAAAGCATCAAATCTCTCTGTGAAAAAAGCCATGGAATTTTCGCATCTAAATATCTCAATCAAAGGTGGCTTATGTAGTGAATGTTGATGTTTGTTTTCCTCTACAAAATCAAAGACATATCGATCAAAAAAGTCATTTGAAATATATTTTGACTTACTGGTTGGTGTCAAAAAAGTTTTATTTTTTTTTTGGATGGTGGGGTGTAAGTGAAGGTGTTTGTGGATTTTGAGTGAAATATTTTCACTCGTCAGTGTCAATTACATTGTAACCGGTGCAACGGTGTCGCCGAACGAATCGCAAAGTACCGGATCGTCGTCGGCCCTTCTTGTGGCTAATTGTTGGTCTAGGGCCTACTTCGATTGTGCACAAATGGATCTGACAACGGCTTATCGGTATAATCAGAGTATGATGGACTATTATTCTTGTAAAAGTAAGTGTTGGATGTTGTTTATCAAAATCTCCACAATTTAAAAAAAAATGTTTATTTAAAAAAAGATGACTGATTAATTACCGTACACATGATTAATTTTTAAATTAAAGCACATGTCATTTTTGTACAGTACCTGTCAACGATATTATTCGTTTAGGTTGTGTTTTTAGGCTTAATATGTGGCGCCATGGCGTATATTTAGGGCTAAAACAGGGTAAATAGGCGTAACAGTAACTGTTATATGATTGTGAATTTTGGAGCTATTGCTCTTGTCGGTTGGTTCATTGGTTCGATTTACGCTGTAATTTTTCTTACCGTTCTGCACAGTTAAAGAAGCAGGCTTTTTCACTGACTAGCTCGATTATATCCGGCTTAGATCCTGGTAATACTTTGAATGTCATGTACTGAAACGGTTACCTACATACTATTATGTGACAAGCAACATAGCTACTTTGGGTCCTTCTGTACGTGTATATTTTCAACTCAACATAACGTAATTGTCAAAATTATTACTATTGATAGACAACCAAAAATGACACCATACATTTACACTTTCCTCCAACTTTTCTTAAAATTTGAATTAAATTTAAAACTTATCATTGTTGAAATTTGTTTTTAATTGAAGTTTTCATTGTCAGAATCTTAATTATTTTAAGTTATAAAAATCATTGCAGTAATGTTTAAGCAAATGACTTTGAGGTATTTCTTATTAACATTATGATGTGATTTTGTGGTATTTATACTGTAAATACAAAAAAAAAGATGAAATTTTTATTTTGAAAATTCAATTTAATTCAATACCGTCTGGAGCTTTGCATCAGTTTATGTATTAAAATTGCATTACAAAAACCTATACACACACGTAGAAATTTGTTATGGAAAAGGTTTTATTTTTTAATGTAAATTTAGTGCAAATCTTACAAATAAGATAAAACTACTATTCAGGATATTGTCGTAATACGGTATACACTGCCAATATCCATACATATGAATTCTACACTGACCATCGCATTATCATATGATGGATTCTTTCAGTTTGGCAATTGTATCATTCAAACTTTGATTTATATATACAGAATCAACAACAAGATTTCCAAGTTTATTTTCAAGTCCATCTTTACATTATGGCTTGTTTGTTTGCTTTTTTTGTTTTTTTATATAGTCAAAAAAAAATCTTTTGGAACCGATCCACATTAAAAGCGGTTGTACCTTAATAATGGACGCGTATGATAAAAAAAGCACTCAGAAAATGGTGGACAGTGCCCACACATATTCCTCGGAAAAAGCAGTTCAGACGATGTAAGAGTGAGTGGTATCTTAGGTAATTGAATAAAGAAGACTTGGACGTGGACATGATAACAAATTCTTAACGTACAACTTAAGGCTTTTTTTTTTTTTTGTTTGTTTGTTTGTTATTGAGGGGTTTGTGGACATAGTAACATTCAGTATAGAAAAAAAGTAAATCTATTTAAGTATAAGGGACTGTGGTTCTCACAACATATACTCAAAGTCGCATTAGGTATACCAGACCATGATGCTATTTTTTTTTGTTGTTGGGGTTACATTTTGAGCCTCTTACAAATGTTTATATATAAATCCAAATGCGTGGTTGCTACTTCTATGTCTCATCTTATTTTTCGTACAAGACCAGTGTGCTGGTCATCATCATGCAATGTGGTTGGTGTGGTCACTTCCACATCAACTTAGTGCAGTGTGCTTTGCACAGTACTTTTTGCTGTTAAAAATTATTTTCTAAAATACTTTTATCTGTCGTGGTTGTAAAATTACTGCGAGTATTTTGCGGTTTTGTAAAACGTGAAAAAATATACTGGTAAACGGTAGCAGTGTAATAAGAATTTGTCAAGTATGTCTACGCAATACATTCTGTGTGCTCGATGGTCATTTTCTAAGAAATTGCCAGTGTGTATTTTTTTTTCGATTTTATTTTATCGTCCATTTGTTGAAATGCGGTTGGGGGATATGAGAAGATGCAGTGCAAGTTTATAAGTGAATAGGAACCTTATCTCAAAGATATCTTTTTTTTTTCGTTTTTGACTGTCACATTTACCTGTCATTTCTACTTGCTTATCTTCTGCTATTTTGACGAGCAATTTTCCGGTTGATGGTCATACGGCCACATTACACTATACGTTGTTCTCATACTATTTACTGTACTGTATAAAAATCTCATAACATTGTTATATATGACAAAAAATTGTTAAAAAAATTATTGTCGGTGTGATACAAATTTTTATTTTATACGATATAAAAAAAATTCGGAGTATGGAATTTTATCAGCTAGGCTATTATGGCTATTTGGCCGAAGTTCGTTTCCGGATGCTTAAATTAGGTAATGTAAATAATAATCATTATAAAAATATTATCTTAAAATGGATGCTTATTACCCATGGTGTTAATAGTTGTAATGGGTAATAACAAATAAGTATATGTATATAAATGTTTTAGATCTGTTTTTAATTAGTTTGTTTTTATAGAAATTAGAATGTAAAGTATGTTAATTCTTTGTAATACTTATGCTAAATTATCAGCTGTTATTAAAGCTTAAACGATTGCAATTCCTAGTGAATTTGAAGTGCAATTACATGCCAAAAAAAATCAAATACAGTATTTGCTTTATTTTAACATGACATCCTGATTTCCAAGAATAAAATTATTTACAAAAATCATATATTTAGAAATTAATTTCCATAGTTACAGTATTTTTGTTTGGTTGTTAATTAAGATTAAGCTCTGCTAATCTTGATTGTGTTGTATTGATATTTTTAACTTGGGTAAAAATCACCCGAGCATTTTTTTAAAGGTGAACGGTATAAGCTTACCATATGGGCGTGTAATAAAGATCTTAATTTAATAAATATATTAATTTATGAAAAAATTTTAATGTTGGGAGTTGATGGCGCATGATCATAATGTTGAAAATTGCTATTTGCCTGGCTGTTATTTTCAAAATGTCGTCTTATACACAGCACATCCATCCAAGCAACCAGCCATAGATGGATGCATGGGCACGCTTTGCTGCTTCCGGTAACGGTTTACCGCTTTTTGCTTTTTTTTATTTTCTTTTTTTTTCTTTCTGTGTTTTTTTTTCTTACTTATTTAGTCGTTTCTTAGTCGTTGACGTTCCTCAGCTCCCATCAAAATGTTAAGACTAAAGCCTTGTTATTTTCGGTTTATAACATCAGAGCTTTGTTCATAATAATATGGAAAGGTCGTTGCTGACGCTTGCGCAAATGCAAAAACATAAGTTAAGATTGTAGACATCAGATAAACTGTATTTTTATTTTTATTATTTAGAAAAAAAACAAATTCCCTCCAAAAAAAAAACACAGCATTAGGCAAATGATGTTGAAAATGTTTTCAGAGAAATTTCGAGCTCTGTATTGGCAACAATTACGCTATCAAATTCCATCGAAATGCATAAGTTTTGTTTTGTATTAGTTGTCTTTAATTAGTATAATATTATACAACAAGTTAGGCCGTTTTAATTAGTGTGTGTTTAATTAATGCCCTTATTTTACAGTACTTTATTCTGAACGTTAATTGGGGAAAGAAAAAAATGAGTCTGATAATTGTTAGTAATTTTGTATATTTAAAAATGCCTAGAACTTGTACATGTATTTGCTATTAGGCTGTTTTTCGCTTAAAAAAATTATCTAGTTTGTCTTGATTTATTTTGCTAAGCACTTTTATCGTGTTTATCAGGTATTAAAACTACGGTTTATTATTAGAGCTCAAATTACTTTAGACGTAATAATTCCAGACTGGTTTTAAACCAGAGACGGATTTAATGAGGTTTTTTGTGTCTGTTTTTCCAAATGTGTGACTGATTGATAATTGAAGCGAAATTAACTTTCGAGTAAAACGGTGGGAAAATTGTCTGCAAAAGTTATAATTTACTACAAAAATGTTTCAATGAAGGTCATTCCAGTGGCGAAATGTGAGAAAACTTGCACTTACATTTTACAGACCATGCAAAAATCAAATGATCATCTGTTGTTTTTTAAAACCATCATTAGAAAAATTCTTTATGCTACTGTATATGGTCAGCAGCACTCTTACATGTACACCGAGATTTTTTATACTTTTTTTTCTATCTGTAGTGCTATACCAAACGTCAAATGACATAAAATTTTTTATTTTTTTTGGTCACCACAAAATGGCCATTGTTGATGTTCACGTATTACAAACAAAGTTGAAATCGGATATCCGCTCAATTTTACTCGTCCATTGGACATCGTTTGCTGTGTGTAATAGACAGTGTAGTCTCGTAGAGAGAGAGGTCATCATGAGGTTATATTGTGTATATACATTTTATGTTCAATAGGCCACAGCCAACCACCATCTTAAAATAACTACTATGTAATATGTGTACGTATACAATTGACAACATTATATTGAACACGATCCACAATGTACAGTATACATATATGACTACATGTACAATGTGTATATGGCCATGTGTACTGTATATGTATGTGGTTGTCGTTGTTGCATGGTCAATTTGAGTTGGTCGATGCAAGAAAATCACTGCGAAAAGGTGATACGAGATTGGAGAAAATTTCTTTTTTTTTCTCCACCAACTACTATAACATTTTTTAGTGTAAACTTTTGTATACACAAATGTTTGCACCGTATATCTAAACTACACAGCTTATTTTTAGAAGCACTCGATAGGAAAATGTGTTTAAAATTCCTATTAAGAATTACATTGCAAACACTATCGTAAATTCCCATATACAGCGTAAAAAATAGGAAGTAAAATTAAATATTTCACCAACAAAATAGTGATTTAAAATTGAAGCATACCCGTGTTTTTACGCTTTTTTTTTATAAAAAGTTCAATCATGTGGCAAACATTTGCTTCAACCCAATTTAATCCACACAGTTTCTATATCGCCACATTCTGCCAGAGTGATGAAACACAGATGAGCTTCTATATATATATATTTTTTTTTGTAAATGCAAGTTAACCATGCGAATGAATGGATTTGACACCTGTGCACACAACCAATGATGACAATCGAGTACATTACGATTTTCTACATGCAATATTATAAGGTATAAATTTAGCAGGTATCCACTTCCACACGCTAACACTAATGATTTTATTTTTATATATTTTTTGTTAGTTTTATATAATCATTTAATGCCTGAAATCTATGTATAGATGAAAGAAAATGAGCGGAAATAAGTCAAATTTGCGCTTATTAGATCCAACAATTACCTGTCATTGCCTGTATTCGTTTGCGTGACTTTGTTTACCATTATCATCATCATCACACGTCATCATTTGCTTTTGATTCTAAGCTTAGTTCAATATAATCTATTTGATGGCTATCACACTTTTACTTAGAAAGCATGTTTAGCAGGTGGTCGTGTGCCAACTATTTACACAACAGGGTGAATGGAAAAAATGAATGAAAAAAAAAGGTTTGCTGATAACCACAACCTATTTAGTAAATATAATCGCTGGCGGTAAAGTTGACACGTGTGGCCACTTGGAGGTAAATAATAAAATTGGGAAGATAAACAGATAGCTAATAGCCAGTCAACTAATAATCTAAAAAAAAAGAGAGTAAATTGTTTGCAATATTTATTAAACGATATATCAATCGCTTAATTAGTGTTTTCATTTTTGTGTAAATTCCAATGAAAAATACCGTTGATAAGGTGTACATTATGTGCCATTGAAAGTTGCTCCTAGAAATATTTTATTGACAATTTAGCAGTTTCTAAAACTTTCGGTTCTTTTTGCTATGTGTATGGTAAAATGCTTCATTTATTTTATACTTCCAATATTTTTATTTAATTTCTTTATTTTAAATGTGGAGAATATTTTTGTTATCATGTAAATATGTTGAAAGTGGTGTGACTACATGTAAGCCCTCCCTTTTCGAATTACAGGGGCGCATTTCCTGACAAGTGTAGCGGACCAGCAATCATGTAAGTCTCCTTAATTATATTTAATTAGAAAAAAAAATAAATACCACTAGATAAAAATTTTTATGTTGCTTTATTAAAAATTTATGTTAATTTCTTTTTAGAAAACTTTTTATTTTTTTTTGTTGTGTGTGTTAATATGTACAAATTAATGTTTGGGTACAATAATCTTAGCTTAAAACTAACCCAGGTTATTGGTGGAATTTTGGGTTTATTTTATTAACAGTGTAACTATAAAGGGCCTCTGGGTACTATTGATAATTTTCTCAGAAGTCTTAAAATTAACATTTTTATTATGTCCAATAATAATCATATACGTATTAATCCTTCATAATTGAAATCAGTTTTGTAATTTGCGTATACCTATTTGTGAAAATTACTTGTAAAGAAAAATTAAAAAAGGCTTCTAAGCCTAAGCAAGCCTTCTCCCATGCCATTTACAATTTGTTCATTATATTTCAAATGTAATATTCAGCTTAATCTTATTACAATGACTATTTGGTAATTTAAAGCCCTTTAATTTAACCAATATAAATAAGTGATAACAACGATGGATTGATTATTAACTTAAGGCCCTTTTCAATGCATATACATTATATAGGCTTGAGACTCGTCAATATCATTGAGAAAGGAGGGGGGGGGGAGATTTATTCACTAAAACTTAGCATGGTTCGATATTTGGTCGTAAATGACAGAATCGATCCAATTAAAGGACTTAAAAGGGAGGTCGATGGACATGTTGTCACATATGCTGCGATAACTCTATATGGGGCCTGTGTATATCGATTAAATTAATTGGACCAAAGTGCATTGCCATTTGAAGGAGGGAGAAAGAAGAGTTAAAAAAAAATAAAAAGCTAACTGAAAGAGGGAGTTATACACTCACTATAAAGTGATAGAATAAGAAGGGGCCTTTACCATGTTAACATCTCTTTTCATATGGTCATGATGTTAAAAGTGTATGGAAGGCAATTGGGGAGGGATTGTAGAAGAGAAAACAGACGTCCTGTGGTGGCCCTTTGGCATTATTGCAACAGGGGTAAAGGACTTTTCCGATATGATTTGCTATTTTTCTATAAACACTGTTGGAAGATGGATAAAATAGGTAGGGATGTGGGGTGGTAGTAGGGGGCTGATGATATTTATTAAAAGGTTTTCTAGACGTATTTCAGGGAGTGTGTTTGTGAGGGGTTGACATTTAAACGAAATACAGTATACATATACTATATAGAGTACACAAGTATAGTAAAGCCAGCAAAATGCGCCAAAGGTTTCAGCTTAAATTTGTGGTGATAGTGAAAAACTATAGAGATTAAATTCATTTATATATTAAGGGCATATAAAGCTGGGTGTATATTACAGAGTCCCTAATAAAACTGCTTAAGAGAGTCTTCCCGTTATAGAAAACGATTTAGTGTGATTTGTTCGACGAGGGGTCTGCGCGCTTTATGTATGTGGAAAAAATAAAAACACTAGCTTTTAAGTGAGTGATCATAAATTGAATGTTGAGATTATATTGCCATGCCATTATTGACTCCATAGCATAATATACAGAAATGCATATATCTATACATACTGTATGTATATTTTTATTATGGCAGTAGCATTTGCCAGGCGAATGATTGTGGGAGCGGAAGGGCCTCTTCTTACATTTTTACTCCTCCTTCCACCCTTTACCCAATTTTGCATTTTCAACTCTTTTAATCGAATGTAATATTTTTATATGTTAGATGTCCATTTGAAAGCCCTTAACAGCGGTATATAAAATGGCAAATGTAATATAAATAAAATGAAAAGTGGAGGGAAGAGAGAAGTTGAGAATAGATGTGAGAATATAAAAGATCACCCGCTGATTATCTCAACCATTCATCCTCTTTATTAATCTTGTCACCGCTTCACCACAGGTGGCGCTCTGTAGTATTTTTCGGTCGTTGGATATGGTTTGAAAATTTGAGGAAGCCCCTAAAACACGGACGATAAATACCGCCTATAAATTAGCGTCACTCATTTTTAATAATAGTCCTGTCATATTTATTACCGGTACCAGAATAGCCTAATCAATATTTAATTTTTCTCAAAGTGTGATTTCAAGTAATTAATGCTTTATTGTAATAATTAAATTGAATAATTATTATTTACTTGATTTACCGTGCCGTAAAAATATTGAACAGATTTTTTTTTGCGTATTATAAGAATTTTAATCATAATATGGTACTTGATTATTTCTTGCTATTTTTCTTTTAATTATTGGACCTTGTGTTTGAACCTTGAAATAAAAGGTTCTATATGAGCGCACATGCATGATGCATTTTTAACGCATGGATTAGTATTTTTTATCAAAGGGTTCTTGAACACACCTGTCTGGCTATAACGTTTTTATATACAGTACTTTAAATTATTATTAACTTTCTAACTAACTTACTGTTCCTACCGACTGTTGTTTTCTGGTTTTTATTGTGTCACGTTCAAAATAGAGGTTCTTGTTTTTCATGCGGTCGGCATGTAATGGATGATCATCAAATTAAACTTTTGTTGTTTTTGTTTGTTTGCTTTAGGTCATGGTGGGGTCAACCAGTTAGGCGGTGTTTTTGTCAACGGCAGGCCATTACCCGACATTGTCAGACAAAGAATTGTCGAGCTAGCTCATAATGGAGTGAGGCCATGTGACATCAGCAGGCAACTTCGGGTTTCACACGGTTGTGTCTCCAAAATACTAGGAAGGTAAGAAAACTATCCAAACAATTTTTTAAAAACTCATTTTTATATTTTTTTTAACCAAATGTAAAGAAAATTTAAAAAACCAAGTCGAGTCAATTCCAAAATAACTTACATAAAGAATGATACCTTGTTTCGTAATTGGTACATAGTAATAACTTGTAGCTTAATTACAATATTGGCACTTAGTAATTGGCAACTACAATACGATCAGTATCAAACCCGGTAATAGAAATGACGTAATGGATTTATTAGCTATTCTTAAACATACTGTAAGTTACTACATTTGCTGCAAAATGGTATTCCATTAGGAGTTTCTGGAGATTCATTTGTTTTATCCTGTCAACTTACCAGAAACTACACAATTGACATTAGCAAAATGTCACCTTCCTTTGAAAAATTAGCTTCAAAATGCAAAAAGAAAAAAAAAAACAAACAAAAAGACAAAACAAAACGAAACCGTGCAAACACGTGCATTCACTACGTTTGGTTATGCGCCAACTGTGTATATATTTAAAATCAAAATCCTTGACTCACGCAACAACATTTTGCACCAAAATACACAGACGAAAACTACTGAATCTTATACATTACATAAAAAAGCGCAATGAAAAGAGTGAGAAGAGAGGTGTAGACGTGCAATCTGACAAAATCGTATCGAATTCAGTGCTCGTTTGTATTTTGAATGACGTATGCTACTTCATGCCAACGTCCTGGGCATGCGTTGAATTCCCAAAGGACCCAAAGAGACATTTTCTTCTTTCCTGCTCGCTTTTAACTTATTATTCACTTGCTCATGCCACAAATACTGGCGTGTTATCTAATGAGAATTTTATTCTCACTCAGGGTTTTATTTTAGACGGGGCGGTTTCCTCGTATACGTGTGGCTCATCAATTTTATCTCAGGAATAAAAGAGAGCGAGTGAGAGATGCATGGGCCGAGGTGACAAATTGCGACGAATTGATTTTAAACTTGCTCTTTCATTCTTTACGCTCAACCAGCTCTCTCGTTTTCAACTTCAAACATTACTAGTCTGTACATAATGTAATTTATTATCAAAACAATTTTCAAAGGAAACGGCTTTTCTGTTTGTCTTAAATTCTAGCTGCTTTTACACCAGTAATAATAAAAAAAGCCAAAGGTACCATATCATTTCAAAAGAAAATTCAACTTTTGGTAATTTTTTAACCAAATTCGGTAACTTAAATTTAGCTAAATTTTATAATGATGTCAATTTTAAATTCTTGTGCTATAAAGGAAATATTTTTAAGTTTTTAAGATAATATTTTTTTAAATTCTGATTTTCTATCAAATAACAAACTTTTTAATCCTCAATAGTAATTTATTAAGAATTGTTCGGTACCTGTTTGTCTTTGATTGCTTAAGTTTTCAACATATTGTGTAAATGGAATTTTAATTGGTCCATTAAATTAATCTTAACATATAAGTTATATGCATGCATCACCAACATTTTCAATTTGATTTGATAATACTTTAGCTATTGTCGTTTATGTACAATTTAAATAAGGAAGTGCAGCACTTGCCCTCAACAAAAGTTTTGTTTTATGATTATAATGTAAATTGAAAAAGTCTGATACACTTTTTTTTGTTGTTGTTGCATCCATGCAATAGTTTATATAACCATGTAAAATTGTAAAATCAAAAGTTGCATTGACTGGCAAAAACACTCGGTTACACCTGGATACACTTTTCAAAATTTGTTAAGGGTGATTTAGACATATTTGTATTTGTACAAACGTCTCATCTTCATCTTCTTTTCCACACCTCTGCTTCCTACTCGTTACCTGTCAAATAGTGATATGTCTGTGTTAACCTTGTTATACATTTGCTGGTGAAAACGATCATGTATACTCTCTTCAAGATGAGTATTTTTACCATTATAAAGGATATTTTTTTCACTTATTCAACAGTCAACACGGGGAGCATGCACCCTACCCACCCCTATTTTGTTGCTCATAGGGTTTGTTTTTACTACTGCTTAGCACTGACTTCTCATTCTTTAACTTTTATATTCGCTCCAGTGATTCGAAAACGAGTTGGATTTAATACAAACACACAAACGGTAGTTGACTGACTGGGTTTTGCATATATGGTGATAGACAAAACCACATATAGCACGGCAGTCCATCTGTAAATCACAACTCAAAACGGTTTTTGCTTAAAAATAACATTAAACATTGAAACACGTTTTAACATACATCCTCATTGGCTGTCTATTTCGCAAAAAAGACTGCAATTTATTGCCCCAAGTTTAGTTAACAATTGAGCTACAATTTTTATCACATAGTTTGAATCGCAGAAAACTAGAAAAATGTATTTTATCAGTCACCACTTTAACTGCAAATATGTAACTAGCTAAAACTGCATTTTAAAAGGCAAATTTTGAATTTAATGTGTTATGAAAATGCTTAATTTTTCTTAGTTCAATGTGATAGAAGACCACATAATCTTCACTGTTATGGTAAAATCATTACATGGTAAAATTCACACACATTACACAATTTGATTTCCAATTGATAACGTCTCTCATGTGCTTACAACTACGTAAAATTTGACTTTATATTTTGCGCCATGCAACAATAATTTGTGATCATAATCTACGTCGATGTGCAGTTTAATCGGAGTATTTGTGCATTGACTGTTCTGAATAGATTTACCCCTCTTGTCAAGTTGTCATACTCTTGTAATGGTGGTTTCACTCAACTCTGCTCTCTTATGATTACCAACTTCCATATCATGAAGTCATATCATTGACATTTACGTTTTTATTGACTGATTTTCTGGCTATGAAGCTGTGAGTATGTTATCTATTGGTTGCACTGTTTGGCGAAATATGCAATTAGTCAAGTTGCTTACCGTATTCCAACCAAATGATCAACATAAGACTTAATACCTGTACTTAATCTACTGTTAACATTACAGTAAGACTCTATTTCCAAAACGTTGGCACTTAAACACATCAAAGATATTGATTTATCCACTCCAAATTAGTTATTAACGTCTGCAACATTTTATGTTTTAAAAAATTATATAAAAAGTTGCATTTCTCAACTGACAAATTACACTGCGTTTATTATAATTGTTAATTACTGTCTGAAACGTAATTTAAGAAATTATGTTCATAAATGTGGTATTTTAATTGCAAACAAACGCATGTAAAAAACAAGAGACGTTATTTGAAGGCAATTTTGTTAGCAGACATTTGATTAATGGGCTCGTGGTAGTTCCTTACATTGGGCGTCTCTTGGTGCTTTACAGGGAGAAGAAATTTGGGCGTGGTGGTGAATAAATGAGCAGCTGGGTAGATCAGATTACCCCTTTTAAAAAACTACATACGGCATCTACGCATTCGTATGTAATTTTTTTTTTTTTTTTTGAAAAATCGTCGGTAAAATGTCTTTAAGTAATACCGCACGCAGATTTAAGTCTCTTGTGCTTGCGTTGATGTCGAAAAAGTTTACATAGTTGACCCGAACAAGTTACATGGCTGGAATACAAAGAATCTCTTTGTAGTTAATACATTCCCAATACGGGCACTTTTGAGTAATGTGACGACAGAGATTGAAAGGGAGGTAGACGGAATAGAGGGGGTGGAGGACCATTTCTCCAGAAGTCATCATCATCATCATCTCCAAAAAGTCATCTTCTCCAACGTTGTCGTCGTATTCGTGCGAAATCCCAAAACGCATTACACCAACACTATCTATTTGTAGATTTTTTTATTGTTGAAATATTTTGACTTGCCAAAAAATCTTGACAAGCGCCATTTTGATTTTTTTTCCTTCTGTTTTGAATAAAAAGTCTTATCTCAACTCTAACACGTGTGCTCACTGGCAAAATGTAAAATGGCAGAAAAGATTTTTTTCATATCCTTAATTTATTATATTTTTTTTTTGTTTGCTATACTTAAAAAACTTTTTTTTAATTTTTTTGAAAATGACACTTTTTTACGATATGCATGAAGACCTGTCCTATGTGGACTATTAAACATGTGTCTCTTACATTTGCACAAAGAAACAACGACGTCGTCTGCACAAACATTCATTCCTGTTTTCCTATTCCTGTCACACATTGAATTTTTAATGAAAGCTGCTTCTTTCAAACTTTTTATCTTTTTTATCTTTTTTATCTTATAGGATTCTTTTCTTAGTTAACGTGTATCAACAGTTTAAACGAGCTCCACTTATTTTTTTTAGCAACATATATATATAAAAACACCATACTACTTTTATGTCGTTTAACATCTGCTTAGGTTAATTAGGCGACATTTTCATGCATTATGGGTAATTATTGGTGGGTGTATATTTTTTCAATGCATCTCTTTTTGCTCCGATTTTATGTTCATGCCCTACAATTCGCAAAAATACAAAATACGCCAAAATTAAAATTGCAAACTACCGTACTAAAAAGTGCTAATGTCTCAGAAAAACAGGTTTATCTGAATTTTCTTATACGCCTAATTAGTTGCCAATTATCCAGCAATTGTCCTATTACAACATGCATGGCAATAAAACATTTTTTTATTTTTGAATTTTTATTTAAAAACTTATTTGTATTTTTTTTTGTAGATATTACGAGACAGGTTCGATTAAGCCTGGTGTTATTGGTGGAAGTAAACCTAAAGTAGCGACACCAAAAGTGGTAGACGCCATTGCTAATTATAAGAAACAAAATCCGACAATGTTCGCCTGGGAGATCAGGGATCGGTTATTATCCGATGCTATCTGTGATCAAGATAATATTCCCAGCGTTAGTTCAATCAACAGGTATAGTAAATATAATATACTCTATTTTTTTTCTTATGTGTATTATTTCAATTTTTTCTTAACCCTGTAGTGTTTTTACTTAATGTGAAACGCGTTTTTTTTATCATCTGCTCAAATGGCTGCATGACTGACTTTGCCACACACTCACTGTCTTAAAGTTAAACATTGCGCGCTCAAAATGTACGACTATTGTACGTGCTGAAGCGTATGGAAGATTTTCACTTGAACGCGCATTCGTTGGCAGCGGCGCGCCATACTCATACCCACACGATTACGTGTGTGTGCGTGTGTTTTATGCAAAACACGTTGAAATAAATGTATGTCGACTTAACGCCATGTCGGAAGGTGTTCCATCAACAAGAAAACTGCCTTTTATTTAACATTTAGAGTGGAACTAACTGGCGTATAACGTCACTGCTTACTAAAATAAGCTCTAAAAATAGTTGATTGATAATGTATTGCGATTGAATTCAACCATAAATACGTCAGTTCATTTTTTGACCTGTCGTTATCAAACATTAATTATTTTATTTTACTAATAAAAAATTATAACTTCAACTCTTTTAATGATAATCATTTTGCAAAATTTTGAGCAAATCGGTAATAAATTTTTTATGCTTCTAAACTTTTCTGCCTTGGCGAACCCACCATTGGTTAAAATATGTTTTAAATTAATTTAGTAGTCTAATGATGAACAAGTTTGAATAATGGCAATTTTTCCGTCACTGACCTATGAAATATGGATATTTGAGAGTATTTAAAGACTTTATCATGCCGAAAAGTCAGGCTTGTATTTTTTTTTCTTAAGTCTTGGTTAGACTGTTAGCAATAAGTAGCATCGGTACACTAAGAACTGACATATTGAGGCACCTCTTTTTTCCGCTCAAATAGCAACAACAATAATAAAAAAATATAGTTTTACCACATGTGCATCATCGCAGCTATTACCGCGCATCTTTGAAAAAAGCTAAAAAAATTAAGCAAGTTGACAGACTGGCCATGCCCACTTTTAGACGATTGCCTCATCTTCAAGAAAGCCGCAAAACGTCGGGTTACTTCTGAGAACATTCTCGACGTTTTTGTAATTGGTTTACATACTTATCCCAATGCTCTCTCGCGTTTTTGTCAGCTGTTATTACTGAGCTTGTACAAATGACCCTACACACTCTGTTAATGATACTTAAAAAAAAAGTACATAAGCACTTCCTAATGTGCTTACGCTTAAGTTGTGCATTAATGTCATCATGGAAAAAAACTAATTGATTTAATAAAATTTTGTTGTATTTTTTTTTTGACAGGATTGTTCGTAATAAAGCGGCAGAAAAAGCCAAGCATATACACAGTCACCAGCAATCATATAGCACTAGTCCTACAGGTGGGTCAAATGTGTCGAATACGACGTCAGTCATCACCCACGCACCTCCCTCACACGATGGAACCAATGCATCTTTACATAATAATAAACCATCTTATTCTATTAACGGCATTCTGGGTATACCAAATGTGGCAGCAGATCCAAATGGAAATATTAGTAAAAGGAAAAGGCAGGATGACAACAGTGGTAAGTCCATTTCACTTATTTTACTATTAATATACCAATAATTGATAAAATATCAAAACAATAGAACACAATTATAGTTAATAATATGACCATCTTTTGGTCACCTCCAAAAAAAAAGTAACCAATTCAATTTTGTATTTTGTTGTTGTTGACATTTGATATTCAGGACCGCTAAAACCATGGTAAAATAATCAGCTTTTCCGTGTATATATATAAAATTCACTTTGAAATTGTCTACTGTATAGTGTAGATGTAGCTAACAATTGTGCAGACAGATGTGGTAGGATGTTTATCTGATACACATTTTGCATATACAGCAAAATAACATTATCAGTATTTGCTCGGTAAAAGTGAAATTGTATAGCTTTTCATCTTTCTGCGTACAGTACATTTTTGCCGCACTCCATTATTTCGATGTAACTTAGGGAAGTTGCATTTGCATTTGGTGGTCTAATTACCAATCAAATAAATTCCATATCTGATTGCACGCATTCTGGCACCAACTCTACTGTACAAGGTATACTGTATAAAGGGACGTACCAGTGCTGTATATCTGATGAAACCAAATCTTGCTCGCCACTTTACACTTTTTGCCCTTCCCCAAACATTAAAACATTATTGTTAAAGTAGAAATATACCCTTGATACACAATGGATGTGCTTTAGGCGCTATTTTATCCTTTAGCTTTTGTATTCATCTTCAACTGGGGAATATTTTTCTTTTATTATTTAGTGAGCAAATTGCTGCTTTTTATCAACTCATTCGAAGATTAAAGATAAGTTGTACACAATTAAAAATATATTATGAAGCAACTTGTGTACGAGTTTAACGTTGAGCCTTAATAGATACTGTATCTGATATTTTTCAAATTAACAGATGTAGAATTTTGATGAATAGAATTGGTAATGTAATAAGGATGCATTTCTAGCAGCTTGAAAATGTGTTAGATTTTTTAAAAAGATAACCAGAAACGCATTTTGATTTGGGTTATGTAGTGCTTTCAGTCAGTTGATATTATGAATGTATTTGTCGACAAAAGAGCCAAAGCTAGAAAGAGAGTTAACTGCGCAGCACTAACTGAGCGGCGTATACGCTCGCTTTGATGGAAAATTCATGGGATTCCGTAATGGAAAAATAATGGTACCTACAAAACCGAAAACTTAATTATGAGTCACGAAAGGCAAGTGGAAAGCCGTTTTTGATGGTGATCAAGTTTCCACACCACTCATACACTCAGTCTGTTGTGCACTTGGCTGAGCAATTGTGCACCCAAAACAACACATACGGTATGCACAACTTTTGTAATTGCATGTATGCAGTAGACACACTACCGATAGGAAACATTGTAGTAAGACGCTAGCTGTACTTAAAACAAACTCAATATTAAATAAATAAATAACGTCAAACTCGTTTTATGAAGGAGAAGAAAAATATATAAACCCATAATGCATTTTGAAATATGTCATAGTTTATGTATTCATCGATTTAATTTTTATATAAAAGATGAAATGTTTTAGAAATGACTTCGTATAATATCGTACATGAAATTTTATTTACTAAGATTTTCTGTATAAACCAAAATATAAGATTAAATTTCAAAAATTGGCGTTCATGGAAAAAGATCAGATTTGATAACTAAAAAAGACTAAAATCAGATTTTTGACTTTTAGTGCCAAATTTTTACTAATCTTTGTTAAAATAATGTTTAAGAGAACAACAACATTAAAATTCCAACTAATCAGCAACGCTAAATTTTATGAATGTGACTAATGCTCTTCCTATTTACATCTCAGTTTTATTTTAGAAATTGTTCTGGATAACAAATGCATTTCAATCTAGAATTTGAGTAAATTAGTCGTAAAGAATAGGAGTGGGGAGTAAATCAGTTGTAGAATTGAATGTTGCAAGTGGAGATTGATAAAGATTAGAAAGCCACACGTAACATTGTTTGAGGTTAGTAAGTGGGGGATAACATACCGTAGTGATTTGGAGAGGATTAAATTTTCGATTGTGTTTGTCTAACCCTCAGAGTGGATGTTCATCATCGCTGACAATGATTAAATGGCTGTTTGCTCCATATCGTGATTAAGTTGTTAAACGAGCGAGAGAGGAGGATGTTTGCAAATATACTTAGTGGTTATCTTGCATGGGTGTGTATCGTTTTAATTTTTCACTTTCTCCAGACATACAGTATTAGGTGGAGTCAATATGCCACATATTTATATAAAACAAAAACATCACTAGATTAACTTTATGTTTGGCACTTTATTATTGAATAAACATTGATAACTATAGTTTGAAGAGATGTAATCGACACAGATTGAAATTTCTTTGTTTATGGAAAAATCTTCAATGATAATAACCTCCCGCAAATAAATTCAATTGAAACTAGAATTGTTTCCATATATTTAACATGAAAAAACTAAGCTAAAATTTTGCTAATTTATTTTTCTTTTTGCTTTTCAGAAGAAAATCAGATTGTTATTTATAATGCCAGTTTATTATGGGAATATGAGTTATTATAACATTTGAGTGTGCATTAAACGTGTCAGATTCTGAAAGAAATAAATCATTTGTACTGCATATACCTATAGAATTATAAAAAGGCAAAAGAAAAAAAAATAAATGCTCCATCTATCTATTCTAGTGCATTAAGTTAGTTTGGCAAGTAGATTTTGCTCTTCCCTTTTTAAATAGATTTGTTTCTTTATTCTTCTTCTGGTTGAAAGGAAAGAAGTCGATCAATTGGAATCCTTGTTAATTTCATCATATGTAATGAAGCTGAAGGTGGCACTTGAACACGTTATTATTGTGTTATTAGGAATAATGAAATGGTTGGGGAGTATAAATTGTAGGATAGAGCCAATATGAAACGCATTAGGTGAATTGGGTAATAGCTAAATTCCCATCCCATCCCCCCTCATCTCCTCCTTCTTCATCCCTCACTCTTTTAGTTCAATCATTTTATATTTCCATCACATTTGACTCACCCTTTATATACGTTATAAACTGGAATCTATTCGCAAAGTGGATAACTCCCACATCTACTATCATTTACACGCTGTCAATAGAATGACGACAAGTGCTTAATCACGTCCATTGCAGCCACGCCTACTAATGCCTATCCCCCCCCCCCCCAATCCCTTATTCCAACACCAACACACCTTATAAAAATAAGCCATTTTAAGTTTCCTAATTTTTTTAATGTCGTATTATATCAAGTACGACCCTCTTGTTCTCGTAATGTGTTTTCAAGAGACAAAAAAAGCTTTTTATTCACAACTGACCGCTGATTTATGCAAATATGTTTGAACATAGATTTAATGCAAAAAGGACCTTGATGTGGGGGAAGTTCTGAGTACATATATTATAATCGAAAGCATGTTCGTTGGTCTTGTAATTTTTATAAACGAACAAAAGCATGTTGTTGAATTGTAAAAAGCGACATCTGGCTACTTTGATTGTAGATGATGATGAAAAAAAGCACAGAGGGATTGAGGGAAATACTGTGGCTGGGGTGAAATTGTGTTTAGCAAGTGTGTGTTTTGTGTATATAAAAGTTTTAAATTAAGTCATCATCTGAAATTGCTAGCTAAACACAGCTCTTGATTATCATTAACGTCAGATAAACTGGCAATTTCGAAAGTGGGGCTGATACATTGTGGCTAAGTAATTGACGTTATAAACATGGAAAATACAAGTAAAAATCTCGATCGTTTTCTTCTTTTGTACATGCATTATGATCTTTTTACAGTGTACAGTAATAGTAGTTATTTTTGTAGTTTTAATTAATTTTTATAAACTAAATAAAGCTGACCTTGCTTTTTAAGAGTTTTGTTTTGTCATTTAAACTTTAAATTATTGTCATGCCGTATGTTTTGTATATCACAGTTTGATGTTAATTTGTCCTATAAAAATATTACCAATCATAACATGAGTCAAATCCATAAATTGTATATTCCTTTTGTGATTGCCACCCTTTTACATCAAATATAACTTGTTCATATGCGACCCATTCTATTTTTTTTATTCTTCTAACTAATGTCTCAATCTGTCCTTTTAACATGTCCAAAATATTCCTGGGCATACAGTAGTCGTCCAATTGTAAATCGAAACGATGGAATAACTTAATTCAGTTAACAAAAGAGCAGTTGACAGGTTATATAAACTTTCAACCTCTAATTCTCTTCTCTCTTTTTTAATGGATGTTATTGTTGAACAAATGGTGATAAAAATGATGCATTCGTATTAGTAGTACCGTAGGGTATGGTTGTTTCTAATATTACGGGACCTTTGTGCATATGGGCTATTTGCTGATTGTACAATTAAGATATCAAAGTTGATAGCAACAATTTTACACCATCTGATATACGAGTCTCCAAGGATTTTTTTTCATTTTGTCCCTTTCAATAGTTAATATTTAAATCTACAACAGTTTTGTACTGTACTCGTACTGTATATTAATTTCTTTATGTTGGGAAATTAATTTAGTTTAAAAAACTGATGTTTGAGATTAACAATGGTTATAGTAACATTTTTTAAAGAAAGTCATTAGAAGTTTTTGGTTTTTATATATAACTTTCAGTGTAAGAAATATAAATTATTAGTATAATCAACATTTGTATAAAATGCGACTAGTAATTAAGTGTTGAAGGATCATATTTCTTATTTAAATTTTTTTTTTGGGCATATATACAAGTTTAATAGCTTTTTTATGTGCGATTAAGCATTTAGAAATGATAGGATTTAGTATTTAAAAAATGAAAAACCTCATTTATTGGTGCATATTATAAAAGTCAATAAAGTAATCTTTTATTATAATTTAAACTCTCATCATGTAAAGCCAGCCATGCATCAGACTTCATTTTATTGCTAACAATTATTATTAAAAGGTGAAACTCGTATGATCTGTATTAAAGTATTTTGCCATTACTCTTTAAAAACTCTTTATTGTAAGTTTCAATAGGATCAGTTTCCATTATTTCTCACCAACTAAGTCATATTGTAGTTGAATATACAGAAATATTTTCCACCTAATATATTTTTCTTTATTTTGATTGACTTTATTGTAAAGAAAAAACCTTAAAGAAACTCAACGGTAATATCATCGGTATGTTCAATATTCGAGGAATGTAGTCAGGTTGGCGACAAGATACTGTATTTAGGCAAATGTTGACGCCATATGGTCTACGATACACACTAATTCTATTGGCCCAGTATTTTCAAGCAACGATTATTCGACTTCTTTATTCCGCAAACAAGAGTAAATTCTCCGCATGTTTATACGTATAAAAAGCTCCCAGTCAACTTGCCAGTATCCATTTTCAATTGTTTACTTTGAAATCATTATTCTTGTATTTTCCACGTTTAACTTGATAGCAGTCGTATATACTTGCATGTGTTAAGGTCTTTTAAATTCAGTGTCCATTATGTCGAGGTGACTTTATTTATGAAGTAAAGAACACAAAAGCTAAAGTCAACTACGTATTCATATCTCAAGTGTACTTCAGCGTTTCACTTGTACTCAAATAATGGCTAGGTATACGAGGGGCCTTGTACATTTACCAAAAATCAAGTCTCTTTTACTATTTTTCATGTTATTTTGCTACTTTGTGTATGTGTCCTGAACTCCTCCCCCTGCTTTTGCCTGTACGAAATTTTGACAGTATGTATCCAATCTGCAGTATATAAGTGGAGCAACTTTTTTTTGTCTCGGAACGACGGCACTGTATTTTTCAGATTCGTTCAGCTCAGTCTTTTTTTTTTCTTACAAAACGTTTTTCACTTCACCCTATGCCTATTGCCTTCTGTATGTGTTTGAACAAAAAAATAAATAAATAAAAAGAAAGAAGAAAAAAAATCTGAGCTGTGACGGCCCTCCCCACATTTACTAACAAAAATTGTCACCCTATTTAATAAAGGTCTAGAATTCTTGGTTTTGTTATATTGTGGTAACTGAATTTTCTCTTCTTTTCCACC